>OX381710.1:37458699-38034490 GCA_947462335.1 Harmothoe impar
GGCCAGTCTACTGCCTCATATATCCATTAGTCTCTCCGAATGTTATAAACCGTATTTCCGAGGCCCTCAATGTGAAGGGTCCGGGTTGATGTTCTCTTTCAATATTTATCTAACCTGGGGCAAAAATATTTTGCCTCGAAAGGATACATGAAAAAGGGTTCATGCAACCCCATAACGGTGTGAGGTTGTGCCTGGGTGTGGGATCCGGAACCCGCCACGGCGTTCTGCTAGGGACAGAGGAACACCCTCAGAAAAGTGAGCGTCATTGTCGCTGAAACTACCCTCACCTGAGAGTCAGGCAGTGAGGGTAGTTTTAGCGACAATGACTCTCACTTTTCTGTGTGTGAATGCTAAACCCTGGCGTCAAACCTGATAACATCCATTCATAATTCTGTTGATACATCTTTTACTTCCAACAATGGCCTAGTCAAATGATACTTTTGACCGATAAACAGTTGATAAACGGTACAATTGTATGCTTGAATCTGGAAAGGAACAATTAAGATTATTGTCAAACAAACATTTCTCTATTCAGACGCGGTTCATATACAGTAAACATGGCGCATCTTCCTCCTTCACTAATTCATTATCAATACAATACTGATAACATTGTATCCCCAATATCCCCAATTCATACATTGTCAATGCGACGTTAGAGCCAACTAAACAGATAAGCTCACAATGCTCATTACACTGATAGACACCATGGTTGTAAGTTGCAGGTAGGTCGCTTCCATCAAAACACTCTGCCAATATCATTACAGTAATCATTATAGATTAAGGCTTGGCTTTGTTTGTATGTGTCGGCGATGTGTCACTATTCAGCCTAAGCTCACACGTTATTGTGGGTTCTCTGGGCTTTGTCTGACACATACATTCTGCTAATAACTTACAGGATAGTCAGAAGGATAATACACACATACCAAATAGTGGGACTATTGATTTGTACATCACTAAATAAATCATGTTTTCAAACCTTTTCTTTTGTACTTTTGAAGAGACATATCTTATACTAGACAGGTGGCCATATGGCAATTGCCTCGATCCCCAGACATTACGGATATGACAGCTGATCTTAACTATACATCATTTTCAGAATCTATTTGGAAATCTAAATTAACACCCATCCGCAAGAGATGAATCACAGCATATTTCCTATAGCTGCTGAGGTGCGAGTTAGCATACAGCCAGTTATCCTAGGAGCAGTGGTCCAGTCACTGGTTCCTGCAGCAGTGTTGTCGAAAACCTTTTATAGATACAGGCCAATGTGGCCTGTGTAATAGAATCTTACATAGGCCATTCTCAATTTACACAGGCCATAGACGCTCATGCATTAACACAGTGCAAATACACACAATTTTGATTTGAAAGTGCCTAAAATCACTCTAAAATGTCTAGAGTGGTTAGATGTACATAACCTAGCTTCTAATAAGAGTGTCTAGACCGACAAAAGCTGGTGTGACGGTGTTATTTCGGCAAACACTGCCTGCAGCCAGGTCTCCTAGAAGCAGTTTTCCTGGCACTGGTTCCCACAGCCATCCAGTAAATTAGTGCGAACTTCTGCAATCCATGGGCATACTCAAGCCAATCCAATAGGGTTAGCTTGGATATGCCCACGTCTTTCACGAGCTCATCCTATTTTGCAGGGCAGTTATCCTAGAAGCAGGTGTACTCTCATTGGTTAGGTTCATTCCAGTAATCTGTGGGAGTGTTGGTTCATGGGCTATTGACCTACGTTTCCCGATGTCAAATTCTTATAAAGATACCTAATGTGTCTACTCTGTTGACCATGGTTCTATATCTCTCTCTAAGACCACTCAAAAAGAAAATATTGTCATTACCCAGCACTGAAAACTAATAACTGAACAGTCCCTAACCTACTGAGCTGAATTTTTTTAAATTACTCAAAATTGACGAAAATATTTTCTTACAAGTTCTATTCAAAGCACCCCATGTTTGGTATCTTAAAGTTCATGACATCCTCTGTCACATCTCACTTTCCAATTGTGGTTACAAAGAACATTCAATGAGTTGCCATGGCAACACCTCCTTCCAATTTTTAATTTGCCAAAAATGTAGATAAATCTGGCGGTGGGAGGGCTCAGAAGTTTTTTGATCTGGGAACGCTGTAAACATTTCTAGCGCAATGCATCGCCAACTAGATTTAACTAGCAATAATTTCCCCACATTTTCATTAAAAATTGTCAAAAGAAATTAACCAAGGTTTTTCATGTCGTGTGTAGTGATGAGAAACAGTTTTATTGTGTTTTTTTCTTGAGTGGCCAAAATATTCACTTTTATATTCACATGCAATTTCAAAATCAGTGGCTCCCTAGATTTGTCTGCAGATGACCATCCATTATCATGATTACACTAAGAGTTATAATCACTGGTATCAGTTGATATTAATCTGATCTAATCCGATCTGATCTAATCTACACAAAGATACTCAGATATAAGAACACAAAGATACTCGTTTATTGGGAACCAATTTCCTTGTTCAATTGAACCTTATCTAAAACACTAGTGCTAAAACACTAGTACATGTACTACTGTGCATGCTAGTGTGCCCAGTCATATAGAATGTTGACTTATAGTTGTATGGATCCTGCCAGTTGGGAAATCAAACCAATTATTAAAACCTGCCTGTAGATTATGTTATTCTGATAATGTGAATTGTGCAAACATATACCGCTATTAGTATTGGATGATTTACCTGGCTCTAGTCTAAGGGCTGTACTTGTAGAGGATTCTGTGCCAATAAAATGTTGAAACTCAAACTCAAAGCTATGCTCTATACACTGAAAATTAGATTGACGACCTTATGCCTTAAAATTGAGAATGCATAAATTGGTAACCTAGGCCTTCAACTTCATGACCTTAGTTAGATCTATTCAGACTCAAGGTGGTCAAAATCATCACCCTAGGCCAAAAAAAAGGTGTGTTTCAGGCAACCCGACCCTAATTGCAAAAAAGGGCCAACCCTAGTATTTTCTTCCGATTTTAGAGATTTTTTTTTTTTTTTTTTGCAAAATATTCATATTCTTTTGAAAATTTTAGCAACTTTTTGGTCAGGCAGAACAGATCCCATTCTTAATTAATTATCTGACCTCAGGAAATTGCTTTTTAACAAGAATGTCCAACAATTACATGATATTCCTAGTTATTGTAAGAATCGGTGAGTCGTCCTGATGACCCGTGAGTTGATGTGGTGGTTCCCGACTCATTCCAGGTACCTCCAACATTAAAAAAAAAATCAAAAGAAATCCAACCTACCTACCCTAATTTTAGGACCATGTTGCCTAAAACACACCTTTTTTTGGGGCCCTAGTTTGTTGATTTAGGATTTGTCAATAGCCTCTGATTTGACCTTAAGTCTCCAATAATGACAACCCTCAAGTCCAGATATGCCTTATAGGTTGTCCCAGATTTGTCACACATATTATGGCACATTATAGCTCTTTACTGTACATGTAGCATCCGGTTACTGTACAGCTGATCAACGTCGAAGCATTTTTGTAATTTGTTGTACACTCAAAAAAGAAACTTGTCTCCAGAAATTTCAAAGTGACCGTCATAAAATAAATGAGTCAAAAACTCATCTAAGTGACAAGGAAGCGGGTCTTATAGCTGGAGATAGAGGACCCACTTGGCATGTGCCAGCCCAAAACCCGACATTTGCCAGCTCCAGATTCTATCTGTGGGATGGTAACCTGATAGGTTAGACAACTTTTGACTCGTTTATTTTATGATAGTCACTTCGACGAGTCTGGAAACAAGTTTACTTTTCAGTGTATCCAAATTCGCACCATCCTCTAAAGTTTGTCCTCTTTCACCTTTACTGTTTGTAACTTATGAAATGGCCCCAGCATGAAAGTGAGCTTTTTACCATGTATACATCCCCTGTGTTTATGACCGTCACAGCGGGTACATCCTATGTAATGGTAGCGTTTATAGCTACAAAAGTACAACTAAAGGCAACGGCCAGAGCCACACATACTTTAATTGCAAATGTCGAAACCATATAAGTAGTATAGTATGTATCGGAACGGGACTATGGTTAACTACTGTTTATTACTCAATCGACCTGCAGCCAATCAGAGGCCTCCATTTGGTCACGTGACCGGAAGTGACCTACTTAGGGGATTAGTGGTGACGTCACGTGACCTAGTTAGCCAATCAGAGGCCGCCATTTGGTCACGTGACCGGAAGTGACGTCATATGACCTACTTATGGACCGGAAGTGACGTCATATGACCTACTTAGGGGACCGGAAGGGACCGGAAGAAGAAGAAGAAGAAGAAGAAGAAGAAGAAGTGACGTCATGCGACTTAATGAAGAGATGAGCGTCTTTAAGGGGTCACGCGCTTTAAAATGTGATTTTTTTTTTTTTTTTTGGAGGAGGAGGAGGAGGAGGAGGAGGAGGAGGAGGAGGATAAGGAGAGGAGGAGGAGGAGGAGATGGAGAGGAGGAGGAGAAGGAGGAGGTTTCGGTAAACTAATAAAAAACACTACGATATAAGTTTTTTTTTCATTTTTATTGTTTTACGAGCGACTGGAAGTGACTTATTGAACTAGGTAGAAGCGTTCTTTAGAGTGTATAAGGGGGGAGGGGAGGGGAGGGGAGGGGAGGGGAGGGGAGGGGAGGGGAGGGGGGCCCCTTTAAGATGCATGGGGAGGGGGGCGCTTTTAGGATGCATGGGGCGGGTGGGGGGGGAGGGGGGGAGGGGGGAGGGGGGCACTCTAGGGGGGTGGGGGGGCACTCTAAGGGGCGTTTGTCTCTTTTAAGAAAAAAAGAAAAGAAAAGATTTCAATCGAGAGACACGCTTCTTCCTCTCGAGAGGAAGAAGCGTGTCTCTTCATTTTTTTTTGTTTATCACGTGCCTCGATGAGGCGATCAGCTGCGACTGGAGGAAGTGACACTTTAAGAGGACACGCGTCTTAATTGTTATAATATTTTTTTTTTACTTACTAATAAAGAAGACGTATGAAAATAAAACACAACAATTCACATGTCCGTCGTTCTCGTTGTTTCTTGCTTGATAAAGTCAAGTAATATCGCGATGCCGAGGTCAAACTTTCCCATGTCCTCAGTCAACACTCTAAGGAGTTCAAAAGGCGTACCGCCGGCACCGTCAGCTTCAGCTTGCCACATTTTCAACACTCGGAAGGCCCACTCAGCGGGACTTCCTCCGTATTCGCATTCTTCAGCGATCTTATCTAACCTCTCAGGCGACAATTTTAAATGGTCCCCCACCTCTTTCCACCTGCTACCTAGACGTCTGCCGAGGGTGCCCAAGTGCTTATGCATCGCGCGCGAGTCGGGGTTTTCGAAATCCAACCCCTGTCTGTGGAGAAGGGACATCCACTGAGCCAACAGTTCCACGCGTCTAATGCGGGTGAAGACGCGACCGAGCTCTCCCCATCTATGACGATGCGGGGTTTCACCCCACCAGACTCGGAACATCGCCGTACACAGCTCCTCCGGTGTCTTGACACTGCGCTCTACTAGAGCATCCATACGGGCGGCGGTAACTTTTAAGCTACTGCCCAACTCTCTCCAAGATCCGCTCAACTCTTTACCTAGTTGACGAAGCAAGGCGTCGCTATATGCTAAGCGCCGCTGTCCTACCTCTCTGTTCTCCCCATCGGTCTGCCTCGCGCGTCTCACGTCGTCAAGCCGCATTAACTTTTTTTCAGGTGGACAAGGCGGTGAAGGCGAGCTTGAAAGTGGAATAGCTTGAGCCATCTCGTCTCGTCTTGGCGGCGGCGGCGGCGGCGGCGGCGGCGGCGGCGGCGGCGGTGGTGGTAGTAGACGTTACTGTGGTCAGAGGCGATATGGTTTTTTTCCAACAGAAATCAGAGCTTTTATACAGAGGGAGTTTAATCCTATTTCCAACAGCACTCCAGCTGTCTAGCGACCTGTCCGCATGACGCTTTTTCAGCCGCTCCGCTCCTTAAGAGCTTAGATGACGAGGGGTATGTCATCGCTATCAGTGGAGACCAGCTGAAAACGGTGTTTTTTCCTCATCCATAGCCTTACCTCCTACCCCCTACCTGAGGACGTCTCCCTCCCTCTGACATTCATTGTAACAAACGTCAGAGGTCAGGTGAAAATCGGATTTTTTCATGCACAGCCTTAGTCAGCTGTCACCCCTCCCTATTGAACTAGCCGGCCGCCGCCGGCCGGCCCAGTCTACTCACCACGGCAGGAGGCGGTGATTTTTTTTTTGTCTTACACTTAAGTCGCTCACTACATGCACACGCCTCTACTCACAGACAGACACGTTCGTCTTAGGGGGTCCTGCTTCACGCCACACGCCTCCTGTAGTTTTTTTGTATACACACTCTAAGCTCATCACCGTTAATCCTTTATACAGCTAACGCGCGTTAGGGTGGTAAGTAGCTTAGCTCATGACAGCGGATCCCTCAAAAAAGAGGGGAAAGGGATCCAGCTGAAAACGTCATACCTTATGTCTTTTGTTTCTCTTTGTGAATGGCCGCCGGTCAGTCGGCGGCAGCAACCGCTTAATCCTTTATACAGCTAATGCGCGTTGAATTGCTGAACAGGGTGGTAAGTAGCTTAGCTCATGACAGTCGATCTCTCAAAAGGGGGGAAAGGGATCCAGCTGAAAACGTCATACCTTATGTCTTTTGTTTCTCTTTGTGAATGGCCGCCGGCCAGCCGGCGGCAGCTGAACAGGGGCAGTAAGTAGCTTAGCTCTAGAAGCGAGAAGGCGTATATAAGGGGCCTGGAAACCTCCATTCACTCACTCATTCTTTTGCTGCTCTCTACAGTCACCACCATGAGCAAAAGACAACACCTAGCGCCGTCCAAGGATCTAAGCAAGTTCAAGAACAAGAAGACTACGCGGAACAGCGCTCGTTTAGCGTCAGTGCCTCCTCTTGCTACTGAAAATGAGACTACCGCCGCAGCCGCTTGGTCTTATCACCCTCCCGCTGTAGTGAGCGCTCGCAGCAGTAGTAGTAGTAGTAGTAGTAGTAGTAGTAGTAGTAGTAGTAGTACTAGTAGTAGTAGTAGTAGTGGTAGTAGAACTACTGGTAGTAGTCGTCGTGCTAGCGACGTTGTTACACTCGCGACGGTACACGTTGCTGCTAAGCGTGCTGCCGCTGCTACTGCCGCTCCGCCTGCTGCTGCTGCTGCTGCTGGTGATCCTCGGGCTGCGGCTGCTGCTGCTGCTGCTGCTGCACCTGCTACTGCTGCGCCTGCTACGGCTGCGCCTGCTGAGGCTGCTGCGCCTGCTACTGTTGCGTCTGCTGCTGCTGCTGCTGCTGCTGCTTCTGCTGCACCTGCTGCTACCGCTACTACTACTGACGACAAAGCTCCTGGCACAGCGCAGTACTGGCAACCGGGTTTTTACCTCCCCACTACTGTTGATGATTTTGATGACCTGCCGCACGTTGCACAGCCCCTCTCCTCCACCACTACATCGACCGACGCCCTCGACGCCGCTCGCGCTGAGAATTACAGCTATTCGGACACTCAGCCCCTAAACCAAGAAGAAGAGGAGGAGGAGGAGCAGCAGCAACAGGGTGAGACAGAGAACGACGCTGACGACGAGGCGTACGAAGAACCCGAAGGGAAAGGGGCGGACGGTACGTTTTTTCGGCTCCCCTCTTCCCCAGCTTTCGACCTCACTTCCACTGGTAGCGCGTCCGGTCCGTGGCGACTGCCCTCACCGCCACCTTACGAGGGCAGCGGCGCTTCATCTTCTACCGCTACACTCAGCACCGACGGCGTGTGGCTGCTCTGTTCAAACAACGAGGTCTCGGATACCACCAGCGCTGACGCTGCTCCTGTTATCGGTTCTGCTGCTGATTCAGCTCACGCTGATGGTGTTACTCTTCTTGCGGGTCTGAAACGTTCTAAGGTGAGTTCCAGAACAACAAGGCCTACTAAGAAGAGAAAAATACAAGAAAAAGAACGAGATGGACGAGAAGAAGCAGAGAAACCCTTCTCCCGTCTTCTCGGGTTAGAGTTCTGCTTAGACGGGGCTTTGACGCTGGAGATCTGGGAGGACGTGGCTAGACTGTCTAGGAGGCCGCGCTACACAAAAGACGGCCAGGTGAAAGAGGCGTCTCTGACCAGAAGCAAGCGAGTGCACTTCACTGCCGACGCGCTGCGCGAGCTAATAGCACGCATCGCCGATATCCGCGCAGTGGTGCGCATACGCGACACAGCGGCCGCGCAAGGAAGACCTAATCACACCCCCTGGTTCGCAGTGCTGGATGAGGAGGGCGAAGTGTACGCAGCTGTGAGCTACTACAGCGGTAAGAACCTCGTCCACGTGCGCAAGTACGAAGGTCCTGACAAAAAACCCACACAGCAGGGGGTGACGCTGTCCGCCAGAGCGCTCAAAGAGTTGGATGACAAAACAGAGATTATTCTCAAATATCTCGGTATAGATTCGGAATGAGAGACGCTCAACGCTCACGCGCGCACACACACACAGCGTTTGACGTACGCTGTATGAGACAGACAGACGGATACACAGACAGCAGACAGATAGATAGATAGATAGACAGATAGATTGATAGATAGATAGACAGATAGATTGATAGATAGATAGATAGTTAGACGGCTAAGTAGTTGGTAACTGAGTGAAAAAACATGACGCAGTACGTATGCGAAAAGTGTTTCAAAATTTTTAAAAGACCGTACAACCACGAGAGACACGTAGAAAGTTGTAGAGTAATACCTAAGTTTTGCCCTCTATGCGGCGAAGGCGATTGCCGAAAGATCGCCTGTCGACGCGAATCTCTGGACGGGGTGACCATCCCTCCGCGCATACGTGCTGTACTGAACGAGGAGGAAACGTTCACGGCGAATTGGCCTGCGATACAAACGGGCGTCAGGATGCACGGGACTCGCGTGAGTGTAACAAACTTCAGGCTACCAACCGGCGAGTTGAGTGACGCTGTAGATACTATGCGTCGCATTCACTTGACACAAAGATTCAGATACAAAGTGGGTTTCTCGGTAGGCTTACTCTTACAACACAGAGAAGACAAGAGCAAACTGCGCTACTTTCACGCCTCCCAGAACAACGCAACTCTCATACAACCGCTCCCTACTATAACTAATTCAGAAACTTTGGAAGAGCTCCTCTCAAAGATGGAAAACACCGTCGCTTGCGAGGAAGTACGGAAACTTTGCGACGCTGACACCAAGTGGCACGTTCTTTTTCCTACCAATTTGAACATTTGCGTTTACATGGGACCGGGGGAATTCCCCATAGGCGGTAGGATCACTCAGGCCGGTCGAGTTGGAAAGAGAAGCGGCGTGTTAGATTTTCCCAACAAGGACAACCTCTGCATCTTCCGCTGCATTTCCTTTCACTTATACAACACCAGCAAGCGCGCTTCAGATTTGTTACGTCAGTTCTGTCCCGCTGCCACACCTGAATCCTTTCCGGGTCTGAACATCCGCGACTTACCCGCGTTAGAGAACTTGTTTGACGTACAAATAGCGGTCTACAACGGGTCGCGTCAAGTGCCGGGGCGGAAGTTGAGAAGACGCGTTACTCTGATCAGACCGCCTTCCAGAACTCTGGCCGCCCGAGGTAAAGTCAACCTACACCTGACGGCGAAAGGCGGTTTGCACGTCTCTCTCGTCACGGACTTCAACGCGTACGCGGGCATATACGAATGTTGCAAGTGTAAGGCGGCGTTCACCACCGAGTTCTTGCTGAAGAGACAAAGGAACCAGCTTTCCTCTTGCCGACAAGTCAAGTTGCGCTACGTAGGTGGCATCTACCAAAATTCGAGAACGATTTTCGAAGCGCTAGCAGACTTCTCCATTTTTCCCCCCGACGGACATTCCGGAATCTACCCTTACAAGATCGCCTTCGATTTCGAGGCTTTCTTCAGACCGTGCAAAGAACCGTCGACGGAACACGTGTCCCTGCTGTGGGATCACGTCCCTTTGTCGGCTAGCGTCGCATCCGACTTTCCGGGGTGGGAGGGGCCCGTCTGCTTCGTCAGAGAATCCGACGCAGATTCCGACCCCTTGTTGGACCGAGTTTTAAATCACATAAACGAGAACGCCAAAGTCATCGGGGAAGCTGTGCTAGAACTTTACCGACCGACGTTAGCGAAGTTAGATGCGGCGATAGGTGAAGCTCTCCTGCTGGAGGAGGCGACATTCACCCCTTCTCCAGGCGGCTTCACTGCGGCTCAGACCAGACACCCGTTAGTTCAACTGAAGAAGCGTCTTCTGAGATACATCCGTCAAGCTCCAGTCGTGGGCTTCAACTCGGGGCGTTACGACTTGAACCTGATCAAAATACGCCTTCACTCGTTCTTTGCCTCCGGAGACCGAAGAAACCAAGAATTCAGCGTCATAAAGAGAAGCAATCAATACTTGGCGGTTTACACACAGCACACGGTTTTCTTGGACGTAGTCAACTATTTGGCACCCGGTTACAACTATGCGACCTATTTGCGAGCTTTCACCAGGAACGAAGAGAAAGGTCACTTTCCTTACGAATGGATGACGTCTACCAGGAAACTGGCAAACAGAACGCTGCCACCGAGATCGGCTTTTGACAGCGAACTGACGGGCGTCAAAATGTCCGAATCCGACTACGCCGCATGTCAGAAAGTTTGGTCCGACGAGAAGATGCAAACTATGGAAGATTACTTGATCCACTACAACAACAAAGACGTCAAACCTTTCATAGAAGCTCTGAAAAATCACGCTAAATTTTTCCAAGATCGCGGCATTGACATGTTGAAAGACGGAGTTTCTCTCGCCGGTTTGACTTTACGGTTCCTCTTCCAAAACCTAGAAGACGCGTTCACAACGTTCCCCCAGTTCGACGCCGTCCTCCACGCTCTGATCAAAGAAAATCTAGTCGGCGGTCCTTCCATCATCTTCCATAGATTTCACGAGAAGGGCACCACGCGGATAAGGGAGCACAAGTACGGCGAAGAAGCGAGACCGTGCCAACACATCCTAGGACTAGACACTAACTCTCTGTACTTGCGCTGCATGAGCGAAGCGCACTGCACGGGCTATTACGCGGTGAGACGACCTGAGACCGAGTTCATGCCCGAAATTAGGCAAAGAAACTCTCACAGCGCTTTGGAGTGGTTACGCTTCGTAGAGCACGACCGCGACGTGAAACTGCGCCACGCTTTGAACGGCGGCGAGATGGTTGTAGGCTGTCGGAGAATTCGCGTGGACGGGTTTCACGCGGCCTCTAATACGGTTTTCCAGTTTCACGGGTGTTGGTTCCACGCTCACGAGTGCATACCGTCGCACCGATATCAGTGCGCTTCACTGAGGGAGGAGAGACGCGACAGAACGACTAGAGTAAGCGCGTACTTGAAAGCGCTAGGTTACAAGCTGGTCGTCGTGTGGGAGTGCGAATGGAGAGAGATGAAGCGTCGAGATGAGCGGGTTAAGGCCTCCCAACAACGCTGGAAGGTTGACGCTTTGAAAGTGTCTCGAAACGCGATGAGCGAGAGCGACATCCTTTCCGCTGTGAAAGACGGGAAAATGTTCGGTTTAGTTCAAGTGGACATCACTACGCCGCCTCACCTACGAGACTACTTCGAAGAAATGACCCCCGTTTTCAAGAACGTGACCGTTTCAAAATCGGACATAGGACCTCACATGTCAGACTTTGCGCAGGAAGAAAAGCTGTTGAACACGCCTCAGAGATGTCTGATAGGGAGTTACCACGGAAAAAATATTCTCTTGGGAACGCCGCTTCTCAAGTGGTATTTGGAGCACGGTTTGATAGTCACCAAAGTGCAGCTGGTCGTAGAATACCTACCTAAACGCTCCTTTGCCGGTTTCGCGGACGAAGTAACGGCGGCGCGAAGACGTGGCGACGTGAACGAGAACGAGAAAATTCTGTCAGACTGTTACAAGTTAATGGGAAACGCTACGTACGGTAAAACAATCTGCAACAAAGAAAAACACACGGCGGTGAGATACACTGACAGTCGGAAGTTCGAACTATTGGCCAATTCGTGGCGCTTCAAAAAGGCGTCCGAGTTGAGTTCCGATCTGTTTGAAGTCGAACTACAACCGAAAACAGTCAAGAACAACCTCCCTATTCAAATAGGGTTCATGGTATACCAGTACGCGAAGTTGAAAATGTTAGAGTTCACATACGACTTCTTGGATAGATTCGTCGATCGGCGCGATTATGCCCTTTGTCAAATGGACACCGACAGTCTTTACATGGCTCTCAGCGGTGACACGTTGGATGACCTAGTCAAACCTCGCCTGATAGAGACGTACTTCAGAGAGAAACGAAAGTGGCTTCCGACAGCGGTGTGCGACGATCACTTAGAGCTTTTCGTGAAGACAAAAACGGAAAGAGTGCGAGAATGGTGTCCGCCGCCCGGCGGATGTTGTGAGAGACGGTACCTTCACGATCTGAGAACTTCGGGGCTTATGAAAGCGGAGTGGGAAGGTGACGGGATCCTAAGTCTCAACCCTAAGACTTACATTTGCTACGATCGAGTCAGCGACACCGGTGAAAGAAAATCCAAAAAATGGAGTGCAAAAGGCGTACAGAAGAAACAAAACCCTAAGGAACCAGACGACTTCTTGGATGTTCTTCGCCAACGAAAAACTCTCATTGCTGTAAATAGAAATTTCAAAGTGGTGCGAAACAAAATGGTCACCTACACCATAGAGAAAGACGGCGTGCGCTACTTGTATTATAAGCGTCGCGTGCATTCTGACGGTGTGACAACGAGTCCTTTAGAGATATGAAAAAAAAAAATAAGCGTGTTATTGCTTGATTGAGTGCATCTTTTCAAAAATAGAGTGTTTATCAAGATTGAAAAAAAAGAAATAAAAAAAATAAAATAAATTATTGTTGTGTTTTTATTTTCATACGTCTTCTTTTACTAGTAAGTCGCGCAGTCTCTTAAAGCGTCACTCATGTGACGACGTCGCTTCCAGTCACGTGATCCTAAAGACCCTCACTTCCTAAACAAAAAACTTCTTCTTCTTCTTCTTCTTCTTCTTCTTCTTCCGATCACGTGGTCAATCAGGTCACTTCCGGTCACGTGATCCTCAATGAGGTCACTCACTTCCGGTTGGCCATTAGGTCATGTGACGTCACTTCCGGTCACGTGACTCATCAGGTCACTTCCGGTCACGTGATCCTAAATTAGGTCATATGACGTCACTTCCGGTCCCCTAAGTAGGTCATATGACGTCACTTCCGGTCCATAAGTAGGTCATATGACGTCACTTCCGGTCACGTGACCAAATGGCGGCCTCTGATTGGCTAACTAGGTCACGTGACGTCACCACTAATCCCCTAAGTAGGTCACTTCCGGTCACGTGACCAAATGGAGGCCTCTGATTGGCTGCAGGTCGATTGAGTAATAAACAGTAGTTAACTATAGTCCCGTTCCGATACATACTATACTACTCATATACAATGTAACATCTATCTCCCATAAGTTTTTCAATATACTTTTATTACTGGATAGCAGCTCTGCCATCACTGCATAGGCGTGTGTTACCCTTAGCTATTAAAGGAAAGGGAATTGAAATTGCTCTGTTATTAGTGCTGGGATAATTGTGGTTCAATATGAGCTAAGATGCAGACCAGATCTACCTGCTGTCCATTTGTCCACTCCAGATTGTGGAGGCACCATGTGCTGGCTGGGACGTACCAAAAGATGGCCTGGAGAAGCTTTTCTTCAAGGCGAAATGTAGCACTGCAAGGGCTTTACAATAAAAGGCCTTTGAGCGTAAGTTAATGTAGACGGAAGTTAAGTTGACATAGCAGAGCAGTGCAGAATGATTGCCACTGCATACCCTGCTAAAGCTATTCTCAATTGATTCCCAATGTTTTATAGGAAAGTATGGCCAGACTTTGGTTATGTTATAACAAAATTGGGTCTTTACTGTATTGTTATACAATAAACATTCACATTGAAATCATAATACTGCTTTATCCATGCCGCTACACGCACGTGGTATACCTTCTACATGTAGCCTAGTGATGCACTAAAACTGTATGCATTGTGAAATAAAGTCGACGCTTCAACGCTATGTATACACCCATTGCTTTCTCATGATAATCTCAACTTATTAGAATAAAACGGCCCATAGGATGTTCCCTGACACTGTTGGCATACCTTTCCCACCCCAACCTGTCCAATAAGACCGTCACCATTTCCTCTGGTCAAGGGTCACCACATGTTAACACAGGTCACATGACCAAGGCGCTGTCACATGGCCTCTCCAAGCTGGGCTTCCCGGAATCGGCACTATATTGGTGGCTATCGATCGACAGCAGCCAACCGACAGCCCATTTGACCACGCCTTCCAGGGAGGTCTAGTTACTGCCAGTGAAGATAATTCACACCTCCTGCACATTTTGGATCTCTCTCTGTCTATATAGGGCTTCACTCTAAAGGCTAGGGATCCAGTTCTCACGCCTAGTTGCCCAACCAAGTCTAACGGATATATACTGAGCAGAGGCTTTTATTATAGGGACATACCACTACTTACCTATCCTGGGAACATAGTGCTGGTCGGACTGTGCTCGGTGTACATATTATAAGGCACATCCAGGCACCAATGCAGTACTACCCTAGGCCCGGAAGCTGTTCAAACCGTTCTTCTTCCTACCCTCCCTCCTGTAGTACATGTCTACATAATCTGTCACACCGGTCATCTTGTGGTCTGTAGATCACTAGAGGCCCAGTGTACTAAAGGCACGTGTGTGAATGCTGACCCGACTGTTACCTAACTGCTGCTCTGCCTCCTCTTCCTCTCCCTCCTCCCCCACACAGACGGGAACCCAGCCACCAGCCAACATGGAGAGAACCTTCCTGATGATCAAACCTGACGGCGTCCACAGGGGCCTGGTAGGAGAGATCATAAAGCGATTCGAGACCAAGGGTTACAAGCTGGTGTCCTTCAAGTTTATGCAAGTAAGTCTTTTC
Organism: Harmothoe impar; assembly: GCA_947462335.1. NCBI lineage: Eukaryota > Metazoa > Annelida > Polychaeta > Phyllodocida > Polynoidae > Harmothoe > Harmothoe impar. The sequence goes on from OX381710.1 coordinate 37,473,654, forward strand.
ATCATGCTTTTTAAAATTTATTTTATTCATTATGACTTTTATTAATAATAATTTTAGATTTTGTTGTTAATTGACATGTAATTATTTGTCTGAGGCATTCCAATTGGACATACTCATTGACTCGATATATTTCATATCGATAATATAATTTCATGCAACCCTTGCTCTTTTTCGTCATATTTACGAAACTGCGGGATTAACTTCCTTTCCATATCCACGATTCCCATGTCTTTTATTCAGGCTACAGACGCGATACTGTCACAGCATTATGCGGAACATGAGGGGAAACCATTTTTTGAGGGGCTACTCCAATACATCATGTCTGGTCCAGTCGTCCCTATGGTAAGCACTTATGATGGTTGCCTGTTTTAATACATCTTTGGGTTATCTTTTTGCTGAAACAGTTTTGGTTATACTTTATGGACCGAATTAGATATCCTTTCTTTCTAGTCAACATATTTGTTTTAAAACGCTGTTCTGTGGATAGTGGTTATGATATCAATAATTTCAAAGTATGAAAACCAAGTTGGTTATAAACCTGTAATACTAACCGAGCATTTTGATTTTGAAGTTGGCCAATATATCAATTGTATGATGTTATGCAGAACATTAATTAGTCCTGATAGGGCTGTGTCTATAGGCAATATCAATATGATATCAGCCTACATTTGCTGTTGTATAACTCTATATATGATCATCTAGATCAGTATTAGATAATATAGTGTAAACCAATCCTACTAATATCATCTCCCATCCATTATACATGCATGTATTGACATTGCTCTCGATAGCCTTAAGGGTATAGCAGGTACTACATGTATTAGCAGTGGATTAGCTTCCTTGATTCCGATGTACTGATACATGAGTAATTGCCAAGATCTCGAGCGCCACTCTCTGACTGGAACTTCGTAAACTTAGAGCTATTACTTGCCCTACCAATGACTATCACCATCTTGCAAACCGTACGGACCCACTGCTCTTCCGAACATAATAATATGTTAAATTGCATTAGAATTGAGTAGTTTCCCGGCAAACCAGTAAAGAAAAAAGTGGCCATTCGTTTGTACATGTATATCCTGAGCTGTTAATCATGTCTTTGCTGTCAGGTGTGGGAAGGGAAGGAGGTGATCTCCACTGGACGTAGTATTATCGGTGCCACCAACCCGCTCAAGGCGCCCCCTGGTACCATCAGGGGGGACTACGGGCTCGTCATGGGCAGGTACGTAATGCACCTTGTAATGATCAAATACTGGGTATCACTTTTCTGGTGAAATTTTCTCACCCTCAACCAGCCACATGTCTAACTCTCTACCATGGTGAATAAATCACCCAGGGAGTTGTGCATCGAGCCCAATGCGGGAGAGGAGTGTTTTTCCACAATTTCTTTTTGATGAAATGAACATAAAAGGCATTCCTTACGGTTCATGAAGGCTCGCCTCATGAGAAGTTATTGTGAGGTGCCTTAACGGCTATGTTGAATGTAGTACTTAAAAATGTGCTACTTTTTACATGAGATTTACAGTTCATATACCTAAGAGCTGACCTCATATGTCGTGAATCTATGTTTAATACATTTAGATATGACCTGAAAACAGAAAGACGATGTGAATAAATGCTGGTCCTGAGAGAGGCATGTGTTTGTCAGTATTTGTGTTTTAATCAGGACATTTTGAACTGTCCATTCTGATATTTAGTAGCCAAAGGCAAACACCCTGCTGCCTCAGACCTGATCGATGAATGTAAACTCGGGACTTTTGTAGGAAGAGTGGGGGGTTTAAGCTAAAACACTTCTAAACATATTGTAAGTGAACCATTTATATGGTTGTATCTCATCTATTAACTTCCTGTTTCCAGAAATATCATACATGGGAGTGATTCAGAGGAGAGTGCCCAACGTGAGATTTCTATCTGGTTCACTGAGGAGGAACTGGTAGACTGGGTGCCAAACCAGAATACCTGGATCTACGAATAACTCCACCAACATACTTTTTGATATAAGTTGACATTCCTCTAGATAATTATCCGCCAATTTCTGTAATTCCGCCCAATATAATGAATGTTCAATGTTTGAATAGTACGTATGTTTTTCTTGGTTACCTCGTAAATGTCTCTTTCAGGTTCATTATCTGAAACCACTAAAGGTACACGCGTTATTTAGAAATTTGCCTCATAAAGCTACGAACGAAATCAAAGTATGACCGACACTATATGAAGTTCAAAGGCGTAGTCACTTTTTTCTTTTAAAGTAACAAAAAACAAAAACTTTTTGCCGCAGTGTTGGTATACGACATTATGGTCACCGCATTAACTTTTAGGGGATGTGTATCACTAGCGGCCTTTAGACTTCTTTTAACATTTACTCTGTCCGGTTTGTTAATGTAGTAGTTATTGTAGTTAGATGGACCTTATAACGTCTTTAACGTTGTACACCGCCTTGACTATACGATTGCCTGCATGTAGGTCATATGTGCCTTTGGGATCGCCTCAAGTTCAGTAGCGATTTGAATAGCGTTTCTTATCTTATTTCAACAACGTATGTGTGCCTTCGAGTCTATACCTAGTAATCAAGTAAGCATAATATCTATGCAGAGAGATTAAGTTAATTATTGTGTTACTTGGATGTGTAAGCAAATGGGGATTGGACATTTTGTAAGGGTTCTTTAAAGATTCCATTTAGGAGAATACGTGTTCTGTAGGCTAAATGGCGTTTCACAAGGAGTTTCAACAGGAGTATATCATATACTATAATGGTTTATGCAAGCAAAGTGTGATAGATGTATTGTAGATGAGAAAAAAAATCTTAAGATGTTTGTCGAGAATAAAGCTTTTCTATACCATGTCTGTAGTTATTTTTATTGTTACACATTTTTAGGGAAGTGACACACCAATACATTCTGGGCTGAACATTCGGGGCATTGTGGAAAGTTTACTGATGTCAATCTCTTGGAATTTTGATGTCAATCTCTTGGAATTTTGAATTTTAATACCAGCAGCTCCGCTACCGGATATATTGGCGCGGGAAAATTGTGCAGCAGCATTCATCTGCCCCAGAATACTGTATGGTGGGAATGCCTTAGCATATCACCAATAGGGTCGGAGTGGCGTAACATTTTCAATTTCCAACTCTGAGTCCAAGGTAGAACTTATGATATGGGACCTGCTAGGGGTGGGGTGCATCGCTGGGTAGCGCACTGTTTTATTAGTAATTGTAATTAATACTTAACCCTCTTGTACGAGAGGTCTGTTGGTTTGTATGCTCCACAAGGGTGTGTGGTTTATACACTGAAACTACCCAGTGTATTGTTTGATCCCGATAAGGTGCTAGGCACACGTTACACTGTAGTGTAGGACGACGGGATTGAGCGACCTCTCCAGTGTGGCTCAGGATAGGCACACGTAGTACTGGTCAAGTCTATTTGGGTTAGATTCCCTTAGATTACACCAGATGGCGCAGCCTCGTGCCTCATACATGTACTAGGTTTGCAGCAGTCGGACCAAACAAAGCAACGGTAATGATGTTAAAGCTGGGCCGTCAGGGATTAAGTTCAGCATTTTCCATACATGGACTAAAATTACAGTTTCACCGGAGGGCAGCAGTGTTTGGACAGGGGACCATGAGCATTGTCCAGCTACAACATATTCACCCCATCTTGTGCCTGTAAGAGCTGAGCTCCCAGCCCTTAAGAACCCTCTTGTGAATCAAAACTGAACTATATCCAAAAGTGCTTTAGGCCTCACTTCAACCATGACGGTCAAGCTTTAAGAAGTGTAGCAGAATTGATGGGAATAGTAAGTCTTGTTTTCCATATCACCCCCTAGAGACTAGTCAATCGGTCAGACAAATGAATGAATGAACATAATTCTAATAAATCTTTATTTGATGGATATGCTTGTTTTGTATGATTTATCTTATTTTGTGATTAGGAAAACCATGCATTTTGCCATTACACATCTTGCAAGAATATGCCTACTATTGAAGAATTCTTCAGTCAGTGAGCTTTGCTCATTTGCATAAAACGTATGGGTACAGATCATAAAGGAACTCAGAACCAACAGATTGTCACTGTTTTATTTTATTACCAATACATTATTCTGTACAAAATTCATTACATTTGTCTCTGGAGAAACTACAAAACGCAGACGTGAACTGAAGATATATTATCGGCGCAACAGAAGACTCCCACAGAGCAGTTCAAGCATACCAAAAGTTAACTACAGTATACAAATAGAAGGTACAGATTGTTGTATAGTCGATGCCCCTATTGAAAACATAATAGAACATTGAAAAACTGTCCTGGCTAGAATTAGACTGTACATTATTTGGTAAAAAGAAAGATTATATTGCAGCCAGGAACCTTTAAAAATGACCCATCTGAAGCAATATCTTAATAGGTCATGATTGTAGCAAACATACTGTATAGTGCGATTCTGACAATGGCGAATTTCCCCATGAAAATATATCAACAAAAATTGAAATAATTTAACTGCAATGGTACAAAGTTGAAGGATGATTATATTCTGGACCCGCTATTTTTTATGATATTCTCATTACAGTACCTTCCCAGTTGGCATGACTTCAAGTTTGTGACAGGGATAGTCTGATGGTGGATGTGTTACGATGAATAGCTTTGCATATATGTTATAACCAGTACGATGTATTCTGGTCAAGGTCAACTGAGTTGTATACGTCACATACATAAATGCAGTTTGTGGTGTTCGACCTTAACCAGGTGTGACGGCAGGACTTCCGGTTCCGGCCTGATGCTGCGCTGGTTGCCGGTGTGTATATGTTGCTGCCTCCTTCTGGGATGTGACCTAGATGTGTGACCTAGATGTGTGACCTAGATGTGTGACCTAGATGTGTGACGGATCAGGTGTGTTCATGTACAAACCATAATACTGACCATGTAAAAAGGCGATCCCTGTGTCTTTTTGTAAAACCAAATAGCAGAATGATTCGCAATGTAAACTGGGAAGTGGAGTAGACTGATTTGTCCATGGAAACAATATATATGAATTACTCAAATCAATCAGAGAAAAGTGTTTTAATGTGTGTTTATATACAAGGTGTAGTTTTGAAATGAGTTTGATCTGAAGTTGTGTGTATGGCAAGGATGATAGGATAGGGAGGGCATAGCGTATGTAATAGCTGAGAGGGTTGCTGGACAAAAGACAATGTGTTTGTGCGGTGTCATAATATAATGTTGATATAAAATGCATTGCAATAGTTTCCTTGATTAATACAACAATTCCTTCTTGTCAACAACCATTCCTATAGGCAAGTCGCCCCTGACCGTCTAAAAACTCACTTGAAACCCAGTTTGGCAAGACGCCTTCTAATGCTATATGGTTTGTACATCATACAAATTCAGAAAAAGACATAATCTGACTCCTTAATCATTAATTACAATGAATAATTCACACAGTCATACAATGGGCTTTTACATTTAGCATTCGAAAAGATACATGGTTCATTTCGTAACAAGTATCGCGTCATTTGAGATTGAAAATACCAAGTGCAGCTAACAGTAACAGTATCAATACGTTAAGAATCTCACCTTAACTTCTTAAAGTCCTATCACCATAGAAAATGTGTAGTTTTATTACAAAGAACAAACTGTGGTATGGGACAACCGGAATGTCGAGGCGCTCAGGGTAGGGGTGACAGAATGGGCAGGGTTTAAAGTGAATTGGGATGGCCATATGGACAAGCATGCAACGCGTCGTGAGATTATGACGTCAGAACGGGGATCTGCGAGATCCCTCCCTTGGCGGCCATTTTTCATGGGGGGTTCTGGGATAGACATCTGGCGCGGCTGGGCCGGCCGCCTGGTCTGGGTGTTTCCCAGTTAACAAAATGCAAATAGGCCGTTTATCTGGATCAGGACACGTGCCAGACAAATGGGTGCTCAAAGTTGGGATGAATATTCAAAACATTTTCCATTAAGGATGACCTGACTGAAATTACATTGGGGCCTTCAACTGAGGGATTGGATGGGGGTGCAGGGTCCTAGCTCACAGGGGAGATACTGAGGGAGAGGGGGGAGTTTTTAATGATAATACTAAAATGTCAGCTTATTTGAAAATGAAGATATCACAAAATGTAGTCATACCCTCGTCACCATGAATTGCCCTTGGAGTGGGATTGGGAATGGGTGTAGGGAATATATGAAATTGGACATGACTTTGAGTGAAAGTTTCAACAATGGAACCATGTTCGGTGAGGATGAGGGTATTCATAGGGAAAGGTAGAAGGGGTTATGAAATCGTTGTTTACCATATGATAACTTCAACTTCTGTCATTGAACAACAAATCATGTTTAACCAATGTACACCTTACAATGTATAGAGATGGACACTTGCTACAGTCATGCATCTAACTTATTCTATCAAGCAACATTTTGGTCAGTCACCATGATTACATATACATGCCGTCGTATGAAAATATATAGACTTTGTCGCAATCTACATAGAGCATGGGCCAATAGTTAAAAATGGAAAGTCTACCCATCTCGACTGCAAATGGGTCAAGCAAACCTAGTGGTCCATTTCTTACAAACCATCATTCTAAATGTATTTAGGGTGCACAGAGAAAGAGATGAGTCAGTGTCGTCAAAACTACTGTTGTATGAGAGTCCAGCAGTGCCTGACTCTTATACTCTAGTATTTTTGACGACACCGACGCTCGCATCCCTCTCTGTGGGGGACAGTTTCGTATACCCGTTTACCCCTGCACTACCCTGCATGGGCACGTTTCAAAAACTATAGGGTTCGACATGGGGTTTCTACTGTAGTATCATAGGTGTTTAAACTTTGGAGCAAAACAGAAGTAGACACTGGCGCACACATCATCATACCACAATCACAAAACAAAAGGGTCACTTGGGAAAAAGGGGGAGAAAGCCTCAAGGGGTTCAACCAACAGTATCATCATAAAGTATGCTGCCTTTGATGTATACTTTCTTCAAGAAAGGACGACTAGAACATAAGACTAGCACAACTCAAATTGGTGAGACAAACTATAGATTCACCAGCCGACTTAGATCTTTGTACAACTCTGATGCTACCTTTACAAAAGGATATGAAACTGTTTGAACCAGGACTTTTTTGAATCAGTGAAAATAGATGATCAGTGTTTAGAGGTACTACACTGTGGTGATGTGGAATTATGTTCTCTATTGATGATAGTTTTGCATTTGTATTTCCCTGGTCTGTGTCTATGGACTATGTGAAGGGGTCAGGCTCATGGTAAGATCTACATCTTTGTTAATTTATAAGTCCATGCGTTAACATTCTGACAGAATTTTGTATTTCTACGTTTGTGTTTTCTGAGAGTTTTTGTTAAGTTTATAAGAATAGTTTGATATACAAACATTACTTCTACTCTCTAATGGAAGGTATAAGATCTGGACTAAAGATCTAGGCATTAGAACTATGGAACAGTGACCAGAATTTATCAATTGACAAGAAATATAAATCATTACTCATTGCTGAATTAGATATGGGTAAAATAGTGGATATTTCAATGAATTTAACAATTGAACGCCGACCGATGACAGTAGCGCCACCTAGTGATGAGGACCCAGCCAGGAACACGAGAATCCCGCGAAAAGAAGTCGTCTGCTTCAGAATGGAAGGACAATGACGTCACACTGTGGCTCTTCAACACAGCACGCTTTGCATACTTTGCAGAAGTAGGACAACCTATCAAACCGCAGATGGAAATACATGCTGTATACATACACATCTGCATATGCCTCGTCAATCTGCCATGCGTTGTTGTCAACTTAAAGTTGATCTAAATACTTAATATTATTTTCTAAACTGCATTACATGATTGCATTATGATTTAGATAAGATAGTTTCAGAGCATGGCGTCATACAATATGGCGGATTAACGGGACATATGTGTATATATTTTGATAAGGGTTTCAGGGAGGAGAATTTCATATAATAATCAATCTAACATATCTCACAGGTACTCATGGTGGTCGTCATTACACCTCAATAATGCAATAATTTCAATACGTGTGCAGCACCATGGTAGTTTTATATCCTCCCACCATTTTTGTTTCGACCTAGGTGGGAATAAAAGTCATGATAATAGCCACTGTTTTTATATACTGTAATCCACATATATAATTGTGTGTAACATCTCCTATAGGTGGTATGTGCGTGGTGGGTTATGGAGGTGGTCGGCAGGCTTCCTTTCTGGTTGTAAAATGCCATGTAGATACACACACACTTTGCACACGGCGATGGCAGATGAGACTATAATGAAACTTCTCTTGTACATACACACTCCAAATGCTGTGGACATTTATGGAATTATCCTTATTGCATAAGGAATCAATGATCTGGCTCTCTCATATAGTATATTTTTCACTGTATGCATACAATGGTCATAGCAAATGAGACGATGGAATAGTAGCACCAGATGTGTATAGTAATCATGGATTGGTTTCTGCAACAAGTGTATGTATATATACTGTATATCACCTTATCTTATAGGATGGGTTTCCATGATAACTGACAAGAGTGGCCTGCTTAGATAGCAGTGCAAAAAAGGTGGTACCTGAGCTCCCAAAAAGATAAACCAGGTCTGCATAGACCCTTGACTAGTATAGTTCCCTGCCTTGGCTTCAACAATATTTTGCCTTTTGTACTTCAATAATGAATAATCTGGCTGGTCTCAAAAAGGCCTATATTGTAAACATTGTAATATAGGTTGTAATAATAATACATTGACGACTTGTGTCCGTTGGAGAGGAAGTCAAAATCTCGTGTGTAGTTTTTGATCTCGTGTTCCTGGCGAGAATTGGTGCGAGATGAGGATGGCTTTTGTCAGCAGCACAATATTCATTGACTATAGCCAAACTTTGGATGTATGTATATATGTATGGCCCAGTTCATGCTGAGTAGCAAAAATATACTTTATAAACCATATATATATATTTAGTCACAAGAGGCTGTCCTAGGGGCAGGATATAATACATCTTACCCAGCGTCACTATACAATAGTAACGGACAATATGGACTTTTCATGGTATATATATATATAACCGACCAACAGGTTTCATATTTCCTTCAGGACCAGTCTCTGTGTGTATATATGCAAGAAATTTATGACGTGAACTGATATTTACTATTTGGCATTCCTAGCAAAATATCATTTTTTCTCATGGCAGTTAGAGAGTGCCCTTAAAATGACCTTTGTCGACGTACCAAAATAATAAACGCTTACAATCTATACACAAATAACACATACATACTTGCTACTCCACTTCAAATGAATTGACTGTACAAATTGAATAATTTCTCATTATCAACATAATTATTATAAACGTCCTTTGACCATCTCAAAGATGGTTCACAATGGATTCCCTCAACTGGTTGATGAATCAATCAATTAATTACATATTCAAATAAATAAATACACGCAAATGCAACTACCAGTAGTCACAATACGAGACCTACGAACTGAGGACTACACTTAACACTTATTCCATTCATTTTGACAACCTTTCAGTCCCTAAAATAACGGTTATTCTGCCCTAGACTGAGCTTTGGTTCACCCATTGACAACAATCTCTGTGGATGAGACACATTTTGTTATATCCTCCTATTCATTCTCAATTGTCATTACAGTGTGCTCTCACTTCCTTTTCGCCCATGTTGTATACTTATCTGGTATTAAAATTGCTGCCAATAATTTTTGCGCACACTACTTGTACACCCATTTGAAAACACTCACTCCATCGGTACGTCCAACTGAATAATATTGGCCGATTTAAATACGAACCCCTCTATGGGCACAATGCCATAGACTGGCACTGCGTCCGGAGCGTAGGGATCCACAACGAATTTGATGGTCGTCTGGAGATTTTGCGTGTTGAAGTCCGTTGCTATAAGGACTGCCCCAAAGAGGTCAGTCACTTGGTCACCATGGCAACTACTGTTGAAGGCAAAGATGGTGTTTTCCATCTTGCATATGGCCAACGTGGTGTTGCCTATAGTAACGAGGACCCCTTTGGTAAAGGGACCATAGAGTTCTCGGTTGATGTTGTCCACCACCGTGTCGATGGTGTTGCCAGTGGTGAATGGGGACACCAGGGGCTGGACGTCGCGCGGGAAGAGTCGAATTGATTCAACGGGCACCCCATTAATGGAGGAGGCTGTGGCGCTGCCCTCAAGAATGCAGTTCTCCACTAGAAGGCACCACTGTCGGAGGATGTTCTCATCCTCCAGTTCGGGAGAGTAGGCACGCGTCACGAGCTTGCTGAGGAAGGAGGCAGCTGCTAATTTGTTGGCCAATGCAATGATGAAGCTCTCGTGAGACTGTGTCTGCTGATCGGCCGAGACAATCCAAGGGAACTTCCAGAGTCGTAGAGACCGTGCCAGCACCATTCGAGGCACGTCCATCTCCAATAACCCCACCGGTCGTACATCGTACGTTGTGAGTTCTTCCTCGGTTTCATCAAGACACTGCGTCCGGTCGACCCGGATATGACGATCCAGTATATCAGGCATAACCTTGGCCCAGATAGCACGGTTGTCCTTCCGGCCTGGACGCTTTGTCTTGTACATGTCTGCCAGTTTGGGTACAAAGCTGGCCAGCACGGCAGCCACAGTCACTAGCACCCCCGAGCCAGTAAAGGCACCTAAGGCAGACAGGGAGAGAAATGTGAACAGGACAAACAACACAACTATACTGAGACGCACAAAGATTCGACGAATAGATCTGCTCCAGCCACATTTGAGGTCGGCACATACATTGTAATACAGCTCCTTGGATACGTATTCCGTGTTGTCACCATCTATAAACTTGACGGCACCGAGGTTGTGAGTTTTGAGTATTTGAATGGTGCCATCACGGAAGACCTCGTCAGTGTCTTCTACAGCAGAAATCCTTGGCGAATTTTCATCAATGAGCTTAAGTATTTCACAATGTTCGCGGTTGATGATGTCTAGTGTGTCGTTAACATAGTAAATCATGACAAGGATGAACGCAATGACTGGCAATGCAGTCGACGCATGCAGCACAGCACCAAGAATAGTAAAAAAGAGAACATTGAGGGTGAACTCAGTCATGATATAGACAGCCGTACTATAGCCTAGCAGGATGGCTACAAAGCCCATCCAGATCATGAGGGAACACATCCATTTACAGAGTACACCAGGCGATATGCATTCACACGACATATCTCGCTTTGTTTCATCCTGGTCTCTTGATTCTCCCTCCTCTTTCCTCAGCTTGAACATCTTATTGTCGACTAGTGTTAGCCCAAAGCAGATGTTGAGAATAGGTATTTGCATGCACACTCGTCCAAGGAACTGGAAAATCCTCCGGATGCCCCATGGAATCCAGCGTATGCGAAAGAAGTGTCTTTTTGTTTTAAAGTCCCCGTATGCAAGTTTGCGAAGAATCTGCTTGTACCCCCTGGTCATGCGGTCGTACAGAATATGGGGGTGTTCGTACGGACGCCTTGTGTCCATTTGCAGTAAGCAGCGCTCTAATGGGTTGTTGGGCCAGGACAACAGAAGGACAGTGTATACAAATGCCACAAAGGAGAAGAGCATCCATATAGCCAGGCCTGGGTTGTACATGGGTAGCAGTGCACCGGCCACCATATTCACATTGAGGTATAATGGGTTATAGTTCTCAAGTTCACTGGCAAAGTTTACAATGGACGCGTAGAGCTGCAGCCGGGGTGCATACAGTGCAGCAGCTATGTAGAAGATGACGGGGTACACTATGGCAATGGCAAAAAATCGCCAGAAAAACGGCCAGCACCGGCGACACTCAGAGTCCCTGCGACAGGCAGCAGGCTGGTGACGCCAGTCCGACCAGGCATGGATACAGCACCGGCCTTCCCCATAACAATGGAACATGAGCCTAAATAAGAACCTTGGGATAGAGAAGGGTTTGGGATCGCTGAGGTTGATGAGTTGCCTTGAGCAAATTCGGATGACATAGTTTCGCTGCCCTGTAATGCCGTGCTTTAACGACGCACGGAAGAACTTTGTGACATTGTCATATTTGAGAGTCATTTTGATCTTCATGATGACAATGGGACTGAACAGCGTAAAGATGACAGAGATGATGTTGATCACTGTGATGACGCCTGTGACTTCCCGGCGATAGGAGGTGTAGATCCGACAGAAGTGGTCTCCGCTGCGGAACTCCGCTATGTCACAGCACCTGTGGACAAAATGCGAGTGCGCGTCATTAGTTCTGGCTGGGTCCGTGCTGTTCATGACCCGGTGGCACATGAAATCTCGTGTATGTTTGCGCCTCTCGACATAGGTGGCGTTGAGAATGAGCATCTTTCGCACTGCATAGATGCGGCAGCCCGGCGACTGCCTGATGAGGCAGTTGGAAGGCATCGTCGACAAGTACACATTGATATGCTTCCGGTGGCCATCGAGGATGTACAGGGAGAGGACATCGGCATCCAGAGGCAGCCCGAGCAGTTTGCGCCCCAGCTTCTCCGATGCCCACACCCACTCCGATGCACGAAAGTTATTGCCCATGTACGGGAACTCATCGAGCATGGACTCATTGTGACCGGGGAAGATGAGCTTGAAGGAGACCAGGGCAGTGTCCAGCTCCTCGATAAAGTCTTGGAAGGTTGACCGCACCTCGTGTATGTTCTGCACCTTGAGCAGGCAGCCAGACGGACAGTCGGGCACGAAGTGTTTAGCCCGGTTACCGCCATCATCGTGGGGGTTTCGGTGACCGCCCGCTCCACGGTTGTTATGTCCATGACGGTGACGTCGAACCGGTTGAATCGGTTCGCTCCACTCTACTTCGTCGTACGCCCCGCCCCCGATGACTATGTGGCCAAGGACAAGCACAAGGGCGGTCAGCGTTCTAGCCAACATGCTCTTTCTTGCCGGACGGCGAGGGGCGTGTGGTCTATGTGTACTACGTCATACTTCTACGTCGTGCTGCTGGCGGAGGAATACAGACTGGGCATGGTGTGGCGGCAGGAGCGGCGGTACAGCAGCGCCATCTGCGGAGGAGAGAAAAAGAGATATGTTAGTATAGTATAGAAGGTAAAGGGGGTAATCGTTTTTAACGTCATTTCGACAGCTATATTCATGTCATATTCATGGCAAGAAAGCTGCATTAGACATCTATTTTACAGATAAATACATGTGTCAGTGTCTGCGCATATGGGCACAAGACAAATAGTGGACAGAAAAGAGGAGATAAAGACCCTCTTAAGATGGGATATAGGGAAGCCTAGGTGATAAAGTTGTTCTAGCCTTTTGTAAAACATTGTTATTATACATTGAGGCAATTCAAGGGTGGATGGGACCAGTGCTCCTATCTGAAGCGTACACATTTCTATCGCTAGCTGAACTCCTGGAAAACCAATGCAACATTTGTTATCTGTGATTGACAAAAGGCTTCCTCAAAAGTGCATTTCAGAAAAGCAACATTCTTCTGATCTGTTCAATGGCAATACTTATTACCTATATTATAGAGAAGCAATGCAGCACTGGTCATCTGTGATTGACAACATAAGGACTTCATCTTCCACAAAACCTCAAAAGTGCATTTCAGAAAAGCAACATTCTTCTGCTCCATTTAGGTGACTGGTGTGCCTTAGTGATATATCTATGCCTCCTGTTTGCCGCCATTTGGGCATGATACGTATAGAATAAGTAATCGCGTTCATCCAGGTCTGTAACTGACATGAACCGCCAGGAGACTGGCTCGGCCAAATGGGTGAAGAAACAAAGTGAAGAGGAAAAGCTCAGGACCATAGCATGAGATATAATGAAACGAGTGTTTAGAAAGTGACATTTTTAAAATACACTTAAAAGCTATACCGGAATCTATGTATGTACATACTGTTACTGTTTGTACCATTATTTGCTGTGTGGTTCGTTTTTATACTATGTCAATCAATGCATGGGGATCGTTGGATTGGTATAGACCTTAAACGTAGACGTGCCCATGACCTACTGCCAGATTGCATGACTGGTTGGCATGGGAAACCCGATGGATATTGCACTTGATTAATCACGAAACTGTTAAACTGGGCGAAATGTTTCCTCTGTTGCCAGGCCTCTGCACGTCCAAAGAGACATAAAATCCAAATAAAATCCGCAGTGGTCGTAACCCAGCAATAAGATGCTCAGATAGTTTCTTAAGTACATGGGCGCATAAATATATAATAAATCAGACGTAAAAGGGAAAGGGAAACACTTCTCATGAAGGGTCTGTAAATGAAATAATAAGAAGAGGTGGAATGGGGTTTGACATCATGGTTTGATGGTGGTGGTCCTTTTATTGTAAGATTAAGACTAGGTAGTAGATTGATAGAACGAATAGGACAGGGACGAGTCTTAAATAGAGTATTGAATGTATACATTTATGGGGGGGGGGGAAGAAGCAGCAGGCGTGGTAACAAAAAAAAGCAATAATAATATTAGCCGTTCAAAAGGCAATAGAAACCCAGGAAAATAGTGTTAGGGGTCAGGAGTGGTCGTATAAGGGGCAGGCAAGGCGGCCGATGATCAATAAAACACATTGGCTCTCTATGGTAATTCAATGGGTAAAGGGATCAACATTTTATACAGGTACTCAGAGCTGCTCACCCAGCTGCTCACCCCCGCCCTCCCAACACCCACTCACTCACCCACCCGCCCACCAATCCTTGCCCAGTCATTAAGCGGCCAGCCGCGGAGGCTGTTAGTTTTGATTCTCTGCCATCATGACTGTTTGTATCTTATGCTGCCTGCTGTTAATGTATCAAGTACCTTAATAGGGGCGGCCCACCCCCACACCGGCCGAGGCGTTTTATGGACCCCCAGCACGCGCGGGTCTCCGTAGGGGAGCCATTGGGAGGCCGGTTTTATGTGGCTGGGGCGGTGGTCATACCAAGCCATGGACTAATCAGTCTAGACAGCTTTATGGACCACTAACACACATTGCTGCCTGTCTAGAATACAGTATGTGGCAGTCTGGTATCCACCATAACAAGCATGTCTTGTAGCTACATACAGCTGCTATACAGTGTGTGGTAGTCTGGTACCCACCATAATAAGCATGTCTTGTAGATTTTAAGCTGCTATACAGGATGCGGTAGTCTGGTATCTACCATGCATAACAGGCATGTCAGATATACAGCTGGTACACAGTATGTGGTAGTCTGGTACCCACCAAACCAAGCCTGTCTTGTAGATATACACATCTGCTGTACAGTATGCGGTAGTCTGGTACCCACCATAACAAGCATGTCTTGTAGATATAGACCTGCTGTACAGCATATGGTAGTCTGGTAACCACCATATTGTAGATACAGATGACTACAACTGGTATACAGTATGTGGTAGTCTGACAGAAATATGTAGACAGGTGAATAAACAGACAGGGATGGGTGTGGGTTACATTTCTGTGGGACCTCTCAAAACGGTCACTGTAAATATACAATTTCACCCCAAGCAATGTGCTGCCCCATATATGACATTTCAAACGACTAATTGCTGCATGACTTGTAAAAACCATCCGACCAGCTTCTCCTCACGAGCTGCTCCATGGGCAAACTAACTGCTCAATGAGCTGCTATAACAGGAGCTGCCACATGAGCTTCCCGATGATCTGCTGCATGCGCTGCCCAATGAGCAGCCCAATAGTCTGCTGCAAGCATGAGCTGTTCCATGAGCTACTACTGTATGAGCTGCTGTGTGACCTATGATTCTATGAAATGCTGTATGAGCTACCCTGTGTGATACTGCCTCGTGACCTGCTGCTGCATGAAATGCTGCATGAACCACTGCCCCATGACCTACTGCTGCACGAGCTACTCTATGGGCTGCCTTATGACCTACTGCTGCACGAGCTGCTCTATGGGCTGCCCCATGACCTACTGCTGCAAGAGCTGCTGCATGAACCACTACTCTATGAGCTGCTGCATGGGCTGCCCCATGACTGCTGCACGAGCTGCTCTATGGGCTGCCCCATGACCTACTGCTGCATGAACCACTTCTCTATGAGCTGCTGCATGGGCTGCCCCATGACTGCTGCACGAGCTGCTCTATGGGCTACCCCATGACCTACTGCTGCAAGAGCTGCTGCATGAACCACTACTCTATGAGCTGCTGCATGGGCTTCCCCATGCCTGCTGCACGAGCTGCTCTATGGGCTGCCCCATGACTTACTGCTGCAAGAGCTGCTCTATGAGCTTCCCCATGAACTACTGCTGCATGAGCTGCTGCATGAACCACTACTCTATGAGCTGCTGCATGGGCTGCCCCATGACTTCTGCACGAGCTGCTCTATGGGCTACCCCATGACCTACTGCTGCAAGAGCTGCTGCATGAACCACTACTCTATGAGCTGCTGCATGGGCTGCCCCATGACTGCTGCACGAGCTGCTCTATGGGCTACCCCATGACCTACTGCTGCAAGAGCTGCTGCATGAACCACTACTCTATGAGCTGCTGCATGAGCTTCCCCATGACTGCTGCACGAGCTGCTCTATGAGCTGCCCATAACCTACTGCTGCAAGAGCTGCTCTATGGGCTGCCCCATGACTTACTGCTGCAGGAGCTGCTCTATGAGCTGTCCCATGACTTACTGCTGCAGGAGCTGCTCTATGAGCTGCCCCATGACTTACTGCTGCAAGAGCTACTCTATGGGCTGCCCCATGACCTACTACTGCATGAGCATTCTATGAATTTCTCTATAAGCTACTGCTGTATGAGCTGCTGCGTGACCTACGATTCTATGAAATTCTGTATGAGCTGCCCTATGAGAAACTGCCTCGTGACCTACTGCTGCATGAAAAGCGGAATGAACCACTGCTGTATGAGCTGCTGCATAGGCTGCCCCATGAGCTGCCCACGAGCTGTTCTACTGCTCTATGGGCTTCTCTATGAGCTGCTCTCAACACGCAGTGCACGGTGACCTCCTTGAGGACAGGCAGGGAGGAAGGCGCATCTGGGGGAGAGGGATGTATAGTACTGATGTTGGCTGTGGCTATGACAACGGGCAGGAGGCACATCAGGAGTCGTAGTAGATAGAGATGGGGACTGGGGAAGGGGAATCAGCAGGAGGGAGGAGGAGGGAGGCAGAAGGAGAAGTGGCAACGCCCACTGTAGGTAGCCTGCTTATGTATGCAAGACTCCTGCTAGACGCGACAGGCGGGCGGCAGGAGTAGGGGGTGATGGGGGAAGCACCACTAGTAAGGTTCATTGGGGTTTATAGGGAATGGGCACTCAACATCATGACAGCCACAGGTAGGGAGGTAATGGTACTTGCCCCCTCCTCGCCTGTTTTATATACCTAAGAGCAGTCTGCTCATACCGCAATGAGCACCTATGAGCAACTGGCAGTGAGCAGTATGCAGACGTGCTCTACCCGCAGCTGAGCAGCTCACCCGCCACCATTGGCACTGTGCTGGCCGGGTTCGATCCACAGTCACCTATGAATATTCATGGAATGTTAGTCAAGGTGGGCCACTGACGAAACATGGGTGGGAGAGGGGGCACCCTGGCTGCTTACATACATAGATGTATGTTCTGTCCACTCAACCCACTCACCTATGTTTTACTAAGCTATTTTATCTGGAGCACTATCAATATAACCATACATTAGACCATGCATCAAACCCTAGTCCTAACTCATCTGGGGAATGACCATAACCACCTGAATGAGTAGCACCATGTGTTACTATAACCACAGGTGCTCATACAGAGCAGCTCGGTGTGCAGCAGCTGACGGCGTGGGAGCTGCTCGCTGTGGTGGCATTACATCATGTGCTGATAATAGCTCACACCCCGTCTGTGGGGCCGCCCACTGCCTCCCCATAGCTCACAACACCGGGCCGTCTTATGATCAAAGAGCTGCGTCCACCTCACTGACATATTTACGATTATAGAGCAGCTCACGGGAATGCTGACCCACATGGCTGTCCATTATGGCAGTGGCATGGTCTGGGAAATGGGACCTTTGTGCACCCTGCACTAAGGTCCCTTTTCACAGATCGTGTCACTGATGATAATAATGTCGTGCAGGGGAGCTGCTCAACAAACTGTATCGGTATACATATTGTCTTAAATGACATGATGGCTACACATATTTGAATAGTTTTCATAATAATTATGTTCGGCCATATCACATAGCTAATTGGACGCGTTATTTCATGATATCTAGTCGTCATTCTATCGGTGCTACACGGAAAAGGTCGCTAAAGGCCGGAACTATAGGCCTACGTTTTAATAGAGCTGTCATAGATCTAAGTGACAATCCAACGTTGTTATTTTGACCACGTGCTGGCCAGGTTTAGACTAGCAAGTCCACACTGACGACTGGTGGATAGATGTCTACATGTTCTGGTCAAGGCACTCAGCTATATTTTACTACTGCAAGCTGGGTGGTCAATCTGACTTGTCTATGTGTTTTTATCAGTACAATATGATACCAACCATCCTAGGATATCTCTGAATTATCCCCTCAGCCGATCATCAACCCTTTTTCTGAGTTAGCTGATTCTTCACAAAAGAGGTGCCTAATGCTCTAGAGAATCTTCTCTAGATTCAACATCAGCCTACTTTTTTAGTATCTATAAAGTTTGATATTGTTCAACTCTACTGAAGGAATATTGTATTAAAATGACTATTTTTCGCCGTCACTGTGCGGACCTTAGGTCGTCAACAAAGCATGACGACTTGACGACTTCGATACACAATACGGGTAGTAATTATCCATTGTAAATATTAAGCAGCAGTTAACAGATGTCTCCAGACACAGGTCTGTATCATATTGCATATCATATCGGTACAATGTACTACAGCTCCATAGTGTGGTACATGTACATAGACTTGTATACGCTGCAATATAGGAGCTAGTAAGGGCCCTGCTATATAATTATACAGTAGTGGACAAAGGTATCATGTGAGAGAGGACATAGACCTGCTCATGCATACAGCACTGTGATAAATACATCTCTCTAGATGAGCTGCTCACGTTCAGCGTGGGAAATGCTCCAACACCTCCCTGCCCGGGACGTGGCAAATCAGGCCATCAGGAGGCGGGTGGCTGCTTTAGCATGTAATTATCCCCATGGAATGTAATCACACACAAGGATCAAAGATGCTGCCTGTCTTTAATTAGGTCGGTCTCTATCATCTACCTTGAGCCACTCCCCGGTATGAGCAGCTCTTGTCTTAAAAACACGTGGGACTGTGTTCTAAATCTGCCTCTGCAGTGGATCGGCATTCACGTCTGGCAGGCATCCATGAGCAAATGTCTCCATGGTTGCACACGGGATGGGAGCAATACAAACTGCTGCTGTCAGCCCGTCCACTCCTGACACAGCATAGTATGTGGCCTGTCTGTACACAGTACAAACTGCCACTGTCAGCTCATGTCCTGCCACAGCCTCAGTATACAGCCTTTCTGTACACAGTAAAACTGCTGCTGTCAGCTCATGTCCTGCCACAGCCTCAGTGTACAACCTGTCTGTACACAGTATAAACTGTTGTTGTCAGCTCATGTCCTGCCACAGCCTCAGTGTACAACCTGTCTGTACACAGTATAAACTGTTGTTGTCAGCTCATGTCCTGCCACAGCCTCAGTATGTGGCCTGTCTGTACACAGCACAAACTGCTGCTGTCATCTCATGTCCTGCCACAGCCTCAGTATGTGGCCTATCTGTATACACGTTGTACAATACAGACTGCTGCGGTCAGCCCGTGGCCTGCACCAGCCTTAGTGTATGGCCTGTCTGTACATGTCTTGTACAATACAAAGTGTCACTGTCAGCTCATGTCCTGCCACAGCCTCAGTATGCATGTGGCCTGTCTGTACAC
Source organism: Harmothoe impar (assembly GCA_947462335.1). NCBI lineage: Eukaryota > Metazoa > Annelida > Polychaeta > Phyllodocida > Polynoidae > Harmothoe > Harmothoe impar. Next base: position 37,493,484 of record OX381710.1, read on the forward strand.
ATAACAAACAGCATGCATGTCCTGCCACAGCATTAGTATACTACCTGCTGCTGTCATCTGCCACAGCCTCGGTCTGTCAGCTTATTTCCTGCCGCAGCCTCAGTATGTGGCCTGTCTGTACACAGTACAAACTGCTACTGTCAGCTCATGTCCTGCCACACAGTACAAACTGCTGTTGTCGGCTCATGTCCTGCCACAGCCTCAGTGTACAGCCTGTCTGTACACAGTACAAACTGCCACTGTCAGCTCATGTCCTGCCACAGCCTCAGTGTACAGCCTGTCTGTACACAGTACAAACTGCCACTGTCAGCTCATGTCCTGCCACAGCCTCAGTATACAGCCTGTCTGTACACAGTACAAACTGCCACTGTCAGCTCATGTCCTGCCACAGCCTCAGTATACAGCCTGTCTGTACACATCACAAACTGCTACTGTCAGCTCACGTCCTGCCACACAGTACAAACTGCTGTTGTCAGCTCATGTCCTGCCATAGCCTCAGTATGTGGCCTCTCTGTACACAGTAAAACTGCTGCTGTCATCTCATGTCCTGCCACAGCCTCAGTGTACAGCCTGCCTTTACACAGTACAACTGCTGCTGTCAACTTATGTCCTGCTACAGCCTCAGTATGTGACCTGTCTGTCGAGCTGTCTGTATGAATGTTATACAATACAAACTGCTGCTGTCAGCTTGTGTCCTGCCATAGCCACATTTTGAAATCCTCCATTTCTCTCAAATGGTCCATATTACAAAAACCCTCTTTATAACATTGGCTGCAGAGGCATATTTTGGGACCTGATGATATGAAATAGTAACAAGGGATAACATGTGACATGGGTTCTACATTTTGCGACCTCACGATCTGAGAGGGGCGATGTTGGCCAAAAGTGACCCTTGGTGAGGGGGTGGGGGTGCCAGCTTGACACCCATGTATACAAAATATACCAATCCCCTCCCTCCTTGCCCCCTCTGCACCCCCATAACCAAACATTCTACAAGCATGACACTGTTTATACATGGCATGGCCTTCTTTTACTCTCTTTACTGTTTGTATTAAGAGATGAACATTAACGTCTGTACACATTATGATACAGGACATTTGCTGAATGACGCCATCCTTCTGCTGTCTTATTTTTAGTGCAAGAGTAGGCGTTCACGACCACTTGTAAACCCCATATATAAGTCAGGTCAGCTGGGGGCAGTCTGCCACAATTACTGTAACTGTAACGGTCAGAGAACCAACCATCAGGGATGACAGGTGTTTACTACAGGCACCAGCATATGAGATATAATGTGGAGGGATTGGAACAGTCATTGGGTAACAGATTGGCAATGTGGGCGAGAATGAAGCATATATATGTCGACAGCTACATTAACAAACATAGGGAGTGAAAGGATATGAAGACATGAAAATACGATGTCACTGATTAGAATAAAGCATCATATCTTTTTCTTTTTCTCTCCCTATGCCTGACTCTGGCTGTCTGTCTCTCTCGAAGTGTATACGGGTGTGTATATGGTAGGGTTAAGGTGGGGTTATGGGAGTGATCTATAGCGGGATCAGTGGCCAGTAACATATAAATAGTAGACTGACTTACACACAACGATAATTGATTTACTACTGTACATCTCCCTATCCCCACCCACGTATGTACCTACTGTATGTCGCCTACACACTATCACCTACCTCAAGCAGGTAGGAGTGTATGCGTAGGTGTATGAGCCAAATACATTAACCTTTACTGCAAAGGTCTTTGACTTCAGCCTACCCAGTCCCCATACTGTGAGCCCCGCCCACCTCGTCTCCGGCACCCAGTGCCACAACACAACACGACAGGAGACACACTGGAGGAAAGGGCCTCCAGTCGAATGAATAATTACTCCAGTAGCTAATAGAGCCCATTAATGCCTGTTCAGTGCTCCTGCTACGTTGGCTTAATGGGCATTTTCGGTTATTGACAACCTCTCCAAATATTGACTTGTCGCGCTGCCACTTTGGTGACTGGAGAAGGGAGCTGGGGTTGGTAGGGGAGGGGATGAGTGGGGTGGAGGAGAGGGGTATGGTGCTGGTGTGTGGGAAGGGTGACAGACTGGAGGTAAGGGTATTGATGTGGTCTGGGGATTAAGGGTGTGGGAAGGGTGAGTACATTAGTTGCCATGAGCATGCACTGCTTCCTTGAAGTCTTGTTGATTTTGTATATGTAATGAGGCTGACACAGGTGGTTTATATAATTATAGAATAGTTAGGGATCAGGAGTATACGTGAAGGGTATGTGTATATGTTCTGAGAAATGCCACCGTGATGGAAATGATAGATGCATCTTGTTTACTTAATTAAAGGAGTTACAATACGATCAGAGTTAATGGTCGTATGTATATAGGAACTGAATGAATTCAATGCTTTAGGTACTGATTGCTGACATCTGGTTGCATGTTGTCATGTGGGTGTATTCGTGGTTGGATACATGTGTATGTGTACGACCTATATGCATATCGCTCATATGTGTATGAGATTGGCACATATGATATGCTAGTATACCTCAGTGTTTGCACTTAGGTCACCAAGGTGGGTGGTAGTGTAGGCGTGGGTGTACATACATACATATATACGTGAGACCAACTAAATAGACCAAAACAAGCTTTACCTGGTGAGCTGTAGCCCCTATACGGGGGTCTCTCCCCTGCCGACGTGAGCAGCTCGTACTCAACCTAAACCTAAGTCATGGTGCTCCCTGAGTAGATAGGTAACATCCCGGACAACACCAGCAACAACATCACTGCCAACAGCAGCCCCCTCTACCACACCAGCAGAGGGGGGCCCACTCCAGCTTGTACAATCCACACCGTCAGTGTCCTCCAGGTATGGGTGGATGCCCTCCTCCTGCATGACCGACTCCGGCTACTGCTCCCCTCCCGGCGAGGACACGAGCAGGTCCCGCCACCACCCTGAGCTGCTCCCCCGTCCAGTCCTCCTGCAAGCCCTCCTGTCCCTACGCCGACGCCCCCCGCCTAGTACGGCGTCCCTGTCCGTCTGTGCCACCGCCTGCCTTGGCCATATGGCGGTAGGACTGGAGATGGTGAGGGGTAGGCCGCGGAGGGATGGCAGGGGGTAGGGCTACTACTACTGCAGCAGCAGCAGCAGAGCAGCAGCATGGAGTAGTATAGGCAGTAACAGCAGCAGAAGCAGCAGCAGCAGTAACAGCAGCAGCAGCAGTAGTAACAGCAGCAGTGGTGACGGTGGTGATGGCGGCTGCAGTTACTATGGACCAGCAGACGCCTCTACAAGCGCCGCCTGCCCTGCCCAGTCCATGCTGCAGTAGTTGGCTGCCTCCAAGTTCCACTATCGACCTCCAATACTAGCAGCACTAGCAGCAGGAGAGCCCGACGGCCGCTCCTCCCTGCCCGGCCGCGTGCTGCATCCGCCGCCGCCGCAAGCCGCCTTCCCCGATCCCCTGTCGGCCTCCGCCCCTACCTCCAGCCTGGTGTAGCAGCAGCAGCAGCTAGATCCTTATAATATGACTACATAATATTACCTCCACACACCTCCAGCTCTTGCCCTGCAATGCCCTGCCCACTTCCCTCCAACGCCTCCCTTCCTCTCCATTCCACGCAATCTAACGCCTTATCCCTCTAGAGCTGCATACAGCTCCATTGGTGCCACCCCCAAAAGGCAATTGCTGCTGCTGCAGTTGCCTGTCAGCCAGCATTGCCCCAGTATAGCTCACGCCTGCATGTGCTGTGGGTGTTATATAGTACGCAAGGTGCTGGGTATGATGGGTGGTTGTGTGGGGGTATGGACAGGGATGAGGTATGGGTGCAGGTCAGTAGGTAGTCTGGTGGTGGAGCCGACTGTCAGGTGGTTTGATGGACGGCGGGGCCTGTTTCCTTCTCCCCTGTTTTATGACCTGGCTGTGGCAGTGAGATGTGTCCAGGGATTGCAGGCTCCGATAGCCTTCAATACCAACATCATGCACCACTTGCCGCCACCTCTCCTGCCACCACCACTAAGGGCGGCACCACTTCCTGCACCAGCTATACTGCGACCTCTGGTACTACCGCCCATGGAATGCCAGAAAGCATTGCTGCTAATTATGACTAGTCATCTAATACTGTCCCTGCAAATAGACATTTAGTACACACACACACGTATATATATATATATATATATATATATATATATATATATATATATATATATATATATATATATATATATATATATATATATATAGGGACTCCAGAGACCGTTGGGTGAGCCCCTCTACATAGTGCACACTGCAGGTCAGCATTTTGGTGCAACTGTGTGTCACAGACACTGTTCTGAAACTCCCCTCTTAGGGGTGACATTTTAATTATTACTGTTAGGTTATCATTCAGGAATGCAGTCAAGAGAAAGGCCTATCCAGCTATATCTATGATAAGTGATTGCAGCTAAGAGAAGTTCTGCTCAGAAGTTACCAATTTTATTGGTGATATAATAGATTTTGTCAAAAACAGGGGAAACCCTATGAAGTTATGAATCCTGGTGGTTCCTTTTGGGTTTGTGATATCATCCAATATGTTGCTATATATGATGTTAAAAAATGGAAGCAATGAGAGGATGCTCTCACCTGCTCCCAACATCATAATAATCATGATTGGGTCATTAAGGCAATTGGTTTACTTTCCACTAACACCCAATGAGATGATTGGTTAACTATGTTAACACAGTCCGTCAATCACAGCCTAGCCTTTCCAGTAGTCCAAATGCCCTTCAAGCCCCTGACATAACTACCTCCCAAATACCAGCCACACCACTCAACCATGACACAAACACCATCCCCTACCAACATCAACTGCCCCCAGACTAACTCCAATTGTTATATAGTGAATGTGTATAGGGAACTTGGTGGATTTTATTGACACATATTTGATGATTGTCTGGGTTTCTATGATAGATAGAAAGAAAATTCCAAAAGATTTGGATTACATTTCTCACATTCTACACCATAGAAGAAAAGGAATTGATCATTCAAAAATTCGCGATTTTTTCTGGAGTTCCTAGTATATAAACTGAACGTCAGCTTCTACACCAATCCATGCACCCAACTATCCACCTGCCTGTAATACCTTCCAGAGCCCTGCATTAGGCCTTGATTTGTTATGCTGTTGTCGCACTGACAATCCCGTTTTGGCGCTGAGAAAACCATTTTGGCGCCAACAAAACCGTTTTGGTACCGCCATTTCCCCACCCACCCACACCTATTTTCTATATTCAATATTCATCAATCAATATCTTGATAAAACTATTACCTCATATATTATACAATAAATCAACAGAATTGTATATTCCATACTATGTTATTTATTGTGTAAATATAAAATGTCTATTTTATCATCAAAATATAACAAATAAATACATATATTGGAGTCCTGCGTCCCTCCTCATTTCTCTGATATAGACTAGAGAAAGAATGATATTGGCACATGCATTGCCATTGTTATTCAACCTTCTAGATTTGATTGTTTAAAACAAGTTCCTCTTTTGATTTCATTATCCTCCCCTTGGCATACATGTATGCGTATAGAGATAAGCCGTAAGAGAATCGTGGGGCCTTTTATTTTACTGACGTTTATGGATTAATATATGGAAATATGAACATAAAACCGAAACAGGGAATGGCCTGGTGTGGAAAGGAGCGCCCATTCCTCCGACATAAAAGGTCGTAAATGATGGTCGCTTACACGGGATATATGCGGGAATCTGGGGATTTATTGGGGCACAGTCTGAATATTCACCATGTCTAATTTGTGAGGAACCTATATTGTCATCAAGGTGTGATGTTTTTATAGCTAGTATTAAGACACGTGCTTTACAAAGGCATATCGAACTCGAGCCAAAAATTACTTTATGCTCGTTTATACTTGGGGGCCAATGCAATATCTATTGGGCAAGCAGAACATATTCATACCTCCCTATAACCATAGTTTGAGCCATGGTCCATGCAGTACAGGGGGGCAGAGCCTGCTGCCTTCTCATTGGTGCACAGTGGCATAGGAAAAGAGGGGGGGGCAGGAGGGCAGGGGGGCCTACCGCCCCCTCGGGACCCCAATCACAAAGGCGGATGGGCTTGAATATGTTTGGGCCCCTAAAATTTGCCAAGATCATATATAAAACACAAGATTCCCAAAACTTCCCATTGATTGCAGTGTGACTCGTTGACTAAGTACTGCATTAGCCTTGTGCTTCCTATATACATTATTACCATTCCATCACCATGTGCATTGTACAAATCCTTAAGTCAGTAGGGTGCATGGAGTATCCTCCAATCAGCTTTTGCTGAATTCTATTGTGAGTATTACCCATACCATGCCAGCTACTATAAATGTACCATGACATTTCGGTGCGAGTGCCCCCCCCCCCTCCACAGCATCCCCAACGTACTCTCATGCCCATGCAGCCACCCCACCATGACCCAAGTGCTTCATCACCCCCATCTGACCACTATCACCCACAGTCACCCTTTAGTAATGGCTAACTCTAACTCCCTTTTCCACCCTATTCAAATTGCCCCAAATTGGTCCGAATTGACCATCTGGTAGCCGATTGTGTCCTGTGCCGTGAGATAATCCATATACTACACCCACGGCTATGAATCCATTGGTGACTTCTGGTCTCATAAATGGATCCCCACTTGTCCCTTATGCCACAGCAGAATATTAGGTCTAATATAATTAGTATATGGATGACCACTCCAAGTTGACATCTTGTGTTCTGATCTTATTGCGGGGTTATGGGGAGTATAAAGCGTTTACAAAGTGATGACTTTGGATACATATCTATACCGACATTATGCATTTAGTATCCCAGTGTGTGCAATACTACTATCAGGGCATTGTCGGTATCTGTAATGGCTTATATTTGATCATAAACTCTCCCAAAGTACCCAATGAAGTACGTCCAAAAGGTCAGGCAGAGTTCAGATAGATTTTCACACAATATGATTTTATAGACAGCAAAGAACCGACAAAACTTATTTCCAAGGTGACATTGTATGAGGTGTAAATACAGTCAGCCCTCTCTATATTTTAGAATTGATAATTGCCAGAACAAAACATGTGTGAGGATGCACATTATCCGAGGATTTAGGTCCAAATATAATGGAACATATATAATGGCAGTTGCTATGGCTCCCCCAGTTATGAATGAAGTCATTCTGAGACTACAATACGCATGTAAATCTGTACTGTCCAGAGCGGTTGTCACTTTACCAAAAACATTCTGAGAACATATGGCTTGGTGAGACTAGATCAGCTGATTGATCCGATAACCATTAGAGGTACATCGATCGCCCCTGGGAATTGTGACGCATGCATGCGTTCATGCAGGAGCACCTGCACGTATATTATATATATATTATATATATATATATATATATATATATATATATATATATATATATATATATGTATATATATATATATATATATATATATATATATATATATACAGATGTGTATACAGATGCTTATATGTGACCAGGCGAGGGAAAAGACCCCTCCAGGGGGAAAGATAGTACAGTCAACTCCCTCTAATGTGGCCACCCTTGGGACTCTGAAAAAGTGGCCGCTTTGGTGGGGTGGCTGCATTAGAGGGGGTCATTTTCTGTACATTGTAGTATGTCTGGGACTATGGAAAGTGTCTGCATTAGAGGGATTGGCTACACTGGAGGGGTGGCCGCTAAGAGGGAGTTGACTGTAATTAAAATTGGTGTCATAATCTTTAAAATGAGATATCATGAGCTAAAAAAATCCTGGTAGTTTTGTGGGAATTGCTTTTCAAACATTAGTACATATCACTAATTCAAAATGGTAAATAAGCTCTAATTGCATTGTGTCCCATGGTAAATGAGGATAATTATGAAAAATCAGTTTTATTAAAAAATTACCAAATAAAATTGGATTTGTTAGTCTAAATTTGGTTCTGGAAGGGATTTCTGCATTCTGTTTTCAGTTTTGGGTAACTGATGAGATTTCTCAAGAAATCCAGATTATTACCTCCAATTTAGGCTTTTGGGATGGTTAGCTGTCCATGGCAACCAGAAAGTATCATATGTGCTAATTTTTCACAAAAACATTTGCATTCCAAATATAGAATGTTTGCATCAAAGATGGAATTATTTCATGAAGATCATTGCATTCTACATAAAAAATGGTTTTAGAACTTTCTTCATGTATTTTACACTCTTTTGCAACTAGGGTGCCTCCTAGTGGCCAAAACCAGAGCTAAAAATCCCGCCTGAAGGGGTCTTTTCCCTAGATGGGTCACATATATCATATAAGCTGTACGTTGTAAGGGGGGGGGGGGGTAACAGCAGGTAACTGGGGAAGGAAAAAATAGAGGCGGAGACAACCGATTAGAAGAGCTTGATTTAATCAAATTTAGGGTTCGTAATGAGTCATTTGCAGTTCTTTGGATAGACCGAAATTGTCTAACCTGATGGGCTTCTTGTGGCCCTTATGAAAAAAAACCAATGAATGTGCAAAGACTTACATAATATAAACCTGAGTAAGCAACATTTTCTAAAGACGCATACATATTTGATGACTATTAGTTTGTATTCAGATTGTCAGGAAAGATTAGGGAGTGCTCATTTTTTAACAACAGGGGGGGGGGGGGTCGTGAAATTTCGCGCAGAGCGCGCAAAGCTTTTTCACCCCCCCCCCCCTAGAGGGGTCGAAATTATTTGCCCCCCCCCCCCCCGCAGGCCGAAAATCGTGCGCTTTCGCGCCGCTTTGTAGCATAGTAACGTGCGGGCTTTTTCCCTCAAAACAGGTTGAATTTTTTTGACCCCCCCCCCTGGTCAAGGGGTCAAAAAATTTTACCCCCCCTCTCCCAAATCCACCACCCCACCCCTGTTGTTAAAAAATGAGCACTCCCTAACATCGCTGCTTTTGTACCAGGAAATGGACCCTGCAAAAAAGTCGCGAGTCCATTATTCTACCTGTTCACATGAGGAAGTATGCTCTTTTCACTTTGAAGTATTTCCTGACGTGTTTTCTCAAAGAACCTGGTGACATTTAGTTCCTTTTCAGCTCTTCCTTGTTCTGCAAAAGTAGGTGGGTTCAGAAAATACGATAAAGATACCTGAGATGATTCAGGTGAAGTGTCAGGTAGAGATTGAGGTTATTATTTCCAAGAAAGTGTGATATAGATCCGACTTGTAGCTTTTCCTGATTTCACAATAGTTGAAACTGCTAATGCCATTATCAGCTTATCGGTTCAACGCCAGTGTGCATCCTTGCTATATCTATCTCTAACTCGGCGCCCTTCTTCCCCCCTATGTACCCTTATCTTTCCCGCTCCAAACCTCTCAGCCTTTCACACTATTCTGCTGTCCATGTCGCCGTGTGTGTGTGTCTCTCTCTGCCTGTCCCTGTCTCTGTCTCCCCTTCTCCCCCTCTCTCTGTCTCTATCTCTATATTTCTGTCTCTGTCTGCCTGTTTCTCTCTCTCTCTCTCTCTCTCTCTCTCTCTCTCTCTCTCTGTTTCTCTCTATCTATATCTCTGTGTCTATCTCTCTCTCTCACAGCATCACACTTTTACATCCGCACATACATTGTGGTGTAGACCCCTTATGTTTAGATGCTGATTGCTGGTGGCTAATAAACATGTAGGTGGGCGCACACTGAGCAGCTCGCCACTGTTTATTGCTCTGTGAGCAACTCATCTCGCCCACATGACACCAATCACTGCACATAGAATGGACTCCACCTAGACAAATGATGAGATCAGATTAGCCAATCACCACCACCAGCCCCCCCCCCCCCCCCCACCATCACCCTGCAGCGTCCAATGAGCTGCTCATGACATGACCGTGGTCACACCGTGCTGTGGGTGAGATGGTGTTGAGGCCATATTGTATCCACAACTCTATGTCTCACTTAACTAGGGCTGCAGGCTGAGCACTGGGGTTCTGACCCTTCAATTCAATTTCAATTCCATGTCTATTTCATTATAGACCCATTTGTCATACAAACGAATTTGTGATACATTCCTTTTTCGTTAATTTACTGCAATCTTAATTCATCGGCATATTATGGGCAGCTGTATTCATCGACACCCTCGCTTTTGTTGCACATCATCCAATTATTCAAAAAAAAAGGGTGTATGGATAATACCTTTGTAGATGCCTCAAACATGACGCTGAGCAGGCTGTATGTGGTTACCGTTAGGTGGGGCCGGACGCTGCATAGATGAGCAGCTCAGGAGCATGTGGGAGCTGGATACCAGTCGGGCTACATTAAATCAGCACAGGAAGCCTTTTAAAGCCATTTCCTGCTTCCCCCTCCCACTATAACCACCAGCGACGTGAGCTATGGGTGCCTGATGCCAGCATGGCAGTCCTGGCTACAGTTTGTCTCTGAGGGCCTGGTTAGCCCCCTTGACACATTAATACCAGTGTCAGGCCGATAACACTTTTACAATTGGCAGATTCCCACTCCCAGGGATGATAATATACTGCTCCTGTCACCACACATCCCTTGCCTTTTATGAGATCCAGTCCTTGCATCGTCTTCAAGACAGCCTTGGTGTGATAGGCAAATAGCTCAGAGATCTAGTTTGCTTCCTCCATGGTGCCCTACTGAGGGAACAAGGCTGTGGGCAAGGTTCCTTGTAAGCTACGAGGCTACCCTTATTTCTGGTGGTGGCTTGGCTGGGGAGGAAATCGTATCACCCACGGCTGGGCTGCCTACGTCGTTACACCAACCCCAAATTGCCAATAACCATTGCGTGTGGACGGAGGCAAATTGCGGCAGAAGTGAGTCCCTTGGTATAGGCAGTAAACGTTAGGGCATCTCCCCCCAGTCTGTCCTTAGGGCTGCTATGGCTGGGGTGGGGCGGATATCCCAGTTTGGTTCCCAAGCCCCTGCCTTATCCTCCAGCAGCCACAACCCTTAAACCCTGAAAGCCTATGTCGTATACCTATCCCCAAGACTGCCGTTCTACCAACTACTTTCCCATCCAGCTGCCATCCAATACCACAACCCTAACGCCCACACCTGCAGCCAGGGCTATTTCCATCACCGTTGCCATTCTGAACCTCTTGTATTGCAATATATGAGCACATTTATTGGCAAGTGCTGCATATGTTTGAAGCCAAAGGTTCCACACGTCTGAATGTCCACTGGTTTCTAGATACTCCCCCTCTTCTTCCTATAACATGACACATGCTTACCCACATTCCCAATTCTAAACCCACCACTATTCTCCGAGCATTTTGTGCAATTAAATACCCAGCCCTGTGATATTTCTCCTCAGATGTGCCGATACCCCACTGCGAATACTGCTAGCCAACCACCTCCCCACAACAGGTTCTCAACCGTTACCCATAGGTTATCCATGACTCTATGGAGAGGGCACCCTATTGAACATAAGCAGGCGTTTAGTGGCGTCACATAACGGGCCTGACACTAACTATATGCGGGTCAGCTAACCACCTAGAATGATGATAGTCTAGATTGGGGGTTGATCATCGGCTGGGGGCATGGTGTGTGCATGTGTGTGTGGCAGGGGGTGCAACCATCCTCCTGATACTGGATTCCACCCATCCCCATCACCATGTATTTTGAATGTACATGTAGTGTACATGTAGGGTATAAAAGTTCCTGGAATGTACATTCCTTATACAGTCATGTATAAGAATACGAGCTCTATGTGTGGGACATGTGCACTATTGGTGCCTCATTTCAATAGACTACTCACTGCACGCCTGGTACCCCATAGGCTGATCCGCCATATACTACTCGCTAAATGATTGGTACCCCATAGGTCGCTCCTCCATACACTACTCACTGAATCTCTGGTACTCCATAGGCCGCTTCTCCATATACTACTCACTGAATGTTTGGTACCCCATAGGCCGCTCCTCCATATACTACTCACTGAATGTTTGGTACCCCATAGGCCGCTTCTCCATATACTACTCACTGAATCTCTGGTACCCCATAGGCCGCTCCTCCATATTCTACTCACTGAATGTTTGGCACCCCATAGGCCGCTTCTCCATATACTACTCACTGAATGATTGGTACCCCATAGGTCGCTCCTCCATATACTACTCACTGCATGCCTGCACCCCATAGGCCGCTCCTCCACCTAATACTCACTGAATGGTTGGTACCCCATAGGCCGCTCCACCATATATACTACTTACTGAACATTTGGTGCCCCATAGGCTGCTCCACCATATACTACTCGCTAAATGTTTGGTACCCCATAGGTCGCTCCTCCATACACTATACTCACTGCACGCCTGGCACCCCATAGGCCGCTCCTCCATATACTACTCACTGAATGTTTGGTACCGCATAGGCTCCTCCATACACTACTCACTGAACGCCTGGCACCCCATAGGCCGCTCCTCCACCTAATACTCACTGAATGTTTGGCACCCATAGACCGCTCCTCCATATACTACTCACTGAATGTTTGCTCCACCATATACCACTCGGTGCCCACTATGCGCCCCATAGTTCACTCATATATACTACTCACTGAATGATTGGTACCCCATAGGTCGCTCCTCCACATACTATTCACTGGACGCTTGGTACCCCATAAGCCGCCCCTCCATATGTACGACTCACTAAATGCTTGGTACCCCATAGGCCACTCCTCCATGCGATGGTGCGTGCCAAGAGAGGCAACTACCATGAGCCATGAACGGTCGGGAATTGGGGCCATGGACATTACCTAGGGTAGTAACAGACAGCCATATATTGGATGAACGCCGGCCAATTTGCTGATTGACTTAGCATAGGGGGAGATTATAAAAGGCTAACTGGTGGGTATAGTCTGCCCCGTAATAAAACGAATGCTGGGGCATTTGGAACAACATAAATTACATCCAAGTATCCAATCATACTCTAGTCGTAGATTCACGTGTCTGGTTGAACAGGGAGGAGGGTATTATTAGTGATCGTAACAACGATTTCCTGAATACATATCGAACCTCCATTATTTATCGGACATACAAATGTTATCTCAAAGATGGACACTGTCATGCTAACTTAATTTTCAATGGGTCTGATGAATCATATATACCTATAATATGAGAGTGGATGCTTAGATATTAGGAGTAAATAAATAAAGTAAGTCTGTCATAAGGCGGAAGCAAAAATGCATTACGTGTATGGATCTGGGGAGTAATAGCGTTTTACTAGACCTCATTACAATTACAGAGCGAGCCAGGGCAACCTGGCTACCAGGTCTTAATCCCTCTCCAGTCTATATTCTTCGAAAAATAGGCAACCTCTATATCGCAATATAGAGGCTATGGCCTTTTCACAATCGTGGTTTAAGTTTGAGGATTACCAATATGCTTTTCAAATCACTAATTATACTTAGGCTAATGTGATTGTTGATGAATATTGGGGCGGTGTCTGTTTTAGATGAACAATTACAGGTTCAAAATATATTGATTTGTAAACCTGAATGAAAGATATCGTCTGTGTATTATAATAACATTATGTATATACCCACGCTCACACAGCCTAATACCACCCTGTGAATGCCCATTTACAACTGGGCCATTACACTAATCCCTAAATCCATACCCATCCTAATTCTCCACAGCAATGTAAACTTTAGGCAAGTGTTTCTCCTCGCATGAAGCTCTAACCTTAAGCTACCCCCACCGCCACCTCGGGCCGAGAACAGTGACGGCAGTCCTATATATTTGGACCGGTCCCTCTGGGGGTTATATAGTATGGGCACTCAGAGGGCAGATGGAGATAGTGGCGATCAACATTTGGAGGATGTAGGTGGCCCATCCAAATTCTCCAGACTGCGGGTACTGGAATCAAAGTAGGGGATACATGATCTGGCCTGGGCTGCTGTCTCCTTTGATTGCACCCCAGCAGGGTATCTTGTTCTACCGGCTTTGTAGGAGGCTTTAGTATAGGACAGGGCAAGTATGTCCATGGATTCCGTGTGCAGGGAGTTCTCCAGGTATTTATAGCAGAGGTTAGAGTTTCCTCTTTGTTACGTCACAGGGCCTGGACTGGGGGGCAAACACAGACCACCACGTGTTTGGGTAGTTTCACCATAATAGTACCATTACCCCTTAATGTATTTTGATGTATTCTAATTATATTCACTATAATGATATATGGTACATGTATAAGACAATGTCGATCTCATTTAGACAGATATGTCTATTTTTATGATAATTCCTATGTATGTATCAATTCAACTGGGTGAGATATGGTTCATATACCCTGTAAAGTTCCATCCACGTGGCTTTTGTTTGCCGCCCACTGTTCTATTATTGGGTGCAATCTACAACTCTAACCTCTGCCATATGGAAACACAATTACCTTCATTGTGAGCCTCATGTTTGGGATAGAATTATATTATGGTAAACACAATGACCCTAAGCTTCATTGCGAGCGTCATGTTTGGGGTTTATTTGTGAACTATGACTATGATATTGTAATGAGAAATACACCCTCGATAAAACACTTTTGGTCAGAGTTAGACAAATTATAAGGCTCATGTGATGTAATTGCATCAGTGTAGGTATTGTGTGACAAAGTCTGATTTATGTTATACATGTAGTTATGCATACATTAACCGAGTTTTGAGCCATCCTCTGTTGCACTTGGGTTGATGTGGTGAACTTAGACCTTCCACCTTCAGAGGCCACCATTCTATGTAGTCTATGATATGTTTTATAAGCGAGACTCTACCATATATATATATATATATATATATATATATATATATATATATATATATATATATATATATATATATATATATATATATATATAGGTGAATTCGATAACATCAACTCTGTAGCCCCATATGGAACTATAGCTATCTTGGAGCAGCTTGGAGGGCTCTCCCGAGGCATCTAGCTAAAGGATCTGGTCAGGGAGATCTCTCCCCTATGTGAGAGTGTCAAGCTGTGGATCCCTCGTCCTCCAGTAGGCTATGGGGACTCTGGGAGTGCTCCCTATCAACCCTCACGCCTGATTAGGCTGCTTGTATGGTGGAACTGGGACATACAAGAGCCGCATGGCTAAGTAAGGGTGCTATAGCATATACCTCACTACACTCCCAAGCCTTCTGTAACCATATGGGGATCAATATGTAACGTCAATAGGCAGACAGGGGGAATCAACCCCTCCGTGATAACATCACTGTTGATGGAATGATTGGGTAGAGAATATCCTGCGCTGTTGATGGAAAATATATTATTATCATAAACCCATTTCAACAACCTATTAAAACACCCTACATCTTTGAGACATGGAATCACCAATATCAAAAGAAGAGCTTTAAAATTATTGGGTAACTCTCGTCCAGTGATAGCGTTATTTGATTAAAAACACAGATAACATATCAGTGTGCACTGGTATAACATAATTATTCACATGGTCAACTACAGAGAAATGCCACCCTCACCAGAAGATACCCGACATTACACCCACAATTGGATCCAGAGTCATTTCCCTTTAACTGATGGACAGGCAGGACCTATGGCCCAGACTGATCTGGGGATACCATTCCTATCATGTAGCCCCCATCTGGAGGCCTGCAGTCCGGGCTGGGGTCAGCAGCCTGGTTTATGGGTACAGACCTAATCCTCCCCCAGACCCCTACACACGGAGACATGCCCTGGAGGCCCTTTGTGGGTGGAATACATATAGGGGTGGGTGCCACAGATAAGGCCCCCGGGGGGAGCATGTATCGATTTGCATGTTGATATGGCACGTCCCCCCATGTCCCCTTACACCTAGGACTTCCCATACCTCCACCACACATATAGCCACATGCCCCAGACCTGACCCTGGAGCATGTGATGTCCTCCAGGTCCCTGTGTTATAGAGCGGCTTTAGTTGGCCCTGCTCCGATCCTCTGCAAATCTCTATCTCGTTGATGACATGAAGACTGCCCTGTTCTGCACACACCACTGCTATAACATGCACTGGGGCAAACATGGGCCTCAGCCCATGTCAGCAAAAGCACTCTCATACAAAGGTCAGGCACTGCTGGACTAGCATAGATGGGTCAAGGCTATTTTTGTGAGGGTCAGGCTATGCTGTACCTTCAATAAATGGCTGGAGTATCGCAGACTTGCTTGAGAGTCTGGCCATGCTGGACTCTTGGAGGCTGAAAGAGACTCTCCCAGAGCATTGCCAGACTCTGGCATGAGGATCCACCATAGCCATATTCTCGAGCTCTTAGGATGGGTCTAGTAATGCCAGACCCTCGTGTGGGAGGGTCCAGTAATGCCTGACCTTCACTAAAACGCCTGATCCTTGTAGGGAAGTCATTTTGGCGACATATAGCCAGCGTGCAGCTGACCCTCATATTGTTTTGCGTGTGGCTATGGTGTGAGGACTAGTATTCCCTTCTTCTTTGCGACAGTCAAACATTCTGTTTACACAGGAGAGGGTGACGTCACATCCGGTGGTCAGATTTGAGCGCGAATCCGATGAGGAAAGACGTGTGCCCACTAGCAGCAACAACTACACCACAAAACAGGAGGATTATACAGGTAAAAACCTTAATTTCTCTTATATTTGTAGTATATTTGCACCCTTGAGGAATATGTATTCGTTATTTTCATGTATTCCTTGTCTTTTTACAGAAAATACTTAGATAAACATGAGCGAATTTTCGCTGGTGAGCGAAAATTGGGGACTTTCGCCCATGACTAAATTTGTCATCCAGATATTTCCTCAAAAGTGCAAATATTGTTCAGTTTTCACAATAATTTGGAAAATTGTCATCCAGTTATGGTGGAAATCTGAAGTTTAGATAATGTAGAGCTTAGTTGCTGCTAGGGGCTGGCATGATTCAGCAAGACCAGTCATCCATCTTGGATTTCAGACTGAGTCACTGATTTATGTTGGCTTTTTATTTGTTATGTTGGCTCATAGTGCAGTACTGCTGCCTCATTTGTTGAGGAATGTTTCAATAGCTAAACGAGCCTTCATAAGGAATAAAATTGTGATGGGATAAACTCATATCTACAGAGATAGAAATTTATCCTGTTATACACTGTTGATCTCTGTTTTATTAGTGAATACACTTTTAAAATAAAGAACCAGGAAGGACTTACCACTGTCTTATGCATGGTCAAAGACAGAATAATATCAACTACTACCTGTCATACAGCTTGACAGACTCTAGATATTGGTTGAAGTCAAGACACTTAAAGCTTTGCTTGCTACTTTGTAGTTGACACCTAACTTATTCTCTTATAACTCAGTTATAGAAGAATGACAGTTGAGGTTGTTCTCCACTCATCAGTTTGAGTGAGGTGAACTGTCAAGTCAGTGTCAGGTGTGTCTTGTTGTACTTTTGTACTCCTTTGGACCAGTTCTTAACAAGACATATACCTTATGCCCAAAATTTCTTTGAGGCATTAAATAACTTAGTTGTGTTGATACAGATCCACACTGAGTGCTTGTGTTGAATACACAAGTTTACCCATACCTTATGCCGAAAAAATCCTTGAGTTAGGCATTAAAGAAGTTTGTGTTGTTGTGAAATGAAAACACGAAGAGACTATACTGGTCCACCTTTTTTATAGGGTCTCACTTATGTGCTTAGGGTTTTGTGACTTTGAAACACAAAAATACCTATACCTTATGCCGAAAATTTCTTTGGCCTTGTGTTTTAATCCCCACCTTAAAACACCATAAGCACACATGTCTCTTTGATTTGAACATCAAGATGACTTAACTCTTGTGGATGTACTTTGGTTTTGGACTAGTTTCCAAAAAGACCCACACCTTATGCCCAAAAATTCCTTGGGTTTCACGTCACAGACGTCGCTGTCAGTCACGTCATAGACGTTGCCTCTGTCAATCACGGCGTAGACGTTGCAGCTGTCAATCTTGTCCTAGACGTTGCTTCTGTCAATCACGTCATAGACGTTGCTGCTGTCAATCACGTCATAGATGTTGCCGCTGTCAATCACGGCATAGACGTTGCTGCTGTCAATCACGGCGTAGACGTTGCAGCTGACAATCACGGCGTAGACGTTGCAGCTGATCCTCATGTAGTAGACGCTCGCGTCGCAGACGTGGCCGCTGGCGCTAGCGTCGCAGACGTGGCCGCTGGCGCTAGCGTCGCAGACGTGGCCGCTGGCGCTAGCGCCCCAGACGTGGCCGCTGGCGCTCGCGCCCTAGACGTGGCCGCTGGCGCTCGCGTCCCAGACGTGGCCGCTGGCGCTCGCGTCCCAGACGCAGGCGATGTTGCTCGCGTCTTAGACATAGGCGATGTTGCTCACATTAATGGTCTCACGTTAATGATGCTCACATTGATGGCGTTCTTGTTGATGCCAATCATGCCCTAGACCTAGACGCTGACGCTTGATACTAGCTGCCGCACATTCAGGCTATGTTAGGGATGTCGCAGACACTGGCCTCGATATCAGCTGGCGCACATTAAGACTATGTTCTTCTAGGACTTCGCAGACGTAGCTGCTGGCGCTCACGTCTGAGGCGTAGCCGCTGGCGCTCACATCAAAGGCATAGCCGCTGGCGCTCAAGAGAGTTGTAGCCGCTGGTACGCACGTTGTAGACGTTGCAGCTGTATATCACGTTGTAGACGTTGCAGCTGTCATTCACGTCGTAGACGTTGCAGCTGCCAATCACATGTAGACGTTGCAGCTGTCAAGAAGGTCATAGACGTTGCAGCTGTCTTTCACGTCGTAGACGTTGCAGCTGTCAATCACGTCATAGACGTTGCAGCTGTCAATCACGTTGTAGACATAAGCAGCTGTCAATCACGTCATAGACGATTGCATGTCAAATCGTCGTAGACGTTGCAGATGTCAGTCACGTTGTAAACGTTGCAGCTGCCAAAAATGTTGTAGATGTTGCAGCTGTCTTTCACATCGTAGACGTTGCAGCTGTCAATCACGTCGTAGATGCTGCTGCTGTCCATCACGTCGTAGACATCGCAGCTGTCAATCACGTTGTAGATGTTGCAGCTGTCAATCACGTTGTAGACGTTGCAGCTGTCAATCACGTTGTAGATTTTGCAGCTGTCAATCACGTCGTAGACGTTGCAGCTGTCAATCATGTTGTAGACTTTGTAGCTGTCAATCACGTCATAGACGTTGCAGCTGTCAATCACGTCGTAGACATAAGCAGCTGTCAATCACGTCATAGACGATTGCATGTCAAATCGTCGTAGACGTTGCAGCTGGCAATCACGTCGTAGACGTTGCAGCTGACAATCACGTCGTAGAAGGTGCAGCTGTCAATCACGTCTTAGACGTTGCAGCTGACAATCAGGTCGTAGACGTTGCAGCTGGCAATCAGGTCGTAGACGTTGCAGCTGGCAATCAGGTCGGAGACATTGCAGCTGTCCATGACGTCGTAGACATTGCAGCTGTCCACCATGTTGTAGACGTTGCAGCTGCATGTCAAACCGTCGTAGACATAGCAGCTGTCAATCACGTCATAAATGTTGCAGCTGTCCATCAGGTAGTAGACGTTGCAGCTGGCAATCAGGTCGTAGACGTTGCAGCTGCTGCTACGACTATCATGATTTGAAGTCCTAAATTGACTCCTACATGGTCCCTTATAGACGTCCTCTATTGTGACATCTAATAAAATGGCGAACTATTCAAAATGTGTCTAAAAATATGTCCATCACTCACAATATTCATCCAATGCATTCTAATAGTCAGTGACACCGCGATTGATAGTACATCAATAAACTTGTACATGTTCTCACCAGTTGTGATTCCTTTGAATTCTTAACCCTATAGCGGATGGATGTAAAATGATTATTGTTGTTTCCGAGTCTTTTATACACATTGACAGAGGACTTAAATCTAAAATAGTCATACATTTTATTTCTATCACAACTGAGTCAACATAAACAGCACAAGGGGGTTAGGTAGAGCTTATATCTTACCAACGCTTGTCTGGAACACGTCCTTCTGATCCTAAAGGACCAGAACACAATCGGTATTAGCCGAATCCATCTGACCTGAAGGCTGAATTCCATAAAGGTATAATATGACTAATTTGTGTGCACTAATTGGCCGAAACTATCTCAGTGGATGTTAGCTTCAGCCATTACAACCCAGCTTTAATATTAAGAACATAATGTGTGTGACGTGTGTGACGCGTGTGAAGTGTGTGATGTGTATGGGGGATGTAACGTGTGTGAGGGATATAACGTGTATTAGGGACGTAACGTGTGTGACGTGCACGTACGTGCTGGGTACACGTGTACGCACGCACAGCACGTGCACACACGTGGTTCGTGCATGCCTCCCCCTATCCCTACACACACCCACCGACCTTTACCTCCACCCAAAAGGTGTCATGACGCCTCACCTAAATAGGATCAAAATGTCAACGACCCAGTTACAAATAAAAACCAGAAACATGTGAATAAAAAGAGTTTTGACTCAGCACTGGAGCAGTGGGAGTTGTTGTATTGCTGCATGGCATTAGTAGACATTGACGGATCTGCTGTTTGCATGCTGAATGCGAAATGAACCTGGGAGATGTTATCTTAAGTGTTTGAGATCTTTATTGGTTCTAACACGGGGGGGAGGTTCAGACTCGCGTGAAAAAGCTTTATTCTCCGTCCATCGCAGATACCGGTAACTGATGTTCTAATTTAATTAACTTTGGTATATATGTTATGGTGGACATTGTAATGAATCGTGATCCGTGAAACTGTGCCACTGCCATGTCTCTCCCGCTGGTAGATTCGCTATAAGCTGGGACTCCACTATCCGATTTTTTTGGGTAATTCTCACGATCCGATCATACAGGTCTATAGATATAGTTTGCTCAAGCATAAATAAAGGCCTACAGAAATCTGTATGGCGGATTAAGCCATTCATATCCTGTATAAATTGTATGTAAATTGGCCTGTAGATCAGGCTATTAAAAATCAAACAGGTTTAATATGAGATGGGGGGCCAAAACCGGCCTCAGATGCAAAATTGGAACCAAAATCGGGCATAGATCACATTTACATAGCCTTGGCAATTCTATTTTCCACTTGAGGATTGAGTATCTATAAACAAAAACATATTAGTAAACATAAATCTATGGCAGCGTCTAGAGAATATCACTGTCTAAGCTATACAGATATTTGATTCTTTGTTTTGAGCCTGATTTGTGAGAATAGCACCGATTTGAGTATAAATTTTGTTAGCAGCTGGTTAGTAGAGTCTCACCTATAAGTCCGTTGAATATCACTTATTTAAATCTAGTTTTGTGTTCGACATTTCATAACCGTGCTTAGTAGAACATTGATATTGCCTTTTACTGTCTGTCTATGTCCATGTGTATTATAGTCTGTGACTACCGACTAAGGTAACACCGGCTATACGTCCTAGGACTACATGTGAGACTAGCCATGTAGTCTTTGATCACCACCCCACACAAATGTCTGGCCAATTTTGCACTTGGCACGATTGTTGTATGTTTAATGTGGGCCTTGGTCAGGCTTTTATCAACACTGGGCAGTTGTACTTAGTAGCAGATTCACACAGAAAATATAAATGCCCAGCTCTTAGTCTAAAGTGGCTATCCCAGGTTAGTCAAGGACATTAGTCAGGTATGGCCAAATGCTATGCAAAAATGACTGAGGCATAACTATATATGACCAATGCCTTAATTAAAAGGACTTAGCCTAAAGCTCATTGAAATGGATTAAGGTGAGTTGGTCAGTACTGAACAATATTAACTAACCTAGGTTGGTCGCATAGGGAGCCAAAACATGACTAAATAATATTGGTTAGGCTATAGTGACTGGGAGATTGGTCGTATAGGGAATCAAAGAATGTCAGCGCAGGCCATCCCGCCTGTATTGATGTATAGAAGACAAACCTGGAGGTGTTCATGTGTGGTATGTAAAGATGGGCCATTGTGGGGCGTATTCCAAAAAGGTTTCCATGATTCTAACCTCTAAATCTACACCAGGAATATGGCCCAAAACAGTTTACTATAGTTACATTAAAGCACTATTTATAATAACCTACTCATATTATATGAAAAGACAATCAGAAAATGGTGGTCATTGTGTTCATGACTATAGATATAATTATTGTGCACATGATTTCAACTTCAGCAAGTAAATTCCAAATAGGCAATGATGTTTCGATTATACTAGTATAGTTGCAAATTTAATGAAAAAATGAGGATAGGCATGTATTTTATACCTTGTTCAAATTGTGTCTTTCAACACATCTATGTCATATCAAGCATCCTTCTTAAAAGCTTTGGCAGTAAAGCTATAATAGTTGAGAACTAGTAACAGAGAGTGGTTTTGTTATGTATGCATTCCGGGCAGCATCGTCAAAGGTGCTATCTCTCCATCCAAACACCCTAGCAGCTGCAGAGGCGAGCCCTACGCATTATGGGGTTCGTGTAGCAGAGAAAAAAGAACAAACCATCTACTTTTATCTGGTCCATTACAACGGTGGTTGCGCTGTATCGATCGGAGGATGCCTTTTCTCTGGTACCCAAGATAGTCATGCCGGTTTATGTATGATCAGTGCTGGCTTTATGGTGATATACGAGGAAATGAGACCAGAAACAGAACCATTATCCAGAGATGTAACACTGGCACAGCAAATAATCACCAGGAATGCATGAAAGGGGAATGGGATATTTATAGGAAGAAGATTGTCTGTAATAATTGGTAACTTGTAATTACCCTTTATACGTACAAATGCCCGTATTCACAGTTATGAGGGAGGGGTGCTAGCACTTAAGATATATGCTTATGATTATCCTGAACTCTAGATGTGTATGACTATTTTGCCTCTCATATTATCAATGGACTGTATCAACTCAAGGAAGCACTACTTTTCATTTCGTCGATTACACTGTACATGTATTGCTCATCAATTATTGTTAATAGATCCTGTTGTTCAACATAAAGAAAACATATAAAATGTTTAACTGGGGTTATGATACTGCTCTATATGCATCATCCTTGCAATACGGCCGTGTGCCATAGAAAGTGTGAATTAGGTGAGACATAATTGCCAATATCACATTTTGCATAAAGCCATTTATATCTCACACATTCACATTCACGGCTCATAGGGGCTGCTGCCAGTGAAGCAGATGGCTGGGCTTAGTGGTAGCAACAGGATGGTACACATGAATAACACTCACTATCAATCTACACCCACATCTACATCTACAACACATTATATCGCCCACCTCTTTGATATAGGAAAATTCAGAAACATTCATCTGGACATAGTTTTGGTGAAAACTGTAATGAAGCAAACGCTGTTTCCATATATCAGCATATGGGAGTATTCAAGAAGCCCCCAGTTATGACTGATTGTTTCACTGACTGATGAAGATAGCACAATGGGGAAGTAATGCCTCTGTAATGGGTTGAGCAGCTCGGAGCAGCTCATAGAGTGCCGCCAGCAGTCCCCCGGGAACTGCTCGTGCTATAGGAGCACTGCATTGAGCTGCTCATCCATCATTTTGGGGAATATCCTTCTTACCTGTCAAACTGGCCACAGTCTCCCCACTGTCCTCTGCCCACCCTTTACTTCCCCCTTCACCCCCCTCTCTATAATGCCCTCCTCCCTTTCAGCATATACCATCCATGTTTCCCATGGCCTCTTCTCATACTCCGTCACCTCTCCCCATACATGCATGTAAATGCTCACAGTTACACCTCCCCTTCCTTCCAGCAAGTGTAGCCATGTTTGTCTCACCAGTCATATTATCATTTTCCTCTCCTCCTCGTCCTATTAACTAGTCAAATCAAAGCATCAGTAGTTCAGTCCATCTTGTAGACATTCTTCTACTCTGTACCACTATCCCTCTACCTCTAGCATGTTCCACTGTGTTTTCATCCCCTCATCCCACTACAACCCTATACCTTCCTCCCGTCCCTCCTCCCCTGTCAGTACACACAAGGCTGTACCTCCTGCCTGCATCACGCCAGCAGTCCGCTGTCCACCTTGTCACGTCTTCCCCACAAGGGTACTTTAGTTAACTGCCTGCTGCAGGGAGATGGCTACAGGTCCCGACGACAGCTAAGGCATGCCATTTATATTCTTTTCATCGTTTACTCTTAGTGTCAAAGTGACGAGTGCAATAAGGGCTGCATAATGCATTGGCAGATGACATATTGAATGGGCGGAGATTTTGGAGTGTATATATTGGCATTACTTATTGTGTAGTTGTTTCTGATGTAAGATAGCTAGGTGAGCTCGGTCCTATCTGCTGTGACTCAAAATGTTCCCCAGTTTACGAATGGCCTCTTCAGGCTTTAGAGAATATCCAATCGCCATTTCACGGAAAACCTCCGTCTCCTAATGCTCACATTCTGCCACCAGATTCTGACTTCACCATGCAACCTCATTACTGCAGGAGCAAGAGTCCACAATCCACATTTATTATTAACCCTACCCCCCCCCCCCCACAGAACCGCCTCCTCCACACCCCAAAACCTCTCCTCTCCCATTCAGCCCATCCGCCTACGGAACATTAAATGTCCTCCAGTAACCAGAGTCGTACATTCCCTTGTGTGCAATCACTGTTGTGCCTCCTGAAATAACAATAGCTAAAAAAGAGAGACCAATATGGCGGACTCCTGTGACGACTTCCTGTCCAGAACAGCACAGGAAGTGACATCACCATCCGTAGCCGCCATCATGAATGCACTTCTGGCCGCACTGCTGGCAGATAGGAAGGACCCCTGGAGAGGGGTTTTGTCAAACGGATCATACATGAGTCCCCCTTTCCTTGTGTAGGTGGATTTGATAATTAGACTCGAGTTGGACAGAAAGGAAAGAAACAAATGGGTGTCGAGTGGGTGTCTGATTGCATGGTGTCAACACACTGCAGCTAGTGCCATCCCACAGTGGCAACTGACCCTTTTGAGATCTGCGATGACATTATCTGCCAAATCATAAGTTGCCTCCAGTAGTTCGAAAACACTATGTTATCGGGCTTCCTCTTATTTTAGCACTCAAATGCTGGTACATACATCAAATGACCAGTACAAGATAATATTTCATGATTCCTTTCATATTAGACGATTTCCCTGACTACACATTTATTAGATGATGGATTCTACTGTTGCTTTTGTTTTCTTCCAAAATTGTGCATTCCCATAATGGGATTAGGAACAATCCGCATTAGAATTCAGTGACATTTTGCCCTGTCGTTATCACGATGCAATGATGCAGCCCCTGTGAGTAACTCACATGATGTACCATGTACCGGCAAGTGTTGGTGTATCATGATGAAAAATGCGGCAATCATCCAGTCCTTAAAGTGTTACTCCCCTAAGCTGTTCTCGGGGCATAGTAATAAATGCATTAAAAATATACATTTTCCAAGGACATGTCCAACATGTGGCTCAGGGTGAATTCATAACCCATCCCCAGTCGCGTGTCACAGATAGTAAGGACAAACGTGCCATCAACACAGGGTGTCGTCACAAAAACTGAACAGTGGCCTGTCTGCAGCACAGTGACAAGCCGGTAGCAAGGGCTGCACAGCAACGTCCGGGTTGTTGGTTAGAGGGATGCCCAGTAAACACAAATACGTAGGTCAGACGTAAATTTACGTTCATTTGGGGCCGGAACTACAAGGTTTATGAACGTCAAAAGGCTTATTAATTTTATGTTCAATAGAGGTAGATGTCTGATTTACGTTTATCAACATCTGGTTGAGACCGAACCTAGACAAACCTCTGAGCTACGTTGGAATTACGTAGCGTGCTTACTGTGTGCTGACTGCAACCCATATCATTGAAATCCAAGGGGAACTGTTGTTCTATTCTATTATTTCCAATCCACTTGATGTCTTACCGAGGTATACCATCGCGTATAGTAGCTGCCAGTAAAAATGAAGTGGAAAACGGATGTTTGTGGATTTAGGCATAATTGATATGAATTGAGTGTAATGTATGGATAAGTCCTACAACCATACAAATACTAGAATACGTGTTTGGATAAATGTTAGTAACTAACATTTATCCAAACACTTATCTTCCGATATAATGGCCGTATTTTCCATATTGCACGACAGCTATGAATAGCATGGCTATGAAAACAAATAGTTATTTACATGTTCTATGGATAGAAGTGCCTACGATTGATAGTATTCTCTGGAGGGGTTGGACATTATATTTATTCTGGCAGCCTTGTCCACGACCCTATAAGTTTATTAAATCAATTATTCAGTCATTACAGGTTCCATATCACCAGGATGGCCGACGCGAGCCCACAATTGAATGCGGCTTAGGTGGCCGGAAGCTTTCATATTGGTTTGACAGTCATCAGCAGTGAAGGTTGAGCTTGACGCTGATTGGTTGTGGTATTTATTTGGATAACAGAGGACTCCTAGTAAACACGAGTCATGGATGTGGTAATACTTCATATCAAGCAATTCTACTCTGGCAAGCATGCCTTCTCACATATACAATTATGCAAGGTCATAAAATGTACCAGACCCCCTCCCCAAACGTCGAACTTGTTGTTAAAACAATAACAAACTTGTTTCTTTGTAAGACTAACACAAGGTATAGCCTATATCCGTCAGAACAGTTAGGTAGATGAGTTGCTTAATAATGATGAAGAAACACTGGACATTTGCACCATAACTTCAGCCTTGTAGATGGACCTGCCCACCCCCCAGAGGACTGCAGTGCAGCCCTAGGGTGGGTGGGTGTTGGGGATGGATTAGATGGGTGTTTAGGTAAGGAAGATATTGAGATGTGGTGACAGGGTTGAGGCTATGTCGAGGTAGGGTAAGGGAATTGTTGTTTTAGTTGATGGATTGTGAGGGAATCTACACCGGGTGATTCACATTGGTTCGGTAGGGTTAACAGACACATACGTATATTGAAACTCTATAAAGTGTAGTACGGCTCGTGGTTTAATTCGCGGGAGATTAAGATGATATGTAAATTTGCGTGTATAAGCCTAACTCTCGTATAAGCCGCACCCCGGGTTTGGGCCAATTCTATAAGCCACACCGGATATCTGATTATGGCTACTTTAATACTGTATTATAGTCATAGTAGCAAAAACTCGCGTATAAGCCTCACCCTGACTCTGGGCTAATATTATAAGCCGCACTGGCGATCTGGCTCGCGTACTAGCCGCGGCTTCTATGCGAGAATTTATGGTAAGGGGGCATTGTGTGTATACTATGTTCCTTCAGTTCATAGGATTAACTATGCTGTAAACAAGGACATGAAACCGACAAGGATAGTTCCCTAACTACAATGTGAGCAGTATAGTCAAATTAACGTAATTCACTGGTACTATGTTAAAACTCAAGAGCGTACAGAATACTATCATGGACTACTATTCAAGTTGAAAAAAGCTTAACTGTTACGCATGTAGGGTGACCATATAATACATGGCTTACATGCTCAATACCCAATTAGTCTAGACATCCAAATAAAAACTAAATGGCAACATAAAGAGCATGTTTGACAAATACGATAATGTTTTATTTCTATTGTGAGCATACATCCCCAAAGCAGATATGACAGGTACATTGAGTGCAATGAGCCATTTCTGTGTCGAAGATAGCACAATTCATTAAAGCAAATATCATACAGGAACACTGAAGCATTCGACCATTTGGCCAGATGTGAAAACAAATACATTACTAACAATTGAATCGAGATAATTATGCCCAGTAATTTATCACTATTTACGGTGTGTCGTGCATGGGACAATTAATTTGCTGTTTCATGCGATACTAATTCTTGGGATAAATAAAACCTTTAAAATTCCTAACTATTGACATTTGTACAATGCGCGAATTACAAATGTTTAATTTTTATTGTTGGCCATACAGAAGTGTTCTATTGATAAAGGAAATCTCAGAGAGTTATAATTATTTTCTTAACTAGTCCTTGATTTCTTCAGTTTGTATACAAATAAAACAAAACTAGACACTTCAGTGAGGTCTGAGTATAATGTTTGTTCACAGGTCACCTATTCAGAATGTGTCCAAAATCTAGCACATTTGTTTAAATCATTGCTTTCAAGCACTGCAATTTGTTCACAGTCACGCCGTGCTTTAGGGCATGGCCGCTGTGGCATTCTCCCCGCCCGTTGACCAGTGACCTAATTAAGGTGAGCCCCTCATTCTGACACAGATCCCTCTGTCTGATACACATTATCATAATTACAGATGATGTCCCCGTCCCCTAATTAGAATAACGATTGAGATTTAGCGGTTAGCTTCACCCAGTGTCATCCTCTGAGTACTGCAAGTTTGGGACGAGGAGGGATGGGGGTAGAGGAGGAAGGCAGTGTCGGGGCTGAGTTGCTCCCCCGGGGTCCCTCAGGAGTCAGTGATGCCTGGGGCTACTAGGACTCATGATTACATCCAGACCGAGATAACGTTAATAACACCCAGAATGGGGTGGCCATGTTGAAATGGGAGTGGAGAGCAGGAGCACTGAGAATCCTTTAAAATCCTCTGAACTATTGGCTTAAGTTCTATATCCATGTTATGTGTATCTTCTTCTCATGACACATACCTGTCAACAAAGCCACTTCCTATGCACTGTCTACATCATATTCAACCCGCATGACCATTATCAGGCTGAGGAACAACTCTCAACACAACATATTCCAAATACTATCATAAATGATATTTATACTATCAAGAGCAATAATGCTTATTAACTATCTTATTGCATTAGCATTTATATCTTTACAGCCCAAACTCCGCGACCACCATCTCTCAGTCAACCCTCTAGGACGCAGTCCCAAATGAGACAAAGTGAATACCAGAATTGCTACTGCTTAGTAGATTGGTCAGAAAGGTTATTGATATAACAGGTTCATTTCGGCCCAATGTTAAACGTTAAATTGATAAAGTCTACAGTAAAAGTTCAACCTCAAAACCTCAAAACGCATGATACCCTTTCCAAAACTGACCTATTTTACCCCCAGCTCTACACCTCCCTGTACCCACCCCTTGTGTACAGTTGACCACTGCAGTGTAAAGTGACAAAAGGGCCTGACTCACATCACGATTAACCCCCATATCCAACCCCTCTTCCCACAGCCACGCCATTTAATACCACTCCCTCTCACCCACCATGCCTCACCCCTGTCCCAACCTATAATCTATTTTCAAGAACCCAAACTTCTGACATACTATTCATTTGAGGAATTTCAGCACAGGGGTAGTGGATCTCTTTGGTATCTCCTGATGCAGTGGTATGTGGACATTAATTTCATTCAAATTCAAATTCCTGGACACTCATAGCCTAATACGAGAAGTATAAATTGTTATAAGGTCAATGTGTGTTTACAACTAATATGACTGCAGTACCAGTTATCTACTATATCAGGTAGCAAGAATAAGATGTAATCTGAATCCAGAACTGGTCATGTCACATAACCTGCTGACCTCTATAGGACCTCCACCAGCCCTCACCATGCTTCTCATGTCAATGGCCAGCACACAGCTTTACCTCTGCTCCTTCATGTGAAGGCTGGTTCGATACTATCTAAGTCCAGGTCTCCATGGCTTTTAGCCTCTAAACTGAATCCTAGGTCTGATAAGTAAAGGCGTCTTCCCTAGGCGACTCCCTTTGTTCTTTGACCCCCTGGACTTGGAGGGAACATTATCAAAGAAACCCTTATCTGGGATCAAACAGTCGCCGCTGTTCACGGGGACTGGGAGTTGTAAATATATGCACGGCTAAGGGCTTATGGGGTGTACAAGGGCTGGGGATCTTTGTAAAGGGTCTTGGTGATTAGTAGGACAGAGTGAAGGATAAAACGACTATAATACCCTCATGTCTAGCATCAATGCCTCTGATAAGATCACGTGATTGATAACCACCAGCTAATTGGCTCACACTCGCCGGAAGTATGATGACGTCATTTTGACAGAATAAATCGCAGTATCATTAAGGTTCTTGTTATTACTGGTTTGCAGCCTAACATTTGGACTCTGTCTTTTTTTCTACTTCCTAATGGAAAAAGGGGTGCACTAATAACAAGGCCATGGGGCTCTATCAGGTTTTATGGATCATAGGGACATTACAGTATTTAAGGCAGTACAAACAAATGCACATTCCCTGGTTAGTTAGGTGCGGGTTGTTTTAATACCTGTATGACAATAATAGATTCCTAAATCTGGCAATGACCATTCAGAGAAAACTTCCCTTTTGATATTTAAGCCACTACCTCGAAATAAAAGCAATTAGAAAGCAATTACCATGGCTTGCACTCTTTATATGCAGGCCTATGCGTTAAATGCTATCTAGGCTATATCTGAAACCCATTTTAAAGTTCATTATGGAGGTATCTACTGTATATTTGTACTTGTATTTCATTTTGATTTAAAGTGGCCGAAGCTACTAATACTACCGTTCTCGTATAAGCCGCGGCTTGTAGGCCAGTCAGATTTAGCATTAATTTGAAACCAAACATCCTCATATATGATGCGGATTATACGAGAGTTTTTATATGTAGGCCTACCGGTATAGGCCTACTACAGTACTAATAGGCAATTTTTATGCCCCCTATGTGGCTTACAATAGGATTTGTCGTAAGGCGTGCGGCTTATGCACAGGTTATGGTTATACGCAATAATTTGCGGTATATGGGGCTTCTCTTTTCTGGCTTTATTAAATAGAATAGGCTGTGGAGATGATCATGAACACCTTTATCATGATCTATTCTCTCCCTTGTCTCCCCTCCCCCCTCTCTCCCCTCTCTCCCCTCTCTCCCCTCTCTCCCCTCTCTCCCCTTTCTCACCCCTCTCTCCCCTCTATCCGCTCTCTCCCCCTTTCTCACCCCTCTCTCCCCCTTTCTCGCCTCTCTCCCCCTCTCTCCCCCTCTCTCACCCTCTCTCACCCTACCTCCTCCTCTCCCCCCTCTCTCCCCCTCTCTCCCCCTCTCTCCCCTCTCTCTCCCCTCTCTCCCCCCTCCTTCACTGTCTAGCCCCTGTCGGCGTGTGACCACCGTACAGCTGGTGCATGTTTGCAGCACGTTAATGAGATACACTAATCAGCTGAACAATCAATAATTATCATACATTTATCATTGCACGTCAAGGGTTCATCAAAGTCAGACTTGGCAAATATTATTCGTGTAAAGAATAGGATTGTTTTCGGTGATGCTGCAGATCGGGTGGGGGGTGAGGGGGGTTGATGGCATTGGTATTTGGTGGCTTGGGTGGTGGGAGGGGGATACTAGGGGATATGCCTGGAACCTACCATGTATGCAATACGTCTCAGTGAACAGAAAACGTTACATTACGTTTCTCTATGGCTCCTTATCATGGCAAAACGTTATATAACGTTATTTTTAACAATGGCTTAGCCTGTCTATCTTACTATGTTGTAGCATCTGGGAGGGGGTTGGTAGATTCTTGCTTCCGGTATTTAAAAGTATTTCATATGTTCTTATCGTTGCCCTGCCCAGAAAGAAGCTATTAGGAATGCCATGCCTCTAAACACAAACAACCGTTCCCTTCTCTGAACTCCCCACGAGTTCTAACCAATATCAAACACCACCAGCACGCCAAACCCTCTAACTACTGCTCTGACATTTCCCGAGCTGCTCCAGCCTCATTACAGAAGGTCAGGCCGGCCGTTGTCAACTCACACAGAGTTGGAGCAGCTCAGGTGTGAGCACCCCCTCCCTGAGCTGCTCCCCAGGGGCTGCCAGGCCCACAATGCCCCCTCTGATAGGTTTGCAAAGTCAATGCCCGATGTTATCACTTCATGAATGATAATAACCCGTTGGGGATGGCAGGCCGCAAGGGTCAACTCCCAAGGTCAGGGTTCAAGGCCGCACAGAGGCTGATAACAGAGGGGTGCTGTATTATCGCTCATAGTTGAGGTATGCGTTAAGGGTAGTTATCAGTACGGAAAGGATAGGTCTAGTAGAGATCACTGAAGCTCCTTTTCTGGCGGGATATGTTAGAGACCCATACGCAGTAATACGTGTACCGATTTGGTTTGATCAATGTGGATCTCAAAGTAATAAATATTAGATTTATTTAATTGTTTTTGTTGTTGCATTTTTTGGCTGCCATCGACAGGGACAGGAATACCCAGATGAAACTATTAGCCATCCAAAAGGTAGGGGATATACTTTGTCATTGGGGAGAAAAGAACAGTGTCTTAAATTAGATAAATGTCCAAAAATGTACCTTGTGCTTATGGAGTTGCGTGTATACATGCTCAATTACACATGGTCAACGCAGAGTTTGGTAATGCGTGTAGCGGATATAGGTGAAAGATGTACAGGTGTCAGAGTGAATACAAACACAGGTAAGACCCTACTCCACCTGCAGGTGAGGACTCACCTTTAATTTGCCTCATTAGCCTGGTTGCCACACGTGCACTACCGTGCATTACACCAAGCTACATATTCCACTCACTCTCCTAGCCACAACCTCCTCCTCCTACTCTACCTAACGTGCTCTATCCAGGCTCCTCACTCTCCTATCTTTAAGCCCCCATCCATCCACATACACGCACGCCATCTCCTTCTTCCCTTACCAGGCCCCTCGGCCATGTCTCCTCCTTCTCTCACCGCGATGCCCCTACCAATGTCTCCTCCCCTCCCTTCCCTTCCCTATAAGCCCTACTCCCCCACATGCACACACAGGCACACACACAGGAACATCCCCACCTTCCAATCTCCCGTCCTCCCTGTTCCCTCCCCCCACCAGCCCCTCACCCATGCCTCCTCCCTCCTAGTCCTACCTTGCCTCCCTCACAAGGTCCTTCAACAGGCCCCTCGTCCATGCCTCCTCCCTCCTACCTTGCCCCCTCACCAGACCCTCACCCATGTCGTTTCCCTCCTCTCACCCTGCCTCCATCACCAACCCCCTCATCTATGCCTCTACCCTGCCCCCCTCATAAGGTCCCTCAACAGCCCCCTCAGCCATGTTTCTCCCTTATCCTACTCTGCCCCTATCACCAGATCCCACATCCATGCATCCCTGCCTTCCTGCCCCCTTCGCTGCCTCACTCACAAGGCTGCTTCCCTGCCTCACTCACTCACTCACTCACTCACTCACTCACTCACTCACTCACTCACTCACTCACTCACCCACTCACTCACTTACTTACTCCCTCCCTTATTTACTTACTCCCCATATATTACCGTCCGCCCATTTCTCTCCTTCCATCCATCCCTATATGCCTCCCCGTCCCTCTACCGTCCCTCCGCGCACTCCCTGCCACCTCATGTACTCCCACCCGTCACTACCACAAGCCTCACCTGCCCTTTGGCTACGACAGATTCCCAGGCCCGCCCTGTTGAGCAGTTGAGCTGAGGTCACGTGAGGACAGAGCAGCTCATTGCTGAGGTCTACCTGTGGGAGCAGCTCGTGGAGGTGTATAGACCATGTAAGTGTGTCACTGTCCTACTACCCTGGGCCTCAGCGCCATCATGTACTGCTGCTGCTGATGTACACAGTGCATGTAGACACACTCACATATCAGGCCAATCGGGTTTCTTTTCTTGTGAAAAGCATCTTTATGCTGCAGTGCAGCTCCACTCTTAACACAAGCACCTGGTCCAGTTGTGTGATATAGGCCGTGCACATTTAATGCTGTGTTTTTGTCAGTTACATCGGTGTGCATTATATCATTATACTGAATAAATGCAAAAGCATCTGCTGCTAACCTGTCCCTATGGTTATAGGCCAACTATAACTCAGCATGTGAGATAGGGATTTTGAATCTTCATTTCACAGCATGTCCCCAGGAAGGCGATGTACAGTCCGTAGTGTTTATTTTGGGATTGCATTAGATGCTTTTCTCATGTGGTTCTCGAGCAGTAGGCAGGAGGGCGTAGTCTCAGTTGCTATAATAGAAATAGTACAGGTAACAGAGACTGCAGTTGAATATATATATATAGGTTAAGGTACGTACGTAAAATGTGACTACCCCTGCACCTACCTACAATAGCGCTATACCTGTTCCCAGGCACGCGGATCTGTCACCACTCTACTGCAGGGCCATGTCCATCTTAGGGCCACCACCACCACTAGGCCACCTCCCCCACCACCCACCACCTACCACCACCCAAGCAGCACCACTCCTGCACTGCTGTATATATATACACACACAGGCAGGAAGGCCATGAACTCTATCTGAGTGATTGTTGAATGGAAGGTGGAGGGACGGAGGGGTTGCATATATACATGTAGCTTTGCATTGGGACTGATACATTACGCATAGGTCGGCTTTGCTGTTCCATATTCAAATAATTGTCATGAAATAGTAATATACTCCGGGGATGTTATTTTTCTAGGTTTTATCATCCAAAGTGAACCCGATGAGGAGCAAAGCTCGACCTCAGAGCTATTGCAGTGTTTGTGCTTAGCGTACCTAATGTCATTATTTCTGATCAGGCTTAAAAGTTCCCAACACCTTTAGATCTGATACCAGACGGCTGCAATACTCCATTGCAGACAACCCAAGACTGTTAAAGATTGCGGGTATTTTAACGTCTCAGTTGTAAATAGGGTTGTGGTGTGAAGACAAAATTGAAATAAGTTGTTTCTTGCACATTTGTGGTGGGAGATGGTGGAATATATATATATATGCTGAATCATATTGGAGACACATAACTCGATGAGGTAGTATGGTTGAGAGAGCAGTAAAAGATCGAAATCATGAAATAAGAAGGCATGGGTAGAATGGCCCCTGAAGCCACGGGGAGTGACATTGATAGCCCAATCCAAAGATACTTTACTAAAAATGAATTGTCCCTCAAGACCCATAAGATAACCGTACGCACACATTGAACAGTGTAATTAGAAGAGTATACATCATCAAAAAGCTTCATCATTCTTCTTTTTCAATACTGTGTCCATACTCACGTTTCTATCGGACAGAAGGCATCTTGGTGAACGGGGAGTGAACATCAGCAGTTTCCACTGAAATGGGAAAAAAGATGATATAAAACTGCGCTGATGCATAAGGACCAGGTTATACTACACACTGAATCAGAGTACACACGCAAAGGGTACATCGAGCTGTTCAGACAATAAAGAGGTTAATACATGTAAAGAATCGTTGCTGACATGGATCCACTGTATTCGTGCTACATGTGAGGTTGGGGGACCCATGGACTACAACACATGTACATTGTATACGCTACTTTAAGTCAGGGTAAATAAACACAGGGGAGTTCAAAATAAACTTACCTAAGAAAAAAATGTTAAGCTGTTAAAATCAGCTATTTCATGAGAGTATGAGAACACATAATTTATACTATGACATGTATTGGGGGAAATGGACCCCATGGCACCCTGCACTAAGGTCCCTTTTTGCAGATCTTGTCGTATATAATATTTGATAATACTAAGTTGTTTGCTAACCGTCCACCTCACTGATAACGACTGTCATTGACAGACAGACACTGGGAGGGGATGACAATGCCTCAAAAAGTTCCAAAGTAAATAATAGAGCCGTGATAAGATAGATATGGTGTTGTCTGGGGGTGCAGGGCGGGGCGGAGGTAATTGCCCTTTATGTTGTGATGGGTGAGGGGGATGGGAGAGGCGCTCAGGGGAGCAGGTCAGGAAGGAGCAGCTCATGGGGAGCAGCTCCCAGACAGGCCCCTACTTCCCTGGTTACCCATAGATACGCCTGAGGACACCCCTTGTTCCCATGGCAACTCCCTTCTGTGTCCCCCTGCGGTCTTACCCTACTGCTTCACCCCTCAACCCCAACCTCCCACCCTCAACCGCGAATTTTAAATTCAATTCCCTGGCTGCAGCCTGGGATGCCGCCGCACCCTTCTCCCTTCTGCCCGGCCAGGGGGTGCATGACCCCAAAGGTCAAGGTCGCATGACGTCAGGGTCATAACCTTGAGGTCATGTGGCTTTGGCTGTGATTGTCAACATTCCAGGAGGTATGATTCACATGCTTCTGTCATAGAAAAAAAAAGGAGCTGTCTAGACCTCAAGTCTTGTTATGGGCTCTGTATAAAAACAAGCTTGGAGGCAGAAATCAATGGCTGAGAATCACTTTGAGAAATGCTTTAATGCTAAGTCGATTAAAAAAACACTTATTGGTATACAAATGGTCAAGGAAAATTATACAAGCTGAACTTAGAAGACGGCAGATCTGTAAGTAGAAAATAATACAATACAAAATATGGATTCTTGGGTTGGATCAATACAATTTGGGATCTTTGTGCTGTTCAGAAGGTACAAGGTGAAGAGATCTGGACAGGGTTGATGGGTGACAATGGCTAAAGGTTGGGGGCAGCAAGGGCTTGTGAGGGGTGCAGGCGGAAGGGGGAGCGGGGAGGGGTTGGAGACAATGGCACTTAGTGCCACATGGACACACCCTGACCACCCCCCCCCCTTGTAGGTCCCCAGTGGCATGCGCACTCTGATCCCAGAACGGAACACACAGCTTTTAGTAACCAGGTCAATCAGGCTATGTTCCTGTCAGAACACACAGCTTTTTGTAACCAGATCAATCAGGCTGTGTTCCCGCCAGAACACATAGATTTTGGTAAGCAGGTCAGAACACACAGCCTTTAGTAACCAGGTCAATCCAGGCTCTTTACCGGTCAGAACACTGAGCCTTTAGTAACCAGGTCAATCTAGGCTCTGTTCCCGTTAGAACACACAGCTCTTGCAGTAAAAAAGGGTCACCTTTCAGTAAAGTTTTTTTTACAGAGGTTCATCTGGCAAGAATGAGACTAACATCTCATACAGGATATAGATTTTGATATTTCTGCAAATTGGCATGGTATAGTCTATGTAATTTGTTATTGATATGGCACTGAGTCAATCAATCTGATTTCTCTATACTCGACCAACAATTATAACAAAACAAGCGATGTCTAGGGTAATCCATCCGGGGGTAGGCAAATGATGGAGGGATGTGTGCCCATGGGGGGGGGGGGGGGTATACAGGCAGACTGTGATGTAGGTAGGTGGGCAGACAGGAAGGCAGACAAGGAGGTAGGGTGGCCGAGACCATGCGTTGAGATGGGGTCTGGATCCGACATGGTTGAGTGGTGCGCCTCCGTGGGCCCGTCACCCGAGTATTATAAATGGCCGCCGAGTCAAGGTCGGTGGTTGGAGAGCCCCATCTGCGTTATTCCCGCCACCCCCTCTCCGTGTACCCCCCCCCCCCCTCCTCCACCTCTGCCCCCAATACTCATATGGGGAAGGTGGGGCGTGGGAGGAGCAGTGACAGAGGCGTATTGGTCTGTTTAACTTTTACAAAAGGCTCACTGACTAGCATTCGTGACAGATGAATTGAATTAACACAGCTGTGGCTGGGACGTCCAGCCGGGGTTAAGCTTGGCTTTTCACCCTTTCGGAATTTTGCCAGTGCAGTGACATTTCAATATTTGCTGAAGACATTTCTTTTAATTTCTTCTGTCATATAGACATTTAGTACTTTGCATATACGTATATATAATATTATATCCATGTACAAGACGGTCATAACTCTTCAGGGATCTTTATTGTACAACTGAGTTGTCGCTTGTTGATTAACCAATATGACCAATTCCAAGCTAGATTGGAAGGGCATTAATATACACTTTGAGATAGAAATATATAGAGTACTAAGACAATATCTTAGTTATATTACCTTAGTTATGCTACCTTACATTCGATTCACCCTCCTCCTTGGTACAAGGACGGTCATGCCGCCATGTTGGCCTTAATTTGAACCCATTAATTAGATGGCGCCTGTCCCAATCCCTTGTGAGACTTTACGAGACTTGGACCGTGCCTGGTGGTGACGCCTTGTGGCGATAACCCTCACTAACCTAGGACCCTTACCAGCTTTCAAATCCCGAGGGTTGTCCTAGAAAGATGTCCTCACTTTTCTGCTTATCAATACTTGTATGTACACATAAAGTTGCACTTTAGAACCATAGTGATAAGGATTTGAGGGACACCATAAGTATTTAAGCTACCCATTAAAAGTTTTGATCTTTTACAATTAAGTTGGCTTTCTTATGTTCTTTGAAATAATTCAACTTTAAACATTGTCTACCACTATTTCTGCAGCACTTAATTGGCATTGAAAACAAAATCCAGAAACAAACCTGCATTTTTATATACTACTTACACTAAAACTGTACTATACATATATGCACCCGTACACACACAATTAATCCCATCCTGGAGACTCCCATATCTCCAATACCACTTTTTTGGACTACTTTATCCTACCCTAATCTCTACGCTGTATCCAATTCACTCTCTCCACACTCCGCCTTTAGTTCTAGACACACTTCCAACAACCCCCACACAGCTCTCTTCTCACACCCTTCAGCCCTGTGCTAATTTCAGCCTAACCCCTTCTCTCTGCCTGTTGGTCTCACTGTATAGTCGCTCACAACTCCCTCTATCCCCCCTTCCTGACCAACCCCATATTTACAGCCGCCAATTTTCTGGATCAATGGAGGCTAATCAATGCTCGCCAAGTGCCATACTATGTCTGCCCTACTTCCTCCACCCCAGCTACCTAAAGCACCCTGCCACCCTAGCCGCAGCCAGACCGTGCTTAAACACTATACCACCCCTTACCCCAGCCTTTACCCACTAAATGGCCCGTTCAGAGACTATCAGGAATCAATCCTATTAAGTCCTCCTCCTGGGTCCTTATCTGCAGGACAGACCTGCTGGAGGGGCTGGGACTGATGCCTCTGTGTGGGGGAGGTAGTCAGATGCTATATACTCTGGTTTGCATCACATCAATCTGAATTACCGGGATTAAAGCCATGTTAGTTGTGTATAGACCGATGCATTATAACAGAGCTAATGTAAGATCGTTGTGAACTTATCGTTACATCAACCTAATAAAGCGATGTACTCTGCAAAAGGGAACCTAGTAGTGTAGGGCGCATTGAGAACATCTATGTTAATGTGACAGTATGTCCTTCATCACGAGCATTGAAGCACAAGACCGAGCGGAGAAGACATGAAATGCTGCAATATGTATTGTAGTGCATGGAAAGGAAACAGAACTATTCTGCATAACAGAGGGTTCGATCCATGTTAACGTTGTGGTTGGTGGTAAACCACCTCTAATACAGCGTGATTTTCCATACACACGGTCACGGATAGTTCAAGTCTATCCCAGTGGGCACAGAACATTGAATCAACATGGATAAACAGTTGTCAATGTTGAATCAATGTTGATTCAACATTGATTCAACATTGACCTGAATTTTGTGCCCACTGGGATTGATAACTTCCTCCTATTACCCAGGTGTTTCAACGCAGGAAACGCCACCACCAATACAACATTTTCATATACTACTCACTACGCGTACAGTGGTAAACCAGAGTCAAACACAAGAGTACTGTGCATCGATGGAAGCGTCGACGTTATTAATCACATTATGAATGTAAATATACATTATGAATAGAAATTGTTGTGATACTCCTTCATTGTGAGTTACATAATCTCACATACTTATCACTATAATATAGTGATGCTGCTATGTAGTGTTATAGAGTATCCTTCATTGTGGGTTACATACATATCACATAATTATCACTATAATTATGTGATGCTGCTATATAGTATTATAGATTATCCTTCATTGTGGGTTACATACATATCACATAATTATCACTGTAAGTGGTGCAGCCATGTAGTATTATAGAGCATCTCCTGGAAGCTTTAATATAGGCCTACAACACCCCTCTATGTGCCCATCTTCTAGCGACTCACACCGGAAATGAGGATACCTCCAGCACGCTGCGCATGTCCTCAGACTAACCCTAACACTTCCGCCGCTACACCCGTCACCTAGTGGGCGGGAGTGGAAGCGTTCCAAGGTCACGTGAGGACCGATAGGAGGTTAGATCTACAACGCTGGGTGGCATCTATACAGGCGAGGTGCCACTAGGCCTATCAATAGGCTCTGCAGGCCGAGTAACAGGCCCGACACCAGCACTCAATGAGCAGGGGCTTAGTGAGCAGCTCCATTAACGTCGAGTGAGGAAGTGTATGGGAGAGCTGCTCACAATGGGAAAACCATGTGTAAAATGGTAGCAGCTTACCACAAGATATAGCTGAGGCAGTACTAGCTGGTAAGATTGGTAAGGGCGGAGGAGGTATGCTGTATGAGGAAGGAGTGAGAGAATAAGGAAAGAGAGAAAGGGAGTGAGGTAGAGAAAGGGAATGATAAAGGGTGAGATAATGGAGAGATGATGGGGGCGGGTTAGACATAGAGAAGGATGGGGATGTTCAGTGAACTGTTACAGCAAAAAGAAAAAAGCATCATGAAACACTTGTCAGATCTTTGTTACACTGTCTTGGAAATCGAATCTTTATCTCTACCTGGAATTTTATATGGTTTATCTCACTCATGCTCACCTTCGATACTGTCACACCTGTCACACCTGCTTATGAAACAAGGAAAAATCGAAAAGGAACTACATGTCATCAAGTTCGAGGAAACACTCCAGGAAGTACTTGAGGAAGTGAAGAAAAGCATGACATTGTGTCTTATAGTGTTTCACTACATGGAAACAGGTAATAAAACAGGTTTGATAAAATGAAAATCCCTTGACTTGAATCTCTCAAGCAGCGTAAAAAAGCACCAATGTTAGCTTCTTGATAACCTGAATACAACAATTCATACGAGCAAACAAAAGATTAACGAATTGAACTGAAAACCCCTCAAATGCCTTTTAACCGCTTAAGTGATAAAAAAAGGGCTCACAGAGACACATGTATATAACAACATTATATGTACATACATGATCCAAATTGAGCTACAAAATCCAAAGGGACAACTCCAAAACATTTTTTTTTTCTGAATGCTTTGCCTGGAATTCGGACAGCAGCCCATGAGGTCTATGACCGGGAATAGGGACACATTGGCGGCTGGTAGGGGCGGCGTGGTCTGGGTGCCAACGATGCTGCTGAGTTACAACCATGATTCTGGGCAGCAGCAGCAGCAGCGGCAGCAGATGTAGCCAGCTGTGTGTGGACTGCAGCCATGTGCTGCTACTGCTGCTGCTGCTACTGGTGATGGTGCTGCTGGTGCTGATGGTGCATGGTGGTGGCTGTGGTGGTGGTGGTGGTGGTGGTGGTGGTGGATGGTGGTGGCTGGCAATGGTTGATAACATTGAACACACCCTCTTCTCCCCTCCAAACAGCCTTATACCCTCCCCATCGTGATTACAGGGCTATATATAGCCCAGGTCATTTCTGCCGAACCCCCCAATT
Organism: Harmothoe impar; assembly: GCA_947462335.1. Lineage (NCBI taxonomy): Eukaryota > Metazoa > Annelida > Polychaeta > Phyllodocida > Polynoidae > Harmothoe > Harmothoe impar. Next base: position 37,534,696 of record OX381710.1, read on the forward strand.
TAAACTCATGTATTTCACATGCTTAAAGGTTTCCCCTTCATTCAAATGCTCAGAGGTAGTCCCTTACCGTTGCATGATGAATTTGATACGACAGTCGAGTAGAGGGAAATTGTTGCATTCTATAGAATGGGTAAATTGATACATAGAAATTGACAAATATATCTAATACTCTTGATTGATTCGCATATGGATAAATACACACCATTGCTGTTCGAAATTTAATAACTGTCTATTATGCTAGCACATGTTGCTGTTTCTCTTTCAGGCTGCATGTGTAATATTGTGTGCAACGTTGAAAAACTGAGTGTACAGAAATTAAATCGATATTTTGGCAATACCACGGCCCTTTTAGAATAGGTTATACCGATATTTCCCTTTTCCTTCTATTCCCTTCCCCACCCTCCTCTCCCCCAACCACCCTCCAGCCCTGCATGGCGCCAGCCTCCAACCCATATCATCATTGGCTGTCGCTGCAGCAGCACTAATCGGATATTTACGGGCTTTAATTCCATATCTTTATGTTTGTGGGACGCCACCGACTCGCTCCCCAATTGAGACCACTGTAAATGGGGAGATTTGAACACCGCATGCTCTATCATAAAAGCAGCTTCACCAAATACAACTTCACACCTCTGACTGCACCATCACCACACCTTGCATGTTTAACATGCAGCTCAACCCTCCTACTTTTTAACTGACTCTCCACACGCTCTCCAGCCGTTTCTTCTGCCACGGCCACCCTTATTTTGGCTCACAACAGATCCCTGGCCTTGTTTGTAAGCTGAAACCAACTTACAAAAAAGCCAAATCAAATCAGAAGAGCGGGCTGGGCGCGGGTAGGGTGTTCTACATCAGGGAAATAATATTGTCTCTGATGCTATCACTAGGGCCTGTGTGTCTCCCGCCCCTTCTCGCCGGCCGCCGCTGCTGTCCATACAATCGGTCTGGGCTGTTTGTTCGGTTTATGTTCTCCCGGTCGGTCTGCTCCCAGTCCCTTAAAACAACCCCAGTTACGGACCATAGTCCACTCAATATCGCCCAGTCTCAATGTCTCGCCGTCTCTCGGTCCTGCCCCCAAATCCCAAAATGGCCGACACTAACCCAACTGAGGTCTACTCTCGGTTTCTCTCGTGTTCCCTCCCTTAATCTCGCATTCTCTCGGCACATGGCGAGAGAGATGTGGCGGAAATGAGATAGGGCAAGGATAACGGCCGATAGGGAATCATATGTGGAGCGAGGGAGAGGGCGATGGATACATATGGGTGATATAAAAAGGGGAATTGAAATATCAAGATTAAGAGAGATGAATTGATACTCAAACCGATGGGAAGATGTCTAGAAATAATCATATGTCTTTATGGTGGTTGGATAGGGACCGAACGCCCCAATGATTTACAAATGGAATATGGAGATTACAATAGATGAGTTAATTCTCCGGAGATACGGACGGGAGAGGATGATTATATATTTATAGGGTACATGGAGAGGGAAATGGCATTGTGATTTACATTACATCCAGCTATGGGAGGGAAGCCTATGTAAATATACACCCGACGCTGCTGGTGGGGGTAGCAGAGGGTGGGAGAGGCCTGGCGGCCTATAACGTCTCATAACGATCTGACAACAGCATTGATATTGTCGGTCCTGTGGGTGCTGACCACCACTCCCCCTATTGGGAGTCCACGGTAGTGTCACTGGTCATTCTGCCACGTTCGCCATCTTGTCCCCTCATTGGAAATCAACGACGTTTCAGACAGACTATATAGCTCCTCCCTCCCACGATTTAGATGCTATAACCCATGTGTATCAGCTATATTTTAGTTCCTCCTCTGCCACCTCTCCTGTTAGCATAGTGCTGCAATCAAACTATATACCCCTATAGGCAGGTCATACATGGGGTCCCTATTCATGTAGCCTCGTCGATACAGTACCCATGTTGTTGGTCCAGTCCAGTGGTGGGATGGGGTTGGGGAGGGGAGGGGGAGGGGAGGGGTAGGCCTATGGGGGAGGTAACTTAAAGCCGTCGAGCGTCATATGGTGGTTGATTCAATGGCAATGGCCAATCGTAGAATATCTGAAGATTGAATACAAAACTTCCCACCGCCCTTTACAAACGTAAAGGAAACAGCGCTTAATTCGGGTTCAGAGTAATATGAGAGGGGGAAATGTAATGCTTAGCCTGTATAGACCGAGTGGTAATTATAGTTAGGGGGCCTCAGCATGTTTTATCTTTACAAACACTATAAATGACATACCCTTGGTGATGCACACCGCTTAAAACCCAGGTTATATTAGTAAGGATCGAGGGAGAGGAGAGGCAGGCTGTGATGTGGGCACTATCGGCTGGGCATGCAAAGATCACTGGCATAAATGTAGAAGGTGGTGTAGGGGAATGATTTATCAGATGCAAACAGTCTACATAAAGTGGGCATGGTGTTCCTTTTACATGTAGAGTGCAGCAGAGCGGTCTCCCCACATACACCCACGCCCCGCCAGCTTCATCCACCACCCAGCTCCAGGGAGGAGTTAATAGCAGAGTGTTATATCCGCAGATAATAGGGGTTAGGGTGTGTGCTGCACATGGGATACAGTATCCAGTAGTGAAGTCAAAAGGCAGTCCCCACCATTCAATGATAAGATGTCCCTTCACTTGTGAAATGATGACATTGTACCGGTAAGATTAGAATACATAAACTACATAACAACCACTCCCCACTAGTGTTTATTGGCCAGACTATGTCAGCGTTAAAGATGGGTTAGGAGCTAATTTGAGGTCGACTTTTATTTTTCAATTACACAACGCATCTGTGTTCATAAATGTCAATATAAATATGTGTATAGAGAAAACCAGGTCAGGGGACCCCTCTGTGTAATAGTGACGGGTCCCCTGACCTATTCTGACCATGGTTTGCTCTATATGTCATGGGGTTATAAGTATCAGAATGATTTAAAAAGCTACACATATATTTATATGGACACTAAGAGCACAACTAAGTTGTGTAAATGAAATATGAAAATGGACCACAAATTAGCTCATAACTCATCTTTAAGGTGGAGTTATATTTTTTTTTATCCTACTTCCAGCATCAACAACCCCTCACAATGAAGTGAAATAATTTCACAGTGAAATAATGACCACTCCCTTAATTAGTTCACTAATTCCATTTGAGTATTATATGCAGTTCTAGAATTAGCTGATGGTGGCACGATTAGATCACAGGAAGACACTGTGTATATAGTGTAACATGAAGTGTACTAGCTCATCTATTATTTCTCACGAACAGATGCCTGGTACCCTGAACTGGTGGTGTACAGTTGATGTAGGCGCGTGCTATGGGCGTGCCCCTCACACTCCTCCAGGGTAAAAGCATACATGTACAGGAGTCGTCTAATGGTAGGCGGGGTGTGCGCCCAGTGCTAGCACAGGGGCCTTAATCAATTATAGATATACAGTCAGAGGGCAGAGGGAGAGGGAGGGACATGTCACCACTTATATACGTGTGTTGGGGGAGCGTTGTGTGCTTGTATAGGGTACCTTACACCAATCTGACCTATGTAGATCTATACAGTTATCTGGTAATGAATGGTCTGTGACCTGTGCAGTTTGCCATGTGGTCTTATACTTAGAAGAAGTAAGTCGTATGCATTATATATTTCGCGGTAATTAACCAGGCCGATAGTGTTGGCTTCCATTCATGAAGCACTCTCAGATCCAAACCCCTGTCCCCCTACCAACTGCCCCACCTCTCCTCCTCTCCCAAGTGTCCCGCCTCCACCGCCCACGCCCGCTTCACAGTCGCCTGTGTCCAACCCATCTGTGCCTATACTACTCACAAAGCCGGGCCTGGTAGTAAATCCCACCTCAAGCCACAAATAGTAGCCTTCCAGAATACCTCAGCCTGCCGCCCCCTAACATCTACACCCCTACCATGCAAACCCCACCCTCCAACCTATCACCCAGTGCCTATAAAGGGAAGAGATATGGCGTCATCTACCATCATACAGAGGGTCGGTGGAGGTGGTTGAGGCATTGCCCTGTGCCCGATTCTCCAAGCAGATTCTGGGTTGGGGCTTCCTTGTGGCCGGCAGCAATAGGTGGCCTATGTTCAGGTGACCCTGCTGCCCCTGTCCGGCACCTGGCCGCCGTCAGATAGAAAAGGATGTCTGCGGGCCATGTGCCTCTAAACATAAATCAGGGGGTAGGGTGTAAAGGGGACTGGCAGGGCCTGCATGAGGAACGTCCTGCCTCCTTCAATACCAGCACACTCCTTACAAGGAGCCTGTGGGAGGAGGGACATGGGATATTGATAGCCACTTTCTCAGACAGAAACCAGAAATAGCAGTTGCCTCTCGAGTATTGACATTATTTGTACTCCCACATGTGGAAATTCTACATGAAATGTTTTTTTTTAAAGAATTCAATCTTGCTTTAGAATAATATGAAAATATTTACGTGTTGCTGATGCACTAGATACCTTATATGTAGGGGACCAGGCTTCTGTTGGAGTGTGGCAGTGTAAGGGTTAGGTAGGGGTGAGCAGGGGTTGTATGGAGATATCACCTAGCTGTGTTTGGTGAGGAAGGGGTGTCTTTATCTATGGTAGCAGAGTGGTGTATGTGAGGGTTGGGGTTGGTATCAACATGGGGCTGGGCAAGGTGTGAGGGGTGGTTGTGGAGATTGGCTGCAGCACCACGAGGGTGTGAGCGATGATGTTTGGATTTGAGAGACGAGTAGAATCGAGTGGACCTAGTTTGGTATGAGGAGTAGGGGTGGGTATAAGTGTAGCTAGATGTATTTGGGAGGAATGATTCTGGACTGGGATGATGGTTGGGAGGGGAAGATTGAGTATGGAGGAGGGGGTATTGAATGATGTATGGGTGGCAATATAGTTATTGAGTGCCGTATATAAACATGGGGGTAGTAGTGAATGGTAGTAGCAATTTTAACAACTTCTTAAAAGTCTAATCTCTAATAAATTAAAATTAGCTTTGCTAATATTTTAATATTCACAATTCTGTTATTCCATAATCAGCAGTGATATGTATTATTGTCTTGCTTTCACCAATCTGGTGTGCTTTTTTGATATATCAATGCAAAATGACCAACACTCTAACTTTCTTGATACGAAACCTTGGGTTGCTAAGCCACCAACAGGTTATGAATTCTCATCAAATATCAATAGAATTCATAGTCATTCATACAATATAGAAGTACAACAATATCACATAGAACCACCCCTGTCATTATAAACCTACTGCTTATCCTCTTCCCTCCTGGATATTCAGTGCAGAACAACACTGAACAGCCATTATACTACCAGACACAGTAGGCAACATTCAGACCCTCGTTTTCCCCTGCATGAACCTCTACCACCTACCACTACCACCACCACCACCAGCCCAGCCCCAAGCCCCAAATCCCCAAACCCATCACACCCAACCATCGATTTCCCCCTAGCAGGGCCCGACCAGAAACGGCGGGAGGGCGGCCGCTAGTCATGCCCGCTCCGTTGCCTAGCAACCACACGCAGGGCGTCGCGGCCTGGTCGTCAAGGTTACCTCAGTTTGACAGCGAGTCTGTCTTATTGTATTCATTTAGATGTTTTGTGGATCCCCTCCCCACTCCCCAGACCACCTCTCCCCCCTTTACCCCTGACCTCAGAACCCTTCCCCCCTCCCCCACCTCGGCCTTGCGCTCTTTTTGCTCATTTACCCTCAGTATGCAGCACACAGAGAACCATTGCTATTATTGTATTCCCCCCAGACACATTCATAACAGCAATCTCTCAACTGGTGCTTTGCAAATATTGGAGGATGCCATTGACAAAATGATATTCTATTAGTACAACACATAAAGCGCCGCTTTTACAATCCTCAGAGCCCTTGATGGAAGCAGGATAATAATTGGATTAAAGTACATTTTTAGCTATATAAATCCTGTGGATGCCCTCGAGTGTTGTAACAGTGTTGTATACCCTCCAAATGTGGGACATGTAGGAGATACTACAAAGTGATATTGTGATGTATATCGTTTGGAAGTCTCACAAAAAGTCAAATAAGTTGTATGTCGATTCTAATCGGCGGTGACATTGATGTTGGGCATGAGAGGTGAAGGGAAATTTTCCTGTTCGGTTTGATTGAATTAATAATCTCTCATTAACTGAATGTTCTCTATACTAGGTAAAACTGGGCTATAGGAACGTTTATGATTCTCAAATGTTGGGACTTTAACTAGACCAACTGTATACAATAATTTATGCATGTACATAAATGTGATACGATTGTCTTCTTAGGGAAAGCTTTGCTCTCCATATGCCTCACTATAGAGACTGTCGATTTCACCGTTCATGGTAAGATAGCGAAGGAAAGTGGTACCCAAAATATTTATTTTAGTGAATATAGTTTTGTATTGTGCTGAGTAAACTTGATGTATTTGCCCCGGTGACCTCTGACATTCTCTTCACTCTGTTTGGTCTGAGGGAGTACTGTACGAATTAACTATTTCCCGGTGAATAGAACAATGGGTAATGTGCAAATGTACAATTTCATTTAGAAGACTTAGTGTTAATCGCATACCGGTTTCCAATGTAAATACAGCACTAGCCTACACTATGGCGGTCACGTAATCACACCCTGGTGAGCCCCCTGGAGGCTATGTAACTGGAGGGGTTATGACGTCACATTGATACATACTACGTCATTTATGCAACATGTACATATATAGGGTAGGAAGACTGGTCATATATTATATAATGAGTAGGTGGTTAAACCTCTTAGCCCTCAAGATCCTTGATAAGTCCACCTACAAAAATAAAATGGTTTCTCATCACCGCGCACATCATATAAAATCAGGTATTGAGGAAAACCCTTTTTTGCCCATTCTTGATGAAAAACATGATAGAAATGGACAAATATTGGATTATTTGGTATGAAACTAAGATGATAATGCCAGCAATGTAGTGGTATAGAAATAACTTACATTTTCTCCACTTTTAAAGATCAATTGATTCTTAACCAATAAAAAGTGAATTTTGGTCATGAAAAATATACATTATTCTATACATTTTAGCTCGGGGGTGAAAAAAAGCCTCCCTCTTCATATTTCCTAGTCCTTTTTTTAAGTGGCCTAAGAAAAAATTTGATCGTACTAAAAACCTATAGTCATGGTGTTGTTTAGAACTATTGGGGAACATGTGGATCTATAGAAAAATATCATGCAAAATGTCCCAGATATTAATGAACAAGTTCTTATTTGTTTAATAAATAATAACTTAGCTATGGGCAATGGACAATGTATTGCCCATAATTAAGTTATTATTAAAAGTAAAACAAATACACATGTAGCAATACGCAGTGCAATTTCATTAGAAGTCGTCTTCTATACACTGATAATAAAACCTATAGTCAGTACTGACTATACCATCATATTTTGACCCCGTAGTCAGGGGACTATACAACTTAGTCACATATTAGTCATAAAGATAGTCAGGAGTGACTATATGTGCATCACACAAATTGATGATGTCACAGGAATGTGTGCACAGGAAACAGTTAGGATTCAAATTTGAATGGTCCATGGACTTCAGGTAGGCACATCCTCTCCTAAACCACTGTTCTATGGATATCCCTACTTGTTATATGTTATGTTACAGTTGACTATGACAACTTAAGATGGTATATGGTGCATGAGTTCTCATGTTTGATAGAGTTATCATGGTAATTTGTTCCAATTTTGATAACATAGAAATACATGAACAGTGTATGTTCAGACTGACAGAGCATGATAGGCCTACACAGGAGCCTATACCCAGTGGGCACAAAATTCGTTGCAATGTTGAATCAATGTTGAATCAACATTGAGTCAACATTGACAACCAGTTATCAATGTTGATTCAATGTTCTGTGCCCACTGGGTAGGAGCCTGTCACCTGTTCTGCCTTATCCTAGCCTGTCCCCTGGCCTGTCTTATCCTAGATTGTCCCCTGGCCTGCCTTATCCTAGCCTTATCCTGGCCTGCCTAATCCTAGCCTGTCCCCTGGCATGTCTAATCCTAGCCTGTCCCCTGGCCTGCCTTATACTAGCCTGTCACCTGCCCTGCCTTATCCTAGCCTGTCCCCTGCCCTGCCTCATCCTAGCCTGCCCCCTGCCCTATCCTAGCAAGTAGCATATCCCCTGCCCTGCCTTATCCTAGCTTATGATAGGCCTACACAGGAGCCTATAGGAGCCTGCCACCCGCTCTGCCTTATCCTAGCCTGTCCCCTGGCCTGTCTTATCCTAGATTGTCCCCTGGCCTGCTATATCCTAGCCTGTTCCCTGGCCTGCCTTATCCTAGCCTGTCACCTGCCCTGCCTTATCCTAGCCTGTCCCCTGCCCTTCCCCTTTCTTAGCCTGTCCCTGCCCTATCCTAGCATGTCCCCTGCCCTGCCCTATATTAGCATGTCCCCTGCCCTGCCTTATCCTAGCCTGTCCCTGCCCTGTTTTATCCTGGCCTATCACCTGCCCTGCCTTATCTTAGCTTGTCCCCTGGCCTGCCTAATCCTAGCCTGTCCCCTGGCCTGCTAATCCTAGCCTGTCCCCTGGCCTGCCCTGCCTTATCCTAGCCTGTCCCCTGCCCTGCCTCATCCTAGCCTGCCCCCTGCCCTATCCTAGCAAGTAGCATATCCCCTGCCCTGCCTTATCCTAGCCTGTCCCTGCCCTGCTTTATCCTGGCCTGTCACCTGCCCTGCCTTATTGTAGCATGTCCCCTGGCCTGCCTTATCCTAGCCTGTCACCTGCTCTGCCTTATCCTAGCCTGTCCCCTGCCTTGCCTTATCTTAGCCTGTCCCCTAGCCTGCTTATCCTAGCCTGTCACCTGCCCTGCCTTATCCTAGCCTGTCCCCTGCCCTATCCTAGCATGTCCCCTGCCCTGCCTTATCCTAGCCTGTCACCTGCTCTGCCTTATCCTAGCCTGTCACCTGCTCTGCCTTATCCTAGCCTGTCCCCTGCCTTGCCTTATCCTAGCCTGTCCCCTGGCCTTCCTTATCCTAGCTTGTCCCCTGGCCTGCCTTATCCTAGCCTGTCCCCTGCCCAGCCTCATCCTAGCCTGTCACCTGCTCTGCCTTATCCTAGCCTGTCCCCTGCCCTGCCTTATCCTAGCCATGTCTACCCTGCTGAACCTTGACCTGCCTTCAGTACTTAAGTTTCCCTTATTTCTCATGATTGACTATATCTATTAGTCATAGTGACTACTTTAGACCATGAAACCATTAAATTCATAGTCACTTGACTATATAGCCCAAATCAGCCGATTTAATGGCTGACTATAGGTTGACTATATGACTAACTTACTATAGACATAGGTGACTAACTTGGTATAGTCGTTTTTGCTACATTCATGTGACTATACAAATGTAGTCCGTAGTGACTAACATTTTCAGGTCCATTATTATCAGTGTATGATATAGAATCATGCACCAAGTTAACATTACAATCATGTCTTTCAACTTATGGGATATGATCAATGTATACATAAACCCCCTCTTCTATACTTTATAATCTCACAAATACAGATTAAAACCAATTTGCGTTGATTGGCGGTAATATACCGGACCAATACAAATAATACAGGGGAGGGGGACCACAACAAATGCCCTATGGCCAATAATATCCCCATATCGCCATATAAAGTTAGGCCAACCCCATCGATTTCCCCAAAGCATGGGAGGTTGCATGGGCTGTGACTCCTGCCAATATCCCTATGTAACAAGCTAGGGGAGCCTGGCTTCTATCCACTCTCCATATACATATGGGAACAGTGGACTAATGCAGCACTTTGGTGTCCGGTCCCTACTATGTATTAAGTAAATTAGCCCTGCTGGTCGGTATGAAACATGTGCCCCGGCTTTCAAGGTGGACGCTATGGCTCTGACTTCAGCAGATCCTCAGCAGCAGCTTACAGCCTGAATTCACAGCCCACACTGAAAAAGTGAACTCGTCCCCAGACTCGTCTAAGTGACTGTCATAAAATAAACGAGTCAAAAGTTGTCTAAGATATCAGGTTACCATCCCACAAATAGAATCTGGAGCTGGCAAATGTTGGGTTTTGGGCTGGCACATACCAAGTGGGTCTTCTATCTCCAGCTAGAAGACCCGCTTCCTTGTCACTTAGACAAGTTTTTGACTCGTTTATTTTATGACCGTCATTTTGAAGAGTCTGGAGACAAGTTTATTTTTTGAGTGCAATCTACCAAAAAGTATTTTTATAAGGTTTTATTTGGGCTAAATTTGTACAGGATTACATATTTATTCACCAGGTTTGGCTGGCCATTCAGCCACCTGGGCCCAACTACTGCTGCAATGCCTAAATAAAACTGCACTTACTTTATTTCACTTGTTTACTTCTCTTGATCATTTGAACATAGTGCGCTTATTTACACTCATGTTGCACCCAATTGGGTTGCAGTGTGCCGACGCAAGGTCAATAAATGTTGACACGAATATGCTGGGCCATATCCTCAGTTAAAATGATGTTCATGCCGACAGTGTTATGTTGGGTATTCTCTTTTATTATTTTTTATACAACCAAGCCTTTTATCTTTACTCCTGTAATGGAAGGGGAGCTAGGATTCCGAGGAGGGGGAATTTGCAAGAGGGGAGAATTCCGAGGGGGAATTCCTGGTGGGAGACTTCCAGGGAGCAGATCGCCTCACACTCAAAATATGTAACCCAATATAAGGTTCAAATCCACTGACCCTCTCCATACTATACAGGCTCTACACTGTTCACACCCAATATTGCAGCTCTTATATGCAGTCAAGCAGGGTCTTCTAGCACTTGTCCTGTCCACAGGCTGGCAGGAGGAGACTGTAACATGAAGGAGAATGGGTTAGGGGTTGTGTGGCACCCTGGAGGAGTGGAGTAGGGGGAGGGGGCTGCCAACATGGGCGGTCTATGACGGATGGTGGTCCGGTGTGGGTCCAGTGTGGGTGGGCTAAAACGGAGGCGACGTTAACGGGCAGACCCTGATGGAGGAGGCCCAGCCGGGCACAGATATAAATGGGTCCTGATACAGGGGTGGCACCTAAATGTGATGCACTTATGTGTAGGATTTGAGGTTTTGGTAGGGGGACGGTATTATGGATTTATATCTGCTCCGAGTGCTGGGGATGGGACTAGGAGAGATTTTTCTATAACGGAAACACTGATACAAGTCCATACGGGATTTATCACACACGGCAGTAATCGATAATTGTAGACATAACATGGGTCCTTGTAGCCTTATATGTATATATATATATATATATTTATATATATATATATATATAGAGAGAGAGAGAGAGAGAGAGAGAGAGAGAGAGACAGATAGATAGATAGATAGATAGATAGATAGATAGATAGATAGATAGATAGATAGATAGATAGATAGATAGATAGATATACATATATATCTCTTATCTTCGAAGGGATCCTGAGTCAACTGAGCTGATATAGCAAAGGCAGAAACCTCGAAGGAAATGGTTTATGAATGGTCTTGCTAAAAAGAAGAGATACCGTACATATTGTTATCTCAGCATTGTCCTGATGGATAGGCCCTAGGCACGCACAAAATGTTGCTGCCACTTGGGTACGGGAATACATACTGATATGATTTAGGTATGGGTGAGCGATGTGTGCTTTTTGTACATCTTGTTCCTAACAGTGGTTACAGTATGCAGGCTTCCTCGCTATATGTTCTTCACTACATGCAATATGCCTGGATGTATATGCCATCTTACCTCCAATGAACATATCGAGTTCTGCCCTTTCAACCTCACTTTTTCTATCCCTCATCCTATTGCATATATTGTTATGTAAATGTGGTAGAATCAGATGTGTAAATCATTGAAACTTGATGTATTGTGCCACATTTTCAATTTTGTATATATAGTGGGAGGCCCAACAACCCCTTTTCAAACCTTGAAAATAGCCATATGCTCAGGACCTCATCCCTGGCTGTGGTCACAGGTAAGGGTAGATGTACAGGTGCAGGTAGGCATTACCTGCATGGTGGGGGACGATCCGCCTGTCTCAGCTACCTACTGACAGCTTAGACAGGTGTCTCTGTGGGGAGCAGCTCACCGAGCAGCTCACTTTGTGTGAGTGGGACATGCTGGGGACCCTGACTGGATAAATGCATTGATGGCAGCCATGGTGAAATCATAACTTTAGCTCGAATTGTTTCCAATCTGCCAGGGTCTGCTCATCCCGAATAAAGAGAATCCACGGTAATTAATTGGTGAGTATTTGTCAGTTTTAGTGCGATGTGGCAAGCGCCAGCTTGCCGCATAGGTGTGAGTTAAGTGGTGTACAGATATAAATGTATGATGTATGGTGCTCAAACATATTATATGGGGGTTAATCTGCGAGAAGATGAAGCTCAATACGGTTACATGCAGTCTGCCCATAATGGCCACAGATCTTGATATTGTAGCATACACTCTAGATATTGTAGCATACAATCTTGATATTGTAGCATACAATCTTGATATTGTATCATACAATCCTGATATTGCAGCATACAACCTCCATTCGCTTCCTTGCAGCTGATGTGGCAGCCCAATATGAAGTACTCTATTTTTTTCTTTATTGCACTCCCCTATTAAACTGAACGACAGTCAATGTCATTGCCACTACTAGTAAATGGCGGCTGCAGAATCCACATCCAGCATTTAATACCTAAATACTATAGAACAGGATCTGCAGTGTTCCCTGCTTGTGTTATACATACTGAGTCTGTCCCCAGCCACTCCCTGACCCAGTCCCTATGTACACACAGGCAAATCCATAGTCTCCCCTCCCCTCCACCTCCCCCTGGAGTCGGCTCCTACAGGAGACAATCAATAGCCCACTCCTGCAGCGCTTGTCAAGGCCTTGTGTATGTAGGCTACCCTGGAGGGATGAGGGGCTCCTCCTGGGCCTTCAGCAGCCTTACAGACAGCCTACCTGTTCTCTGTACCTCTGTGTGCTATACACATGGGGAGCAGGAGGAGGTAACCTTGATGTACGGCTCTATGTCCTTGTGTTACAGACTGTAGAGGTACCTGTACTGGTATACCCTGTCTACTGTCAGGTATACCTGTACTGGTATTATCCACTCTCAGGTAGCTGTACAAGTGTACACTGTGTCTACTGGCAGGTACCTGTACTGGTATACAGTGTCCACTCTCATGTACCTCTTCTGGTATACAGTGTCCACTCTCATGTACCTCTTCTGGTATACAGTGTCTACTCTCAGGTGCTTGGTCTTGTAGGCATTACTCTTGAAAAGTTATACATGATGGCAAAGTGTGATATTACATTAAATCATTTTCCTATAAAGGATTAAAGGCCGCCGGTGCTGGTTGTCAGACCCTATACAGTGTCCACTCTCTGATACCTGTATTGGTATACACTGTCTACCATCAGGTACCTGTACTGGTATATGCAGTGTTTACTCTCAGGTGCCTGTACAGGTATACAGTGTCTACTCTCAGGTGCCTGTACAGGTATACAGTGTCTACTCTCAGGTACCTGTACATGTATACAGTGTCTACTCTCAGGTGCCTGTACAGGTATACAGTGTCTTCTCTCAGGTGCCTGTACAGGTATACAGTGTCTACTCTCAGGTACCTGTACATGTATACAGTGTCTACTCTCAGGTGCCTGTACAGGTATACAGTGTCTACTCTCAGGTGCCTGTACTGGTACAGTTTGTATACAGTGTCTACTCCCAGGTACCTGTACTGGTGTACACTGTCTACCATCAGGTACCTGTACTGGTCTATACAGTGTCTACTCTCAGGTGTCTGTACTGGTATACAGTGTCTACTCTCAGGTGTCTGTACTGGTACTGTCTACTGTCTCATGTTGGTGGTGTGGTATTCCATCTCCCATATCGTTGCTGGAACTCTACCTGCTTATTGTGTCTCTGTAGGGGACACCTTAGCTTGTTATTGAGATAGCCGTTGCAGTATGAGGATTACTTATACCGTTATAAATAATGTCTTATTGTGAAATGATTGTATAAACTTAAGCTTAACTCAGGAGATATGGAATATTGAATATTCACCAAAGGAAAAATCAGTACAAAAATAGTCATAATCAGCAGTGATCGCCTAATAATCTGAATTTGGGTTTAGTGCTGGGAATAGTGTTTTATTTTCCATGTAATACGACATCAATACTGGTTTGAACAGGAATGTTTTGTCTCCCCATTAATAAAGGTAAATAAATGTACACAACGGAGCACTCGTTTTGATCTATTGACTGATTATTTTACTTGTTGGACGTCGGACGCATGCCAGTCGGCTTTACGTCCTTGTAGAATACGACATGAATAACCAGTAAACAGACTAAAACGTACATGGACCTGTGTCTATCTATACCTACTTATTCTCCACTATACGTATCGTCTGAGATAGCTGTGGTATGACGGCTGATAACACAGACCACTGTAGGTCATAGATTGTAAACTGTGTTTGTATTAGTTTGCCTTGAAAGTGGGACTCTTTAAAGGTGATAAATCTTTGGTTTAATAGAGGTTGTTAAAGAGCGTATCAGTCAATACGTTTGAAGGCTAATTACCCCACTTCCCCATTAGAAGGCCATGTCCCAATCAAGTACCTAAGATGAGGCATTTTAAGGCTTAGCTACTGTACGTATTTAAAAACAACGCTTATCCCATTGCCATTATAAACTCTATGTAGCCTACTTCAACCAGGTGCATAGCAATCTTATCTCCTCCAGGGGCCTGTTACAGAATAATGTACAATGGCATTATTGTAAAACAGACCCCAGGTGTACAGCTGATGTCTCACTCAGTCCTGTGGGCAGAGCAGGTTCCGTTTTTTGCACTCTGCTCATAAATATTGCTGTCATTGTTTATAAATGCACCGGAAGAGGTGAGCCCTAAACCAAATTAACCACCCGACAGCGGATGTGATTAATTTGGTTTCTCCCGTGTGTACCTCGGCAATACGGTCGCACACGCTTATAGTCCACCAGTGGTCTGAAAATAGAGCCCCCCCCCCCCTCCTGGTTGCAGAGTATTCATCCTGTGAGGGTGCTCACATATGGATACATAAAAGATCATTTATATGGCCCGGGCCTGTTGGTAGGCACCCTCTGCAATATGCCAATAGGGGGCCTAGTGTATGAGCAAGGTGTACAGAGTATGAGCCGGCTGTCTATACATACACTGATAATAAAACCTATAGTCAGTACTGACTATACCATCATATTTTGACCCCCGTAGTCAGGGAACTATACAACTTAGTCACATATTAGTCATAAAGATAGTCAGGAGTGACTATATGTGGATCACACAAATTGATGATGTCACAGGAATGTGTGCACAGGAAACAGTTAGGATTCAAATTTGAATGGTCCATGGACTTCAGGTAGGCACATCCTCTCCTAAACCACTATTCTATGGATATCCCTGAATGTTATATGTTATGTTACAGTTGACTATGACAACTTAAGATGTTATAGGGTGCATGAGTTCTCATGTTTGATAGAGTTATCATGGTAATTTGTTCCAATTATGATAACATTGAAATATATGAACAGTGTATGTCTAGACTGACAGAGCATGATAGGCCTACACAGGAGCCTGTCACCTGCTCTGCCTTATCCTAGCCTGTCCCCTGGCCTGTCTTATCCTAGCTTGTCCCCTGGCCTGCCTTATCCTAGCATGTCCCCTGGCCTGCCTTGTCCTAGCCTGTCACCTGCCCTGCCTTATGCTAGCCTGTCCCCTGCCCTGCCTCATCCTAGCCTGTCCCTGCCTTATCCTAGCATGTCCCCTGGCCTGCTTTATCCTAGCATGTCCCCTGGCCTGCCTTATCCTAGCCAGTCCCTGGCCTTATCCTAGCCTGTCCCCTGGCCTGTTTTACCCTGGCCTGTAACCTGCCCTGCCTTATCCTAGCTTGTCCCCTGGCCTGTCTTATCCTAGCTTGTCCCCTGGCCTGCCTTATCCTAGCCTGTCCCCTGGCCTGCCTTATCCTAGCCTGTCACCTGCCCTGCTTTATCCTAGCCTGTCCCCTGCCCTGCCTCATCCTAGCCTGTTCCCTGCCCTATCCTAGCATGTCCCCTGCCTTATCCTAGCCTGTCCCATCCCTGCTTTATCCTGGCCTGTCACCTGCCCTGCCTTATCCTAGCTTGTCCCCTGGCCTGCCTTATCCTAGCCTGTCACCTGCCCTGCTTTATCCTAGCCTGTCCCCTGCCCTGCCTCTTCCTAGCCTGTCCCCTGCCCTATCCTAGCATGTCCCGTGCCTTATCCTAGCCTGTCCCATCCCTGCTTTATCCTGGCCTGTCACCTGCCCTGCCTTATCCTAGCTTGTCCCCTGGCCTGCCTTATCCTAGCCTGTCCCCTGCCTGCTTCATCCTAGCCTGTCCCCTGCCCTATCCTAGCATGTCCCATGCCTTATCCTAGCCTGTCCCATCCCTGCCTTATCCTAGCCTGTCCCCTGCCCTGCCTCATCTTAGCCTGTCCCTGCCCTGCCCTATCCTACTAGCCTGTCCCCTGCCCTGCCTTATCCTAGCTTGTCCCTTGGCCTGCCTTATCCTGGCCTGTCACCTGCTCTGCCTTATCCTAGCCTGTCCCCTGGCCTGTCTTATCCTAGCTTGTCCCCTGGCCTGCCTTATCCTAGCCTGTCCCCTGGCCTGCCTTATCCTAGCCTGTCACCTGCCCTGCTTTATCCTAGCCTGTCCCCTGCCCTGCCTCATCCTAGCCTGTCCCCTGCCCTATCCTAGCATGTCCCCTGCCTTATCCTAGCCTGTCCCATCCCTGCTTTATCCTGGCCTGTCACCTGCCCTGCCTTATCCTAGCTTGTCCCCTGGCCTGCCTTATCCTAGCCTGTCACCTGCCCTGCTTTATCCTAGCCTGTCCCCTGCCCTGCCTCTTCCTAGCCTGTCCCCTGCCCTATCCTAGCATGTCCCGTGCCTTATCCTAGCCTGTCCCATCCCTGCTTTATCCTGGCCTGTCACCTGCCCTGCCTTATCCTAGCTTGTCCCCTGGCCTGCCTTATCCTAGCCTGTCCCCTGCCTGCTTCATCCTAGCCTGTCCCCTGCCCTATCCTAGCATGTCCCATGCCTTATCCTAGCCTGTCCCATCCCTGCCTTATCCTAGCCTGGCCCCTGCCTTGCCCTGCCCTATCCTACTAGCCTGTCCCCTGCCCTGCCTTATCCTAGCCTGTCCCCTGCCCTGCCTTATCCTAGCTTGTCCCTTGGCCTGCCTTATCCTGGCCTGTCACCTGCTCTGCCTTATCCTAGCCTGTCCCCTGCCTTGCCTCATCCTAGCGTGTCTCCTGGCCTGCCTTATCCTAGCCTGTCACCTGCTCTGCCTTATTCTAGCCTGTCCCCTGCCTTGCCTAATCCTAGCTTGTCCCCTGGCCTGCCTTATCCTAGCTTGTCCCCTGCCTTGCCTTATCCTAGCTTGTCCCCTGTCCTGCCTTATTCTAGCCTGTCACCTGCCCTGCCTCATCCTAGCCTGTCCCCTGCCCTGCCTCATTCTAGCTTGTCCCTGCCATGCTTTATCCAAGCCTGTCCCCCGCCCTGCCTTATCCTAGCCTGTCCCCTGCCCAGCCTCATCCTAGCCTGTCCCCTACACTACCTCATCCTAGCCTGTTACCTACTCTGCCTTATCCTAGCCTGTCCCCTGCCCTGCCTTATCCTAGCCATGTCTACCCTGCTGAACCTTGACCTGCCTCCAGTACTTAAGTTTCCCTTATTTCTCATGATTGACTATATCTATTAGTCATTGTGACTACTTCAGACCATGAAACCATTAAATTCATAGTCACTTGACTATATAGCCCAAATCAGCCGATTTAATGGCTGACTATAGGTTGACTATATGACTTACTTACTATAGACATAGGTGACTAACTTGGTATAGTCGTTTTTGCTACATTCATGTGACTATAGAAATGTAGTCCGCAGTGACTAACATTTCCAGGTCCATTATTATCAGTGTAGGTGTTTTTGATATGTTGCTGTCCTTTTTATATACCTCTTTTTTAGAAGGGCCCAGAGCGGCGCCAGTCGGCCCACCAGTGAAGTATTGATCGAATAAGCGCGAGCAAAGAACAGCGCCGCGGACCTTCTCTCAACGTGACGTAAGTAGGTCACCACTTCCGGTCGGCCATGCGCGTGGGTATATAGGCCACGACTTCCGGCACTCCCATCGTCCCCATAGAGGGAGCCAGCATCGATTGCTGGTGTCTGTTTGGCAAAGAGTGAGTAAGACAGAGGGCGGTCTTTGACCTGTTTGTGGGGCTACTTAACCCACTTGTACATGGGTACACCTGGGTTGGCATTGAGGGTGACTTGTTGGTGTTGCTCAATAGTTTTAATCATCAAGTCCTTTATGGAACAGTTTTGCCCAGGCTTTGATTTTACCATGTTCCTTCCCCCACTGAGTATCATATGAAGTTTGCGTAACTATTCAATCAGGCATTGCTGAAATATGTATGTTATTTTACCTGTAATGGGCCTTCATAACCAAATGCAATTGGCCTGGTGGCATAAACATCACAATCGTAGAGTATTTTGTGACCACTGGGAGCCGAACCCAGGAAACCCCTACATCAATGCAAGTGATCAACCGTTGAACTACGGTACAATGCCTGATACAAACCACTTCCAACCAGATCTATACACTCCTAGGTATAGCAGGCATCTATCTTAGTGCCCCTGCATGGCTAAAAAACGACACGGGCGACACGGCGACACGGCCCTTTTAAAAATCGACACGTGCGACACGGCCCTTTTAAAAATCGACGGACACAGGCAAATAAAGGATAAAAATCGACCCACAGGGATTTTTCTCTAAGTTCTTATATAGCCAAAAATCGACCCAGCGACACGCCCCTTTTGCTAAAAATCGACACGCCGACATGGCCCAAATTTCGGGTACCCATGTAGAGGCACATCTTACCCATCTCTTACATCAGCCTGTTATATAACCTACACTGGCCCCCTGCACCTCTCCCTTTCTAAGTGTCCTGGTGACCACAGACGCTCTGGGTGTCAGGTTCCACGTCCCAATTGGGGAGCTTTTGAGTCTCATATGTGTCCGTCTGTATAGGTTGGTGACGACTGACCATTCCCTACATCCCTCTGGCCCAATGAAGCTTCATGACATGTCCTCAGACCTATAGTAATAAGGGGTGAAATCCTTTCCCAAAATTCCTGGATTCCGAGATTCGCTCAATGGTTCCACCAGTGTGGAGGTCGTGAAACATAGGCCTATATTTTGAAACCAGCAGGAGTCGAAGCCAAGACATCCTGGCATTGATAAGAATGCTCTACCATTGAACTACAGCCCAAGCCTGATAATGAACTGCTCCCAACCACAAGGAGCCAGCTTAAACAAGCTTCTACACAATTTTAGGGTCATTTTTTTATCAGTCGATTTTGAGGTTCTGGCTTCTGCACAGATGCTGATGCAGTATACATGTACCAAATGTTAAAACTCTGAGGTCGACCATGCTTTGTTGAACACGGTCAGGCAACTGGAACCAAACCTTTTCCTTATGGCACAGACAAATGTACATACGTTGTGCAGTATGTAGTTTCACCATTAGTATTGGCAAAGTATTCATTGTATGGGGCATTGTGTATGTAGTACCAGTAGTACATGTGCATGTACATGTAGTAGTAGTAGCAGCAGTGCATGCATGGTAGTAGTAGTAGTAGTAGTAGTAGTAGTACATTTGTAGTAGTAGTGCAATAATAGTAGCAGTAGTATACCGAGTTGGGGGTTTACGTCAGGTTCAGGCACATCCACCCACCACCACCACTACCACCAAGAGGAGGTCCTATATAGTATCAGGTTCCGTCGGTAGGGGGCCTGCAGCTGCTGTGGACAGCTTCTTGGTATTGGTCCACCAGCGGGCGCCACAGTCAAATCCCATGATCCTCTGTGAGCATGCGCCGTCACGCCTTCCGATCCCCCCTGGGTGAGAACATACCCCCTACAGAGGCCTTACCGTACTCATCCAGTCTCTAGGGCATATAGGGTTGCTGCTCATCCCGCCTGTATTGTTGTTATAATCATGAATGAGTGGTATGCCCATGTTATGAGATGAATTCTCTATGAGTTATATATGGCCCTTGTGTATATGTGCTCATGTATATAGAACAGTATATCTCCATGACAGCCTTCCCAAGCTAGCTGCAGTGTCTGGACCATATTATTCTGGCAGATAATGGTGCTTCAATAATAAAGCACATTCTTTTATAAGATAATCAGTAGCCTTGGTCCGCGTGCTGACACAGATGTAAATGGTAGGAATGTGTTGAGAATATGCAAAATTACCATCGTGGCCCATGGATTATATGGTTTAAAAATGTGTTTTCTGGCTCTTTATATGTGAGATCGTTGTTTTGGGGGAACACTTACAAAATACAATTCACTTGAGTCCAATCACATTGAAATCATATCAAATTAAATTACAGACTCAGTTTTAGAACGATGATACTTTTAACAACACATGTGCCGAGAGGCACTCCCTTTAACCTTATCACGGGGTCTGTGTGAGGGATGATCCACTATGAGCCCCTGCAGGAGGGTGAGCATCTCGGAGCAGCTCTGAGCAACTCACAACGTCTCCCAAGTCTCATTAATATGGATTATCGCCCACTGAGTGGCCGATCAGCAGGCAGGCTTAGCCTAAAGACCGCGGGGACCAGCGGGCAGGGGTAGTTGGCTGGTTGGCGGCATGTAAGGGGGTGAGCAGCTCAACACGCCGGGTACATCCGCCGGGCTTTATCTGAGCCACTCATGGGGACAGGGCAGAGTGAGAGCTGTTGTCAGATGGATGTCTGTCAGTGACAAGATGGATGGGGTGTCTGTCAGTAAGAAAACATCAATTTTCTGTGGGTCTTACGCTCAGAAAGACTTGACTGTTTCTATCCCGAGGGTATACATGGGAGGGTAATATATTTGTGTATGCTATGTGTTTGTTTAAAGGGTTAGATATAGCTTAACGTTGGATGAAACCTTTCCGTTGTAAGGTTACAACTTTCTTTTTACCTGAAATATTTGTCATTAAAAGCTGTGAGAGGGAGTTAAGTTTCATATTGTACAAAAGATGTAAGTGATCGATGACAATGCCATATGCGACCATGCTAGATAGCAACAGCTAAAGTTTGCCTATAGCATCCAGGGTAGAACGCCCCTGCGATGACTATATATAAAAGAGGTCCCCCACCAGGCCCTGATATCACCCTTTATCGCCCACCTTACTCACCGGCCAACACCAGTACACCCCCCGTTTACCCCCGACCCCGACTGGAATAACCACATGACCTGCGACAACCAATCAGAGCCCGACCCCTATCGGCGCCTGCGCAGTGGCGGTCAGACCTGTTGCTGGGGTCAATCTGTCATGGACTGCCCTGCAGTGCCTAGTACACCCGTCACCATTGCCCCTACGCCAGCCCCAACCTCCCCCTACATATACTGATGGGAAGGGCTGGGATCAAATGTCACCCTGGAGGCAGGGGTTGGGGAGTCATCACCCCTACTGGAGGAGCTGAATCACCTCCAGTGAGCGCGGTTGTTGCCATATGTAGACAGGTCACATAGAATGGGGTGCTACGTTGGACCTGTCTCTGCTGATACAATGTCAGCTTGATGTCCACATAACGGACATGCTGTATGTCTTAGTAGTACAAATCAATTCTGGTGATGGATCTTTGTTTTATTTTTTTTTAATAGATAGTATTTCTCTAGAGAATGAGAAATGAATTGATAGCCCCAGATCAACTTCTATGTACAGTACAATCCGCCTGAAATAGGTGTCTTGTCGATCGTACAACGATTTAAAGGGGTGAGCAACAATTCAATTTATGTGTTAATTAATGTCACTCTTACTCCAGTAAGAAATTAGCAATGGCACTCCAGTAATAAATTAGCAATAGCCCAGAAAAGCTGGACAGTGACCTGCCCCCGTGTACCTGGTAACCATGTTAGACACCGCTTACTAAGGCCAGGGTGTGACCGCATTTGGCAGGATCAGTAAGTGTAGACACATTTGGCAACAGCAACATCCACTAGATCTAGTTTGAATCAATTTCTGTCCTAGTTCCAATACAGGAAAGCATTTGGGGAGTCTAACCGTGTAAACAACGACTTTGTCACTGCTCTGTAGTCTGGGAGTCAGCTAACTCTGGGTATAGCAAGTCATGTCCTTTCAGAATCGGGACTGACTGTTTCACAAAACGCTCAAAATGACTTACTGTATACCTAAATCAGTCATATCTTGCTTGAGGGGGGGGGGGGGGTTACTTTTGCAAAGTTGCCAGGTAAGTCCATCCCTGGCTTTTAAATGGCTCAACCTCTGGGACTTGGTTCTGTCCACCTGACGTGTGAAGACTGTGGCTGATTAAATAGATAATAATCTTAGGCCACCACAGATCATGGGAAACTCAGTTGTAAGATACACTGTTGGGTATCAATTGCAGTCAATTGCACTTAATAAAACGTGTAAAGAACTAAAAACGGCTGACAAAGGACAAGCAGAACCTTTACAGTGGGAACTTTGCTGGCTTATGCAAGGCCATAGAGCCATGACATACACGTATGAGTGAAAATATATATTTGGTTGATCCTAAATAGAAGTCAGGTATGTTAGGTAAAACATATTTTAGAATTCAGTTTGTTGAGAAGGCCTAAATACATTGTATCATTATAGATAACATAGCTGTTCTCAACTAGGTCTATCTTAAACATCCGTAAACGGCCTTTATATTGCCTTCAATGATTTAGACCTTGGCTGAGGATCACCTACATATTTTAAACCAGTTGGTCTATTCCCCTCTCCTCAACCCCCTCCTCCAACCCATCCCCTAGGTCATGACCCAGTTCCGTCTCCTCCAGGACATGTCTGCTCAGCCGTGACGGCCTCTGCATAGCCCAACACGTCACACCTCAGTGGTTTTATATCCCCCTACCCACCCATGTTCAACACCTCCGGGCGGCCCTCCTCAATGTAGGTGTGGAATAATTCATATCTTGCCTTCCCCCAACCCCAAAGTAGCTGCAGGTGGTGGCCTCTAAGACTATTGGCGTATTTTCAACAGAAGATACAATATAAAAACGAGGAATTCGATTCTGGTTTCGATTAAGAAGGATGGGAAGGTTTAAATCCAAAGATGACGCGTGAACCGTTTTGATTTGCAAATAATGACGTTTCTAATCTTTGGGGAAAGAGGAGCTCATGGTTGTGGTCTAATTCGCTCGGGCCCCGGAGCTCGCCCTTATATTTATACACGGACTTGGTCTATCCTGGGTTTCTCAGGCAACGTGTTGGTTTTTAAGGTTCAGTTGGGGAATGTAGCTTACCGCAGTGGCTTGAATAAGTGCATGGGTCTCAAATAAGCGCAGGTCTTGAATAAGCGCAGGTTAAATGAGGGCAATGTAAAAAGCAAGAAATCAAACCACTGCATTTCATTGATGTAAAGGACCCCTGATTCCTTACAGATAAGACACTGCCCCTGTTATTTCAGAGACCCCTGTTATACTTACTTTCTTCCCGATGCAAATAATGCAGTAGACATGGATTAAAATTGTTTTCTTTACATCTTGTGATGTACATATTACTAACACCCAATTATTGCCCTAATTGTCCAGAGTTACCGCTCATTATTTTTGAGCGTACCGAGAACCACCGCCCCCTAATTCTTAGATCAACCGCCACTGTGAGTTGTTTGGAGGTAGGTACCCATTTCAAACCTGGGTAGTCCCCCGGGAGTTAAAGTCCCTTACTACGATACTGTGTTATGCTTTGTACGCCATCCTTAGAGCCACCTTTCTGGGTGCCAAAAGGACGATAACTGTACAATTACCACAGAATTACAGCAGTGATAACCCGACCTGACAACTCCCCTCTCATCCACGTATCACTACGCCGGAATGTCGTGACGCGGCCCCATAGCCGGCAGTCATTCCGCCATAGCAACAAGTGCGGGGTGTTGTTAGGCGGCCCTAAAACGGCGATAAACTCACGCGCCACCATCTCAACCACTGTATCAATCTATAAGGCCATAACTGGTAACAACACATAGACTGCCATCTTGTCCCCTTGATAAAACGCTGGCTCCTAAAGGCTGCACCACATTCTTGTACACTCTTACGCAGAGCAGAATCGAGTCGGTAATCATTAAAGCCAGGGGGATGGCATTAGGGAGTGCTCAATTTTTAACAACAGGGGGGGGTGGTGGATTTGGGGGGGGGGGGGTAAAAAATTTGGACCCCTTGACCGGGGGGGGGTAAAAAATTTAGACCCCTCTTGGGGGGGGTGAAAAAAATTCAACCTGTTTTGAGGGAAAAAGCCCGCGCGTTACTATGCTACAAAGGGGCGCGAACGCGCGCGATTTTCGGCCTGCCGGGGGGGGGTAAAAAATTTCGACCCCTCTAGCGGGGGGGGTGAAAAAAGTTAGCGCGCTCCGCGCGAAATCTCACCGCCCCCCCCCTGTTGTTAAAAGATGAGCACTCCCTTAGTCTTAAGTTCCGCTCTCTACCGCTGCTACTGGAACCTTGGCGCTCCCCTCGGCCTGTTACACTCTTATTGGCGCGTGCCGATCTTGCCGGAGGTCGCCTAACGCCCGCCTAATAGGCCTCATGCACGCGCCACCATCTCAACCACTGTATCAATCTATAAGGCCATAACTGGTAACAACACATAGACTGCCATCTTGTCCCCTTGATAAAACGCTGGCTCCTAAAGGCTGCACCACATTCTTGTACACTCTTACGCAGAGCAGAATCGAGTCGGTAATCATTAAAGCCAGGGGGATGGCATTAGGGAGTGCTCAATTTTTAACAACAGGGGGGGGGTGGTGGATTTGGGGGGGGGGGTAAAAAATTTGGACCCCTTGACCGGGGGGGGGTAAAAAATTTAGACCCCTCTTGGGGGGGGTGAAAAAAATTCAACCTGTTTTGAGGGAAAAAGCCCGCGCGTTACTATGCTACAAAGGGGCGCGAACGCGCGCGATTTTCGGCCTGCCGGGGGGGGGGTAAAAAATTTCGACCCCTCTAGCGGGGGGGGTGAAAAAAGTTAGCGCGCTCCGCGCGAAATCTCACCGCCCCCCCCCTGTTGTTAAAAGATGAGCACTCCCTTAGTCTTAAGTTCCGCTCTCTACCGCTGCTACTGGAACCTTGGCGCTCCCCTCGGCCTGTTACACTCTTATTGGCGCGTGCCGATCTTGCCGGAGGTCGCCTAACGCCCGCCTAATAGGCCTCATGCACGCGCCTGCGTCGCGGCCTACGGCATGGTGTCAGCCATATATGTGAGCACCACGTCGGCTTGTAGAGGGATGGTTTACTACCAAGGTTTGCAACATCCTGAACATGCAGGGAGTCTCTGTGTGCGGTCTGCTACACGTTCCATGCATACTAGTCATACTCTTAAATCATAGGTCATACAGAATAATGATGGAAGTGATTGAATACTATTTTGCCCGATGAATTCATATACAAGTCCTATCATGCAGCACGCATTACTGAACAGTAATTTACTCGGAAATTAACTGCATTTGTCTATATTAAACTGTGAGTAGGCAAGCAGAAAGGGGCATCCCCGCGGGATTAGTACCAATTTTAGCCACCAGGGGGCTCCACCATGGCCTAAAATGAAAGAAACAGGCTAATATTTCCTTTTTGCTACTTTCTTTCTGGAGAATTCAGTAGTCTTATACAAAATGTTCCATTTTTGGTTAAAAGCTTCCTTATTTGGAATTAAAAAAGAACGTTTCAAAGGCTAAATTGGTGTCTTTGTTGATATGTGTTGCCATGGAAACAGGATTTTCATTCCAAATAAAGAAAATAAAGAATCCCATTGATAGAATGATTCACAAGGATCATTATGGTCAAAATAGAATAAAATTATCATTTCTAGATCAAAATCTATGGCCTATAGAATGAACATGTATTGTATGATCATTTTCTAATTATTCTAATTATGCTAATTAGATAGAGATATCTTGGAAACTATGAGACTTAGAGCTAATTCAGGTTTTGAATAGGGCAATGCCAATCAATATTCAAAGAGTCATTTCTCCAAAACTAGAAATGATATGTTCTTGTGTAATATATCACTGGAAAGCTTATGATATCAATTTTATAGTTGACATTTTCGTTGGATATCCCTTTTCCCTTGCCTGCACACAACTG
This sequence comes from Harmothoe impar, assembly GCA_947462335.1. Classification (NCBI taxonomy): domain Eukaryota; kingdom Metazoa; phylum Annelida; class Polychaeta; order Phyllodocida; family Polynoidae; genus Harmothoe; species Harmothoe impar. The sequence continues at coordinate 37,560,872 of OX381710.1, forward strand.
TAGCTTGTCATAACACAATGTGCACAAATATGGGATCCGAGAATCATCATAATTATGCCATTAGAAGCTACTTCACATGACTAACATATCAGAACACCAAATGAAGGCCATATCCACAATGAGAAGTCATTTATAAATCACACAAGGACAATGGAAATGTCATGGGATCATTTACATGATGCATGGGTATATGACTGTAAGAAGGGCATGTGAATACATTTGTTTGTGGATTAAATCTAGCATTCTACTCACCACCTTCTGCTATGTACGAGTTTGCGAAGGGTCATGGACTCACCTGGAAAATAAAAGTAAAATAGGTACATCAAAACATGAAACTAGTTCAACAACAATTTTGTCGTGGTAAAAAATTAATTTAACATGACTGTATCCCAGTGGGCACACAATTTAGTTCAACATTGAATCAACGTTGAATCAAAGTTGATTCAACATTTTCAACCATTTGTCAATGTTGATTCAATGTTCTGTGCCCACTGGGATAATGTCTGTCAATTATTGTCACATACTTTTCTGAATCAAAAGCATGTTCATCACCAAAAAGACACACACTTTTTTGATGAATTTGAACACACATAGTTATCACAGACGGGTATTATTAACTTAACTTAGTTCGATTTCGATCATGCAACACTGTGGTGAGCTCAACTTCCAAATCTTAAAGATTGGTGGCAGGCAGAGAGGGGAGTGGCCTTAGACATTGAGTTATGTGTCCTGGGGTGGGTAGACACGGGGAGTGGCCTTGGACACTGGGTTCTGTGTCATGTGGACGGCAGTCAGGGGAAGTGGCCTTAGACATTGAGTTATGTGTCATGTGGTGGGCAGACAGGGGGAGTGACCTTAGACATTGAGTTATGTGTCATGTGGTGGGCAGACACGGGGAGTGGCCTTAGACATTGAGTTATGTGTCCTGTGGTGGGCAGACACGGGGAGTGGCCTTGGACACTGGGTTCTGCGTCATGTGGACGGCAGTCAGGGGGAGTGGCCTTAGACATTGAGTTATGTGTCATGTGGTGGGCAGACAGGGGCAGTGGCCTTAGACATTGAGTTATGTGTCATGTGGTGGGCAGACAGGGGCAGTGGCCTTAGACATTGAGTTATGTGTCATGTGGTGGGCAGACAGGGGGAGTGGCCTTAGACATTGAGTTATGTGTCATGTGGTGGGCAGACACGGGGAGTGGCCTTAGACATTGAGTTATGTGTCCTGTGGTGGGCAGACACGGGGAGTGGCCTTGGACACTGGGTTCTGTGTCAGGCGGTGGGCAGACAGGCGGAGTGGCCTTGGACACTGAGTTCTGTGTCATGTGCTGGGCAGACAGGGGGAGTGGCCTTGGACACTGAGTTATAAATGTGACCTGTGGCGGGCAGAACACAGAGTGACTGCTCTGAAATATCTCAGCATTAGTTATGGATCTTCGAATAAGAGCTGTTTAGGACGGTGCCATTGGTATTTGATGGCCAGATGAAATTGATTAGGGATCCTTGGCATTACCGATACTTTTTCCATATGAGAAAAATATGATGAGAAAAATATGAATATAGTGCACAGTAGGCGGATAACTGACTAAAGGTTATTATGAAGGACTTTAAACGTAGGCCATAATGGCAATTTTTTTGAAAGATTTTATGTTCCAAAAGGTCTACCGATGCTTCAAAAGAAGAGGGCTACACATAAGTAATTTGTCCCCCCCCCCCTCCCCCCATCGTCCAATGCAATTTTGCTGCCCCGGTCCCAATGTATATGCTCTCTTCTATTCTTCATGCAAAGCATCATAACCCTTAAAAAGGCACGTCAAACATTGCCGGTGACACTTTCCCGCTCCTATATGCTCCACACGCATGCTCACCCTGGTTTTATGCGCGCGGCGCATGCGTGACTCTACCGGAAGCGCCCGGCCGCGGCTGCGCATGGCGGCGGAGGGGTGCGGTAGAGGTGAGGAGGGGTAGGTGCGGTAAATCAGGGGCTTTACGACCCGTTGATGTCGTCTTAACTCGGCCGTAGCCAGCAAGTAGCAATCAGTGGGTGACGGGCACCACGCCACCAGCCTGCATTGGGGATATGGCGAGCCATATAGGCTCACCCCAGTTGTTTAAATCGGTAAAAATAGTTGCAAAAAGTGAGAAACTGGTTGTTCAATTTCAAATCGAAAGAAAACAGTTGTAGACATTGAATAAGATTTGATAGCTCTAAAATCACCCTGATGTAGTTATAAGAAAACATTTTCTGCTTGAAACTCAAAGTCCACATACCAGTTGAGAAACCCTTCCTCCTCTCCTCATGCACTTTCTTTCCTCCATTGCCCAAACCTAAGTCGGCCTTCCCATGCAGCGCACATTCCTGCCCCTGAATCCCCAGGGTTACTATTTATATCTGCGTCAGCTCATGAGAAACTCAACTTCTAGGGTGAAGATGGAGTTCAGAAATACATATGTAGCTCCATTGCCGTACTAACTGATAGAAACGGCATTATCTGTTTAATGATGCTAACTATCTTATCGAGGTGATTGAGGAGTTATTCTTGAAAGAGAACTAGTTGTTCGATTTGAACAACTATATTTATATTATCCGAATACACTATGATACCTAGTGTTGACAGCGAACGTTTGGCTTGCCACAGTATTGTGCCGGGGCTCGAGGTGAGCTTACAGCTGAAACAGGGATCGAGAATGCAGCAGTCACAGCGTATGTGTATCACTATGTTGTATTCCTGGCTTGTAACCAGTTTGATATTCTACATTTCACTCATATTGGATGGCTCAGATATTTATGCAACAGTGGCAACAGTATCAAATACTGCCGGTCCTGTAAACGCGCCTGAGGTACAATACCAGATATATGAGTAAGTGCGTGGTAGCTTAAATAATATGGTACAATATGGGCTCAAGAAAACAGCACGTGTACTCATAAACTGCACCATGGTTGCAATGTATTGTCACTTAAAGACCAAACAAAATAAGTTAGGTCCCATATACATGTATACACTGTCAGAAGTTAGTGTAGCTGCACAGTGAGTTATATTTACAGAATAAACGGACATATACTTGGTTTGGACACCAAAAACACGTCATTTTTTCTGTAAATCTACAGTATAACTCACTGTGCGGCTACATTGACTTCTGACAGTGTAGATTCAATGTGGCAATAATATGGCACTAGGGGACATGGAAGTGGCAGTTAACATGCCTGTCTCTTCTAATAAATCATCTACATTGATGGTCTGCCTCTGGTATCAGACTCCATAATCCTAGATTCAGTCACGGTGACTAACTCTACAGCACTCAAAATGATCTACACCAGCCAGGGAAAGGCTGTGTCGCTACATATGATGCACTGGTCCAGTATGGAACTCATGTGCAGGGGTGTCGGAAGCAACCATGTCCAGAATGGGGGCTATGGTCCCTTCTCTTTGATCCCACACCACTGTACATGCATGTATAATACATAGTTAGCCCCCATATGATGATGCTAGATAAGGTACCTCCATAAACATTAAATGGGCACTTGCCTTGATTCAACACTGCATTGCTGCCACCACGGACCCTCTGTCGTACTACTTATATCCTTTCTCGTATAGTGGACATTCATGCGCCTATGGCCTAATCCTAAGGATCGGTGCAATACATCCCTACCCAATACCTTTCTATCTTTGTCACTACATGATTATACAGAACTATATTCAAGGTAATTGTAATTGTAACACATCCTGACTGCCAAGTGTATAGTTATCGGGATATATAGGGAGTGACAAGCATCTAGCCCCATCAGTTCACCAGCATATCGTCATCTCTGCATAACCCACCTTACCTCCAATAAAGGTCAACTACCAAAGCACTCCGTCCAGGCATGTCGTCTTCCTATCTACCCATATCCCTACCAATCACCTTCCCTCCCACCCCTCACCTCTCCTGACCCACTCCCTCCTCACCCCATACTCCTCCTTCTCCCACCCGCTCTTCCCGACTCACTTGACCATCCCTCCATAAAATGTCTATAAAATGAATTGCGGCAATCAGCCTCACGTTCAATAATACCACCCGTGGTTCATCCGACCTCCTCCAGCACCCCCACCCTACCCCCACGGCACCACACTGCCACCTGCTGGAGAAGTTGGAGTACTGACTACCTCCAGACTCTAGCACTCTCCAGGAAGAGGCCTCCACTCTCCAAGCCGAATCCTTCGGGGCGGAGAGGGTCTGGCACGATCCTGTTGCGCCCTGGCCTTTGACCTTCACCCTGGAGGAGGGCATGACGTGATGGGGGGGAGGGAGTGATAGTGGTTAAATCTAGTAGGGGTATAAGTGGGGGTGGAGGATAAGTGAGGGAGGGTTGGGACGGTTGGCAAGAGAGCAGTCAAGGTGGGAGGTGGGGGTTGGGGAGTAAGGAGAGTAGCTTAGTATCAGTTGACCAATGCTAAGTTGACTATCTGTATTGCCAATAAAAAACGTGGCTATCAAATATCAAAGGTCTAGTAAGAAGGTCTAAAGAAATATATATGTGGGGGAGAAAATCATGATAGGGTATACAGGTTGGTATATTATATCATGGGAGCTTCCAATACATAATGGTAAATGTTGGTTAGGGGCGGAGGCAGTTAGTAAGGGGAAAAGTGGGTGGTAGGGTGAGGTGGTGCCATGGTAACAGGTCAGCCCTGGAGGGCGCAATATTAGGGGCAGTGAATACATGGGGCGGTCATGTAGCGGAGATTCATGGGGGTGACTCAATATGGGTCATGGTGCTGGAGGAGGATAACATCCAGGGTATATCGAAGATGGACTAGGGTAGATGAAAATGGAGGACTCCATTGTCAGGTCAGGTTGGCAGGTGAATAAAAACGCCATAAATATATGTATTGAGCGTAGAACTGGTACGTATTTAGCTGAGGGTGTATATTGAATCAGTATGACCTCTCTAATATGATAGCATGATTGTGGCGATATTGGCTGTGAGAGTACATGTATTTGGATTGGATGTGGGACGTTCTTCGGTTGACTGGTTGGGCTGTTTTATGGCTATTGATTTCAGGGATACACAATACAAGGTAACGTTATATAAGGTGGAATAGATATTAGCAAGACATTTACTTTTTATCCTGTAGTATGATATTGTTTATGAAGAGGACTATTCGCATAACATTTCTATATCAAAAACGTAATAGATTCTGAACATCCCAAAAAGAATAATTGCATAAATTTAAGGGTGATTTTAGGCATATTAGAAATGTGCTAGGAATATCAGCAATTGGCACTGGGAAATACCAATATCCATTTATGACGGAAAAGGTATAAGGACAGGCCCAAAGCCCTTCACAAAAAGTCGGTATAACTGTGTATGACAGGGGAGACGGGTATATGACAAATGTCCCAATCACTGATGTATATGGAAGGCCGCCAACCGTGGTGGTGCCCATTGACGTAGGCAGGATATGAGAACGAGTCTCCTGCGTCCCCTACTCACCAGGGGTCAGGCCAATCTGTAGCTGACATTCACCATTTTACAATAAGCAGAGAAAGGCTACGTTCTTTATTCAAATGATATAACGTGCTAGTCCCCTGCAAAAAAAACCTTTTCTGAAAATAGAAAAGTGTTACTAGAATTCAATCTGAGTCTGTCAATGTACAGTCATTTTTTGAAATTTGATTTGATTAGATTGTCTCATTTATGATAACAAACATTCTTTCGCTACCCTGAGAAGGCAATGACCAACAATGACATATATACCTAAATGAGTAGGTTTAAGATCAATCAGGATTATTGGCAGAAACTTCCCTTGGCGATTGGGAATATCTGAGCTCTTCGTATTTCATTCTGTGAGCTGTAAGTCATCATAGCTATAGTGATGCTACCCAGAACGAATAGATCTGAGAACTATATTGCCATGTTTTGCTGAATGCAACGAACAAAATCGATGTAAATTCAATAAAGTTATTCAAACTGCTAATCTTATTATGATATAGTATATTCCATATTGATCCATATTATGGACATTTGACATGATATAGAATGACATGTTTGTTAGTTTGTAGAGTCATCATAAGACACACATTTTCCTGCTCATATTTCTGCCTATCCGTAATAGCTAGCTGAACGCTCCAAATTCCAATCCTGCACATAATTGTTAAGTAGCTGCTGAGAACTATATTTAATACATAACAACAGCCCCTGGAGGAAGAGGATTAAAATACCGATGACACAGAAATAGACGTGAATGGACAAAGGCCTCACTTAGTAACACCCAAGAGGAGGAGGAACTGTGAAAATAGAACTGGACATAAAAAGGTGCCTTATTGCCTATTAATAATCACGCCTGCCTCCTCCTCCCTGACTAGACTGGGAAGGCACAGTGTTGCACAGTGCTACAGCAGGAGGCAGGCCAGATAACTGGAGGCAGTGTTCCTTTTATCTAGAGATATGGCCTTCCGCTTGGCTGGCCTTGTCTATTGGAAGCCGATAGACCACTAGCTAGTCTGAGCACTGTGCCTTTGTTAGGTGCGTGCAGACTCAGGGTCTAATAAGGCCTCTGTGCCGGGTTTATTTATAGGAAACCACCCCTGCCTCCAGCTATCTAGTCATGTGGTGTGAATAAAGACATAAAACTACATAGACTCATAATAGAGGAGACTGGGGAGGTTAGGGTAGCCTGAGAGGTATGGGGTGGATCTATCGAAGGGCCTTGAATAAGTTCTATTGGAGCACTTGCAGTTGCTCAGTCACTATAATTTAGTGTAAATTAATGCTACAATACAGAATGTGTGGCATTTGTATAGGCTGTGGTACATTGAACCCACTATTTGGCACGGCTTCAGATCCATGCATATTCGATGTGGCATACTTAGCTGTTTATGCCAGCTTGCGTTGAATCATATATAAGCTCCAGTATATACATATCGTGGGGGAGGGATAGCAAATGCGAAAATGAGTTATTATTGAATATAGTATACTAGAATGAGTGTGGCAATGTTACTAGCAGCCTTGGTCAGTTATTGGGAAGGACTGGGTGGTAGGAGTATAGTTTAGTAATAGCAAGTGAAGGCAGACCCAGCAGGGGTGTTGGCTGGTCATGGCAGGCGTGGTTGTTGGCTGGTTATGGGAGGGGTGTAGGGGTGGTTGTTGACTGGTCATGGGAGGGCTGTAGTATGGTTATTGTCTGGTCATGGAGGGGTGTAGTATGGTTGTTGGCTGGTCATGGGAGGGATGTAGGGGATGTTTGGGGTGTTTGCTGTCTAGTTATGTGAGGGTGTGTAGGGGTGGTTTTTAGGAGGGGTTATAGCATGGTTATGTGAGGGTGTGTAGGGGTGGTTGTTAGGAGGGGTTATAGCATGGTTATGTGAGGGTGTGTAGCGGTGGTTGTCGGGAGGGGTTATAGCTTGGTTATGTGAGGTTGTGTAGGGGTGGTTGTCGGGAGGGGTGTATAGCGTGGTTATGTGAGGTGTGTAGGGGTGGTTGTCGGGAGGGGTGTATAGCGTGGTTATGTGAGGGTGTGTAGGGTTGGTTGTCGGGAGGGGTTATAGCATGGTTTTGTGAGGGTGTGTAGGGGTGGCTAGACCTAGGTGTAAGAGATGACACGCACCAGGCCATGTTTGCACCCAGTCACCCCTGAGCTCCTCTGCCACCTGGGGCCTACCCGGGCAGGGGGTCTGTGAACTGCTCACCCACGCAGCAGCCAACTGAGTCTGTCTATGTTTTGTTCTACTTTACTCAATGGTGTATAGTGGAGAGGGGTAGAGGTGGGGTAGAGAGTAGGACAGAAAGGGCGAGGGGTAAAAGGCGAGGGGAGGGGAGATGTGGGGTAGGGGGTAGGGGGTGTATATCTGTTCAACTACCGTAAATTCCCGCGTATAACCCTACCTCGCGGGAATTTACGGGAATGTATATTAAATGTGTGGATATGGTAGAGTTGCTGTAAGGGTATAGGTAAGGGGAAGCGAATGAAGGTTAGAGATTCAAGGGGGTAGCTATATCCGAGAGTTCGTAACGTGGTGATGGGAGGGAAATACAAAGATGGTAAGCATAGGATAGAGGGGAGGAGAGAGGAGGTCTGGAGTATTAGGGAGGGAGCGGAGGTTGTATACTATAAGAGTCGATTATTGGGAGGGGCGCCAATGCTATTGTGTACACATGTGTATGGGAGTAAACGAAGAAAATACAAGGTAAATAGTCACCAGACCGTTGATAGCTTTAGCTATTCCTAGTATGAAATCCATAAATAACACAGTAATTTAGTATACTTAGTAGTGTCATCTATTGGCTCCATGTTGAGGACCTACTCTACAAATCTACAGTACAATATACAAAAGCGATGAATAATCACTCTGGTTGTCCCGAGAGTTATGGCCATTATATTTATTTTGAATGGTAATACTAATAATAATGGGCTTTGTTCAGTAATGTAGCTTCTCTATGGAGATAATTGTATACGCCCGCATACCGCCTACAAACTACCTCTGTATATATGTATGTATATGGATCACAACGTCTGAGTCATGAACAGATATAAAAGTATATGTATACACTTGAAAGGTGTGACATATGTTCACTAATGTGAGCTATAGCCTGCATAATATTCCATGGAACATGGCAGCGTCATTAACTTTACAAAAGCATTTTATATACCACTAGAAAATGTATAACGTCTCCAGGATTAAATTGCACAGCCTATGACTTGATCAGGTGTTCACGTGATCCTCATGAAATAAATTTGAAAGTTAATCATTCAAAAGTAGGAGTAATCTCGCTCTTTGGATCTACTATGGTGTATTTCACATCCAGTGTCGTGTTGTCTTCGAATAACAAAAGGCTTAAGGATTCGATTCTACGTATGGAAGATTACATTTAGAGCCTGGAAGGTAATACACCACAGCAGTATATAGTGTCTATTCTACAGGTTGGGATTTACAAATTTAATCATATCTAATTTGAATGAAGAATCCATTCAGTACTGACTTGATATCTGTCTCTGTTGTGTCTCTATAGTTGTTCCAGCTACGGCTCTGACCCGAGTGATGAACCCCATCACTGGCTTGTCCTCACGCCTGCCTTGTATACCCGATTATACCTTTTTCTATGATATATTCCCCATGATCTGCATCAGCATGCCTCTGGTCAGGTCTCCTGGTACCCCCTGTTCCAGTTTCAGTACTCAGTTGTCGCCCCCCGCCGCCGGGTGTGTGTGGTGTGATGTACAACTCGTGCTGTAGTACACACGGGTGGTGACAGGTGGCAGCACTGCGCGGGAGTGGCGCTATGGGCGGGCGCTGTGGCAGTAATATGGACAGGAGGAGGAGGAGGAACACACAATGCACCCCTGTATGTGCCATGCTGCTATAATGCTCCTTAATACCAAGCATTAGCGTCTCATTATATAACACGCATTGTTAATACGCCAATGCTAAGTGCTTATAATGACTAGATATGTGTGTGTGTGGCGGTTTTCTCTACTATAGCGGGTAGACAACCATGCATGCTCTCCCCGCCCAGACTGGATTGCGGCGTGTCACAATGCTCGTAAGTCATCCCTAGAGATAAAAGATTGTCTACAACATAACCCCATTTACACTTCAAATGATACGATTTAGAAATTCGTATTATAGTGAAGATGTAGAAGTGTCTCTTAGCTGACCACGATAATCACATAAAGCCCCGTCAAATGATGCAATTTAGGAATTAGTATGTACACATGTACCATGTAACATAAAGCAACCACTATTGCGGTATTTACATACCAGGGTTATTTGGCTGTAGGTGAGACAACGGTATACATAGAAAATGCCATAATCCAGGCCTGTGCCAAACAGCACTTTTCTTATACTACTCATAGTCTGAATTACAGCCCAGTAAGTAGTGCATGGAAATGGGTAATTGCCACAGGAGCAATTAACTTCTAGTCAAGTGGCTAACTCTTTTGTCACTGAAATGAAAGTTCAGTAGGCCGGGTCAGGCACAGAACAAAAGGGTTATGATGCCTTTCATTGAGAGTTGCCAGTGCGTGATCTGCGTCAGAGTCAAATTTCCTATTTTTCGTAATTATTTCTCAGTCTAATGTCTGGCTTTAGTTCAAACATGCAAACTTGAAATAAGTAGAACCGCAATGGGTTCATCATCCATATTATTATATTTTTGTATTGATTTTATTTAACTTCCATTTTGGTTATTCTAGGTGTGCTCTTAATATTTTTAAAAAAGCAAGTAGATACTACAAGAACTGTTTCTCCACGTTTAATGAGGAATAATATATATGATGGAAATATTTACTAGTATCACGCTTTATTTCTCGACTTCTGTATATTAAATAAGTTGAATCCCGCATGTATCTTGCGTCATCTTTTCATATCGGTCTGTAGTATAATTACCATTAAATATCCCCCTACCCCATTTCTACATGGGTCGTTATCGTTTTAATCCATTTTCATTATTTTTCAGTCAGAGGGGGGGGGGGGATCACCCCTCTCCCGAGTCGAATTCACCCCACCCCCTGATCCCAGTGCAAACTGGCCGTGACAGGACTATACTACAGTTGATAGGACGGTGTAATCTAGGAGGGGCGGGGTAGTGTTGGGGTGATGGATGTGCTGGTAGATAGATAAGGCGCCGATGAAGAGCAGAATGGTGCAGCCGTGATCGACTTAATCAGGACCTGATAACGGCTCAGCAGCTGCACAAAGCATGGACAGGGCTGCAGGCACCTCCCCACCCTCTGTGGCTAACTACTCTCTTCATAAATTCACATGTCCCGATTGGAAAAGTTGTAAGCTCTGATGAAAAAGGGAAATATCTAATTTCTTTTTTGAGTATTACTGTACTCCAAATTATAATCATATAATATGTGTGCACAAATATCACTTCAAATCGTCAAAGTTATCATATTGCTAACAACACTCAGTAGTTGTAGCATAGGCGGAAGCATGGGGCATTGGACGCAGCTTCAATATCAGTTAATCGGTATATGCAACCTAATATCCTGACCTGAAATACTCTAATCAGGCTTAACCATGTAGACATATGCATCACACAAACTCACAATAGTAGACCCAGCTCAAATAGACTTTATCAGAGACCACTGTGTCCCTTATTGAGACATTTGCAAACATGACAAGCCTCGCCCTCTTCATTAGTGTGATTGGTGACTTGGTTGTTATGGCTCGGTTTTCATACTGTCCACATTGGGGACGAGTAGAGTGGGATGGGGCTGTAAGGGGAGTGTCGGAAGCGGGGGCACAGAGGACCCAGAGACGGTCGAGTGCCATTTTAATTTGGGTGCCTAATGCCCCCTTTCTCTGGTGCTCTGATAGCCCGTAGCCTGGATCCATAGAGGGTGGATCATTACCCGTTATCTGGTAATCCAGGGTGGTGGGAGGGGTGAGGGGCAGGCCTGCAGACTTGATCCATTGTAAGGGGGCGGGCCCGGGCGGGGAGCCGGCTATTGGGGGGAGGGGCAGTGAGAGTGAATGTGGGCTGGATAGGGTAGGGCAGGGGGTGGACGGGACAGGGGATGGACGGGAGGGTAGAGGTCAGAGAGGACATTTGAAGGTTTGTGTTAGTCGACAACACCCTACATAGTGGCAGTGCATAACACACAAGAGGTATGGTATAGTTCAGAAACTTTACAAGGAGTTCCAAGTCAACCTTGAATGATTTTGTGATCAGTAGAATCATTTCCACATTCAGGGGTTGGGAGCGATATCATAGCGTCCTGGAGTAAACCCCAAAACTGGGCCAGCTACCCTACTCTGAGCTACTCGGCCTAACAATGGGCCGGGGAGCAGCTCAGGGCCGCTGCAGCAGGGGTCAGGGGTCATGTGACGCAGTGCTTGTGGTCAGATCAAAGGGCATAGGGATGTGGAGACTGCCTTCAGACATCAGAGTAACCCATCAGACACTGGGCTGCTCCGTGAGAGGGTCTATGAGCTTCTCTATGAGCTGCTCTTTGTGGTGGTTAGCTGCCCAATGTGTGCATGCTGGTATATCAAGTAGAGTATAATACATGAAGTACTGTGCTCTATCCTCTGCCCTGTCTAGTCTCACTGTAGGCTGCTCTATAAGCCCATCTACAGGACAGCATTGAAATTTCTAGGTTATAAATGTCTGCTGGCCTCTGGGTTGTGCAGTTCTACGTTGCTCTATATGTGAGTATTTCTACATATCATGTGGCTATGTGGGTATTTCTCTGTGAATTGTTCATGATTTGAACGTAAAGGTGGAGGGAGATATTAATGCATTGATCCAACCCGGAATCGACTTTATTTGACTTTATACCCCCGGGTTATCCCTGTATCCATCATCGTTATTTCTATCATCGTTTATAAAATTAATGGCTCGAATGAATAGTAAATATGTAGTAAAGAAAGTCTATGATGAATTTGATATCAATCATTCCCTATATTGAAAGAGCAGTAATGCGCCGATGCAAGTTCCATCTGAGAGCAAACACAGCCACCCCTCTCCCAACTCACACATGCATGTCAGTACAGTCCTCTTCCCCCTTTGTCTCTCCTTCTGCCACCCTAGATTTGCCTTAACCCTGAAACCTTATACTTCCCCTGTAACTCTCGTTTCTCACTAAGTCTATCCTCGCGTCTCCAACTCTATACTCTCCAGCCGAGAAGTCCTCAATGGGACCCGCCCTGCCTACAACCCCTACTCAGGAATTACTCCGGCGGAAAATGTGAAAAAGTAATTCTGAGTATTGGGATTTAATGACAGAGCAGCTCATGGAGGGGATGGAGGGGTAGCATGGATGGAGGGAGGCCCGGGCGGGCCGCGTTGTGTCATCCCTAGACCGAACAATGGGAGAGAGCTGCTCGCCTCACGACCTAATTACCAGAAATTGAGGAAGCAGCAGTGCCAGCATGCTTCCCTGCGGAACGCCGCCCATCTGGACATCAACAAAGCCTTTGACAAAGTCCAACGCCACCCCAGCCGCTGTCTAGCTGGCCTCTCGTGCCGACTTAATTGCGGGCATGCCAGGGCTACAATAATTCTGCCCACTGGGTGTGGAGTTATTCCTTTTTGGCCGTACTAATTGGCGACATTCCACTAGCGTGGCGATCTAGTAATCAGAACAACTGGGGTGGGGACAGACTGGGTAGGGCTGTTTTCACAACGCCTGACTTGTTAAGGAAGGTGTAATCAGTCGTACTTATATCTAGGCGCCGTGCCAATGGTGAGGTAGACAATGGCCACTCTCAAAAAATACCCATAATCAAAGGTCTTTTATTCTACATCTGAGTTGTGAATTATCATTTTTGATACAAGTACCTTATCCATCCTTCTATCTGTCATTCAATTGACACTAAAAGATAGGTAACACGATCAGCTCTATACTCATATTAGGAATAAGTTCAAGAGATTCTGTCGTAGGATGTTGACTCCTAATATGATAGGTTATCATGCATTTCTACTTAAGAGTATCGGTGGTTTAGAAGGCACTATAGTGTGGTGATCATAAAATGACCTGGTGTAAAAAGCACAAGGCCTGTCACCGATGAGGGTTTTATGTTCATAATACGCTCTGAAGTGCCAACAATTATCTTTTACTCCATAACTTTTTGCTTTGCCTTTTGCATAAAAACCTGCTATCAATTGCATTGTTAATCAAAGTCTAGACTCATAGGACACGGACCCCACGCAAATATACGCATTGATGGGTCTATTGTTTAGCCGTTTCACTTTCTGGGTCTTGAGCACCTCAGCCCTCCTACCCACACACCCAGTCCCTCCCTTTACCCCCCCCCCCACCTCCTAAACCCCCACCCTCCCGCCCACCCCTTACCACTGGGCAGGGAGACAATGCAGTCCCTCTGACTAAGGCCTGAGGAATGTTCTCTCCCCGCGACCTACCCTGTGCATTGATCTCACTCCATTTATGCTACAACTCCAGAGTGACCCAAGAAAGATTTGTATTGGGTTAAGGCAAATTATGGCACATTTTAGTCTCTGTCAGCTTTTAATGGTCCCTTATATGAAAAGTATTTGGATGGCAAGAGAAAATGGAAGAAGAGCGTTAAGGGGTGTGGGTGGGGAGGGGTGGTAGTTAAGGATGGGGGCAGTGCTAATTTCTCCCTTGGTGGTTGACTAGTGTTTCTGGCGGCAGAGACATTAAAGATGTATAAAGCACAGTCTCACCCCTTCACTAACCCTCCTGATGGCTCATGTAAATCAATATCACTACACCCCTCCCCACCCCATCCCCACCCCATCCCCACCCCATCTCCACCCCTCTCAGCAGGCCTTTCTACCTCTCCACACACCCTTACACATCTTCCCAAAAGCCAAGTTCTTCCAACACACACTTATCTGTGCCCACCGTCCTGCCTGCACCCTCTACACACACCTTCCCTGATATCTCTGTAATTGGCCACCGTCGTTCTGCCTTTTCCCCACGTCTTCTTAATGAGGTGACAGGGAAAGTGTCTCAGGCGGGCATTATTACCCAAGTAGTTCTACCCCTGTGTGTGTGCCGTGTGTGAGGCTCTTGGCCCGTTTTAGGAGGGGTCTGTGGTGAAGTATAGTTCAAGGTAGTTATGAGTCATCTAATCAGAGCTGGCACTGCAAATGAAAGGTTGGTGTTTCTTCTAGGCTGGAGTCAAAGTTTTTATGTACCCATCGTAATTAACATCCAAATCTGCAATATGAGTTGGGATAAGCTGAATATGCCATTAGCTTTCAGACTTGAAATAACTTATGGTGTATTGTATCATCTCATTACCTGAGAACTAGGTATTCATATGACATAAATTGCCTTTACGTGTAGTCTCAATTAATCTCTGAATCATAGTGCACTGTACCGGTAGAACTTAATTCATTATAGCATGCGACTGGTAGTTATGTATGCAAAAGATCGAGTTGTGACATCATTTCAAACAGAGAGGTTGATTCTCACAAAACAAAGACATGTCTGAATCCACAAAACAGCGCCTTGTCCTGGTATAGTAGGCGACCCTGACTGCCCTCAGATTCAGTTCTTCTCGGAGGAAAATGTTAATATATACATGGGTACATGGGTAGTAGAATCTACTGTTGGTTTACAGTATAAAAGGACGTATTTTTGGTTTCACTATTTACAGTGTAGTCTATGAATGTGTTGTTCAACACATCTCTGTCCCCAGAGTCTCCATGAAGACAATACAATTTGAGAAAATGGCTGAGGAAATGAGAAATTATATAGAAGTGTGGGATGGGGGAAGGGCAGCTGTTATCCCTTATTGCTAACTGCTGACTGAGCAGTTCTCACCAATCCCACCACGTGTCACTACTCGTTACACCCAGGCGCCAATATTAAATCTGATTACCCAGAATGCCATTGTCCGAGTGTCGGCCATTGCTGCCAGCTGGGCAGCCACAGCAGTGACGTTGTTACCATGGGGACCAACCATTTCTACATCCGCCCCTTTTGTTTTTCCTGGCAAAAAGTTCCAATATTTGACTGACCCTCATAAAACTAATAATTATGACGCGGAATCCAAATAGTTTCCACGGTGATGACTTTTGTGACCTACTATTTCTATTTTTTCCTTTCTAGTTTTAAGTGACCGGCGCCTTCCGCGATTAGGAACATACAATGATAACGTGGTATTTAGACAGATTTAAATCGTTGCCATGCGAATTGGGGCATTAATCATGTATTGTGATCAAATACTTCATTAAACATAAAAAAGAATTGGATCCAAAGTATGACTTACTATACAATTGCATAGACAGATACACTCGGTATAACGTCCAAGTTCATGTATAATTCCAAGGCTCTATTATATGGAAATGGATAGGGCATAATGCCGGAAGCAGTATTAGGATTCTGTGGGACGAGGGATATGCGGATTACGTGCAATACGATTCCCTGCTCGGTGCCCACTTAAAGCGCGGACCCCGCCGAGATCCATCCGCACTTTTTGCGCAATATTTCACGACCCGATTGATATTTTCTCATCAAATTATTGAACGTTTTGCAGGCCCTACAAAGGTTTCCGGGGGTGGGGCTCGCAGCCCCCTCCCTCTGGTGGACTCCCTCCCACTCCCCCTTTTGTCCCGGGTAGATTTATGACAGCAGACCTGTCGGGGCTTATTGAGCCGCCGCCGCGTCTTTAGCAGACACCCATTGTGGCCAATATGAAATCGTGTCGCACTGGCCATGTCCCGTGTCGCGCGCGACGTGTCCCGTGTCGCCCTGAATCACGAGTCATGGCGGCATGCTGTGGGGGTGTAATCCCGACATGCCCCGCGTCCCTGTATTACCCGTGCGCACCCGGGGCTGCTGCCAGATGCCGGTGGTCGTCATGGTAGAGGGATTCACGGACTATTTCTGCAACATGTATTAGTATGTGCATCTTAGGGCAGGAAGGAGGGGACTCTTAAGTGGGATCGGTCGTCATGATAGAGGGATTCAAGGACTCCTTGTTCAAAATGTATAACTATCTACGTCTTGGGGGTAGGAGGGGAAGGGGGCTTGTTAGGGGGTATTGGTCGTTATGATAGAGGGATTCAATGACCCCTTGCAAAGCATGTATTACAGTATGTACTCCGGGTATTTACGTGTGGAGAGGGGTGTTAGGAGGGGAGGGGGGACATTGAGGAGGTATTGGTATTTGTAAAGACGAGCCTAAAGTATGCAAGATAATAATATCTACATCCAAATAATACAATAATATGCAGTGTTCGGTGGGGCAAAGGAGCCTGATGTATCAATCCAATATAAATTGTTCATGATTTTTTTCTAAAACTTTGTTCAACAGCTGAAATAGCTGCTGCAGTATAATGCATTTTTCGGGGATTTTGTCAGAATGAGGTCAAGTGCTTTGTCAGCCCTTGTTATAAGCAATCATTTAACATTGGGGCCTACGTACGCGAACTCATTTCATTCTGCCGAGGATATGTGGATCAACAAGGGAAAAGGGACCTCCGTGAGGGATTTTTAGTACCAGCTTTGGCCACCAGGGGACTCCATATAGCTAAACCAGATCAAAATATAACAAAAAATGTTCTAGACTACTTTTTCATGTAGAACACAATAGGCTACATTAGAAAGTTCCATTTATGGTGAAAACCTTCCATATTTGGAATGTTAAAAGAACGTTTTTGGGCCTAAATTGGTGTTGTTGCACATGTTGGTTGCCATGGAAACATGATTTTCATTCTAAATTGAAAAATTAAAAATGTTGATTGATAGAAGGCCCCACAACGATTTCTATGCTGAAAACAAAATATAAATATGATCTTTAGATCAAAAGCTGTGACCAAATGTTTGAGAAAATTAGGATATTTGGTGATTAGCATAATTATGCTAATTAGATAGGAATATATCTTAAACAAAGTAAGATAGAGCTTATTGGCATTTAAGGTTGGAGAGTGACCACACATATTCAAAGAGCCAGTACTCAAAAACTAGAGGTGGTACCTGCTAATAAAAGATATCATTGGAAAGCTGATGACCTCAATTTTATTATTAAGTTTTTACCTTGGAGGACCCTTTTCCCTCGACTGTCCACATATATGGTATAATAGAATTATGGAAGGTTTAGAACTCAAAGATGGCTATAACATGGAGGCCTACTTATATGAGGAATGTACCTATCGTTTTAAATGACCTTACATAATGGTGGATTAATTCATCTTTTCAACAAAGAACTATTCATTAAAACAGGATAAGATGATATTCATTTATTTTAGTGTCAATATTTCATAAATAATCCATGCTTGATACGCACACTTTGTTAGTCTAATATCACAATCCACACGCACACTCCCGGTGAAATTAATCGTCTCGGAGATCCATTAATAACGTCAACAATTTAACCAATGTTTCATTTGCATAGCATCATACACCAGAAGAGAGTGCAGAGAGTGTGGTAGCTTTCATAGGTCGGCCTAAGTAGCCTGCGTCCCTCAGTATTGTCCTGGGGTTCCTAATCTGCCTGGCCCCTAAGCCCCTGTCTGGGCCCTCGGATCACAACACTCTGACCACAGATGGTGTGTGTGATACGTCATAGCTTTGTGTTGTCTCTGCTGCACACGCCATCAATCCATGCGAGATACGTCACGGATCTGACCCTATTGTAACGTTTGCACTTCTATTTCACATAACTAACCCTTCAAGTAGCATTTAACCTCCTTACCCACTTTGCCTATACTATTAACTCACCATACATGTCTTATTGGTGGGCTTTACAATCTTTCAGGTTCTATTCGTGGTGGACATGGTTGAATCATAATAGAAACACATGACTTACATTTGTTCATTCCTTCCTTAAGGACTGATACACATGGTGGAAAATAGGAAAGTCGGTATTTACTTCAAAGTCAGGTGACATATGTGGCCTATGGACCAAACCCTGGTATGATATTGATGCATATGGAACAATCCAACTCTAATGAATTGGTGTGCTTGGGACCGGGGGTTTGGGAATTGAGAGCTAGTTGGGATCACCTCACATAGTGTTGAAGTATGTAGTTGTAGTTGGTTATTTATTTGACGTGCCGCACCTTATAATAATCATACTGTAACTCGATGTTTTTTTATTGGAGTAGATGTGATGCATGACGTCAACGGACGCAGCATAACGATGGTCGCACCGGTGGAGCTTCACCAGGTATACTCTGTTCTTAACCACTTGGAAACTGTATGGGAGGATTTTGAGAGACTCTGATGGTTTCAGACAGCCCCAGGAAGCCCCATATAAGGACACTAGCAAGCCACTAGAGGTCAGGCCGATCAGCGACCATGGCACCGACTTTTAATGGGAGCATGGGCGTGGTTAATGTTATGAATATTCATGTCATTAACTCCCACCAGAGGGCAGCATGGGGACAGGTCTGTCACGTGACCGTCTGTCGGTCTGCAGGCATGGACTGTGTTCACGTGGGGCGGGGGTCTTATCAAGCATGAGGCATTTGAATGACTTCAGTCTAGACACGATAGAACATGGCGAAGATCAGATGTAAATTTTCTGATTCGGAATTCCACGGTCATGAGTTGTCTTTTTTCCAAAGCGGCGTTGACTATCACAATTGCTGGATGAATAGAATCTTAATGCATGAAATAAGTAGTCCTATACTGATTAAGTCCATCCACATTCGCGGTAGCACTAACCCTATTAAGCATAAAGGTATGTAAATTTAATGATGTAAATCCGAAAAGAAAGATGTCCAAAGCTTTCTATATATATACATCTGCGCCATCATTCAAGATGGAATCTAGAACTGAATGTATTACGATCTATTAAATCCAGGTTCATACCAATACTCATAGAGAAAAAGAAACAATATCATCATTTAGATATGCTTAATATTGCATGTCTTTGAACATCAATATAAATTCCGGGTGTCAACATTTTAAATAAATGTCTTCTTTCCCTTTTTGATAGAGGCTGACGGCATGTAGATTGATATCGGTGCCATCAGAACAAAATGGCGACTACCCAAGCAGAGTAAACATTTCCCCATCATTCTGACGGCCTCCACCTCCTCCCACCCCCACCCCTGGTCTGTGGGGACCATGAAAACAATGAAGCGCCGCCAACGGGATAATGAATCACGATGTCGCAAAAAGTCGGTGCATCGACACGACGGACGTTAATTTGGACCTGCGCGTCTCGGTCAGACGCCATTACACGCCGGCAGTGAACCGTGGCCGACCGGCTGTCACCAAAGTCTTTGTCAGGGCCAAGACAAGGCAGGTCAAGACAAGACTGGACAAGACAGGGATGGGTTGGGCAAGACTGGACAAGACAGGGATGGTCAAGACAACACTGTCAGAAGTAACTGTAGCTGCACAGCGAGAATACTGTAGATTTACAGTATAAAAGGAGGTATTTTTGGTTTCAAAACCAAAAATACCTCCTTTTATACTGTAGTTCTACTGTATAAATCGCTGTGCAGCTACAGTTACTTCTGACAGTGAAGACAGGGCAAGACAACGCTGGACAAAGATAATACCTGGCATTGCAAGACCAAAACTGGGCAAGACATGATAAGACTGGGCACGACAAACATGGTATTGAACATTGCTAACCTGTTCTATTCTACTAAACAAATCACAGAGGAAAGTTATCAAGGGGTTGTTCAAGACAATGTAAATACATTCGTATGTGAATGATTATAGGAATCATACAAATATTTTGGGATTAGACTACCTATGTGGATTGGCATATACCAGTGTACATTTGGTACATACTTCTATCTGATACTTTAACCCTAAAAAATGCGAGCTAGAATTGGATATTGACCTCTGACTGGCCGGTTGTGGGATCGACGGTTGAGCGGGCCTCATTCCATGAGAAACACCTAGACAGATGGGCAGATGATCGGGCTAGTCTCTAAATCCCACAGCCCATCATCTCAACCCCCTCCCCGCATCTCTCCTTAATCGGTGCCCAATACCCACACACACCCTGCCCACACCACCCCGCCATGCCCACAGTCCAACACCCATCTACACGGCCACACTTCAATGAGCAATTCACAAGTATTATAAATCAACTTACAGGGTTGAGGCTTAAATTATTATTGGCACGTAAGTAGTTAACAGAGGTCGTGTACTAAATATTCCTCTAAAATATGACATTGCCACGGTTAGTAATTCAGACATAGGCAAAGTTAGATAAGTGAACAGTGTGAAACGATTCACAAAGACACATATCTGAAGAGACAGAACACAGGGGATAAGTATAGTGGATAATACCATGTAAGAGGTACATCATTGAGGAAGACAATGAACTACCGGTGACAATAATTCGGTTGTATGTAGAAAAGGAGAATAATAATAACACGTGAAAATGGGAATAGGAAGAACATGAAATGCTAGGTCAAGAGCAATAGAAGTACATGAAATATAAAACAAGTGGAGGAGGAGCAGCTCGTGGCAAATTGGGGAGCAGCTAAAAGACGGGTGTGGATGGCGGCGCCGCGGACTAAAAGGTTGATTTCCCTGATCGGGGTGCCGCACCCTCACAATTAGCGGCCAGGGGAGCTGCTCCTGCCGCCCTGAGCTGCTCCCCCGACACTAACAACCCGCGAGCTGCTCCCCGTTACCAGGCAACCTGCAAAACGCCCTGAGCACGCGAGCAGCAACCCATTTACTCATGGGGACGCGGGTGGGGAGGGTAACTAGGGGAGGGGTGGATTTGGGCGGAGACAAGGGCGGAGGAGGAAGGGGTGGGTAGAGATGGGTGGAAGTTTTCGGGAGTGTGTTCTGTGGCGTATGGCTTCCGCTGTGCATCTGTCACTCTGTGAGTGTCAAGTAGATCCACTGGGTGTACAGGAAACTATATCTGAGCAAGAGAAAGCTATCAAATAGCACAGCACGTTGTTCTGAACATTGGCACCTACCTTTTCCTTACAAGATAAGTTCTTTCTATCACTTTTTCAACATTGTGATTTCACAGTGGAGCTTGTTCATACTTTCATTCGGCATGACCTACTATCTCATTGCCCCACGGTGGCCTCGCGCCATGTTTACATGTCTACTTGATGTAACAATGGTACAGAGTGATTGATGGGGGCACTCAACACCTTTGCAAACTATCTAAAACAAATCCATGACAGAGAAATACATAATACAATGAAGCGGATTGATGTTCTCCACTATAGTGTATTTTGTCAATAACAGAATAAGGAAACCTGCTCTATCATGGGTCCCCAAATATGGAAAGGGACTGAATCATTCATTAGAATATTTTAGACGCCTCAGCTGAATAACTAGCAGAAAGAACTATCCTAAATGACCCCTGCCACTTTGAGTCCACCCCCTACCCCCACCCCCAACCCCCGCCCCCACGTCCCTAATCAGGCCGGTTGTAGGTCAGGCTGCTCCGTCTTTTCTGGCTTGTAATTGGGTGTAGTTAGAGACTGACCGACGTGTGCGCCACCTAGTGGTCACCGCCCGGGTTTGTGTGTGTGTGTGTGGGGGGGGGGGGGGGTGGAGGGGGGATGTCTAGAATGCTAAACGGACTAGAGTATTCGGTATGCAGGTAAGGTGCGAGAATAGTGAGGAAAATAGCAGGCACGACATGAGAGGGCTGAGGGGGAGAGGGGACAACAATCTCAGCCTGGTAACAATGTATAGACGACTTGGTAGATCTGCCACCACTTGAAATTGTTTAGATGCGTTCCAGTAGTATATGGAATCTTGGCGCTCACTCAGGCTCATAGTGGAGTAGTATATGGGATCAGGGTGCTAGCTGGCTCTGGTTTAGAGTGGAGTAGTATATGAAATCAGGGCGCTGGCACAGGCTTATAGTGGAGTAGTATATGGAATCAGGCACTCACTCAGGCTCATAGTGGAGTAGTATATGGAATCAGGGCGCTGGCTCTGGTTCAGACTGGAGTAGTATATGAAATCAGGGCGCTGGCTCTGGTTCAGAGTCGAGTAGTATATGGAATCAGGGCGCTGGCTCTGGTTCAGAGTCGAGTAGTATATGGAATCAGGGGGCTGGCTCTGGTTCAGAGTCGAGTGGTATATGGAATCAGGGCGCTGGCTCTGGTTCAGGGTGGAGTAGTATATGGAATCAGGGCGCTGGCTCTGGTTCAGAGTGGAGTAGTATATGGAATCAGGGCGCTGGCTCAGGTTCCGGGTGGAGTAGTATATAGAATCAGGGCGCTGGCTCTGGTTCAGAGTGGAGTAGTATATGGAATCAGGGGGCTGGCTCTGGTTCAGAGTGGAGAAGTATATGGAATCAGTGCGCTGGCTCTGTATATGGAATCAGTGCACTGGCTTAGGCTTTAGTGAGGGCCTGGTATATTGTTCCAGATGGTTAGGGTATGTGGACCATTGGGCTTCCAGTGGAATAATTGCATCATGGAGCACTTGCGAGGGTTTATTAGGTCGAAGGAAAGCAACATTATTTTTGTATGTTCCTCTTTCTAATTATCTTATTATCCTTATTTTCACTCCGTGTTTAAAGTAGTAACTGATGCCCCTGTTTAGTCATCAGTGACCCTAATATGAATAAAGTTTACCCAGTAATCGATGAATAAAGCATTGTTAGCACTGTATAGATCTATAAACATGGCAAGGGTCCACTGCCAGTACTGGCCTGTACGTGCTATAATTCCGTATCCAAGCGTAATTCCGATGCTAAACCTCTATACTCTTATTGTACTTTTCACCTTATGAAGAAGTCCCAATGTCAAATATTCTCTCTGTATCAATGTGATATCTGGTGTGGCACTGCTATCAACATTGTAATGACTATTGTCAGACCGTGTGGGTGTCCAGTGGAGCGTAACTATTTAGGATAGGGTCATTAAGGGAACAAATCAGGCGGAACCTACGCCTGGAGATTGACTGAATAATGAATAGGAATCGGGGCCTTAAGCAGGCCAATACATGGTAAGGGACGACCGCAAATTAGAAGAGTGAATCTGGGCGAATTAAGAAATCTAGACAGAGGATTTATTTCAACAATAGAAAAAGCACAATTGCTACAATAAACAACATATGTTTACATTTATTTATGCATTTTACTAATGTATGTATATAGAGTGCCGGCTTGTGAATCGAGTGATTGAAATTATGTACAATATCTAGCCTCACTTGCTCACAATACCTAGAATAAACACATATATATATATAGTTTACATGGAAAAGACCGAATGGATTCATTGTAAATAATTGAACGTAGGCTAACCAACCAAATATGAAATTAAGATCTCCACAAGACATTGCTTAGTGGTTTTGCCACTCATTTCCTTGCGTTGATTGCTTATTCGCAGTTTGAATTCTAGAAATCATGCATACTAATCATAGATTTCCCTTTGCTGATGAGATGTAGAGTCTACTAAGTCGTCCCCTGCTGCTATCTCACGACTGGGATCCACCTCCACAAGCTCCTCAATCTGGGAGCACATCTAAATCGTGCCACCAAGTGTGGGAAAAAGTGGAGCAAAGGATGCTGGGAGACGCCAGGTCCCCACGTGACCTAGTCCCTCAACGCCTCTTGTGAGTTAGTCACGTGTCCAGCTGTCCCCCTGCCCCCTCCCCCTCCCCCCACCCCCCTGCCACACGCCCTGGGAGGTCCCACTTCCCCGTCTCCTCTCCCTTATCTTGGCCCATTGTTAATGGAACGGCTACCTAATATTCATATTTCCATCACTTGGCCACTAATCCACGCGCGCTCTATGGCACATTGTTTTGCTGGTAATAAAATTGGATGGGGAGAAAATTCAGTCTGATTGGGGTTCTGTGAGTCAAATAGGAAGTGGCGGGCAGGGTGGCAGGGCCGGGCTGGTGAGGAGAGCGCCTCCCTGCTCGTGACAGAGCCACGTTTTTTATTCATTTCCGTCTTGTAGTGACAGCCGTCGGTGCAGCTCCGTGGTCGCTATTAAAGAGTACAAAACTGTCGATTTGTTCGTGCCAAGATTCATTTGGAGGAGGGCCCGTAGAGAGGGCACGCTGTCTGGTGGGTGGGAAGGAAGGGGAAGAGTTCCAGAACAGAATCGCCTGCTGCACATGCTCAATTCATGTTTCATCAGTTTCGCCAAGGGCTGAAACTGATTTTGGCTTTCTGATGGAAACCCTCTGCTTAAAGTCTCGGAATATATGTAATCTGGGCTGTGGGCCAGTACTAAACTTTCTTGGAAAATTGGTCCCGTCCCCTTCGGGACGCACATATTTCACAAAAGGCCCCTTTCGTCCCGCAATTGATTCAACTGAAGCAATCATTATCCTGCCCAATAATATAAAATTATTAACTTTCTTCTTTTTCTATCCCGAGATATTAATTGTTCCTGTCCAAGATCCAGAAACCATGAGTATGGTGACACTGCTGGCCAAATTAATTTCAGTCGGGCTTTTACAGAATATATGCAGATTTGGGGTACTCAAGACAAACTAAATTGTCAGACAGACATATCTATGCACCTGTAGTTGTAACGTCATGCACCAGTGCACAACTAAACGTCAGATGCGTCTGACCTGGCTCTCTCATTAGAATCAGTATTTGTGTTCCATGAATATTCATTTGAAATCATGACTACTTAACGGAAAGAAAACAGTGTGTAGACACAGGATAAGAAAACGGCCTGAGGGGAGAGAGAGGGAGGGAATCCCACTCCAAAACAAGAGAGGCCCCTCTCCCAGGGAGCTCAAAGTCGGTGAGGGGACGGTAGGGTGGGGGGGTGGGAGTGTGACGGGGGCACATAAACACTGAGACACGGACAGCCTCGATGTGGATCTGGTCCATGATGGCCGCCACAAAGTGGGAAGGCGGCAGGTGACGTGAATGGTGCGGACCGCCTCTGATCCTGTCCTCTTTTTGTCTCAAAAAGCCCTCGGTGAATGGTAATCATTATTGATATGAGACGCTGCTATCATTAGGCCTTCGGTGGCAAGTCTCTCCTCCCTCACCCACTCACTCGCTCAACTCCACCCCACTTTCCTGATTTTTCTTATCAATGAGTCCCTGCAGTTCTAGTTCAGTCACTTCGTATATTCACCAATATCGTACATCTCAGTAGAGATTTGCTGATCTATTTGTTCTCATGTTAATCCATCCTAGACAATCCCGCCTTCTGGTTCTTACAGTCGATGAGTCTCACGTCACCCGTTCCAACACTACACTGGCTGGTATGGCCTTCTATGTGTTTATACTGGGAGTGACGTCATAGACGACGTGTGACGTCACAATGTAATGTCACATTGTTTTGGGGGAAACATGCCGTTGCAATATACAATGCAAGTATGTGGACGTCGTGGCACTCATAGCTGTTTCGGAAATTTGTATTCATCAGGCAAGAACAGCAGATTACACTGTAAATAGTAAGTCTAGGTACACAGTAGAATCTACTGTAGATGTACAGTAGAATCTACTGCATAATGGATTTACAGAAGAATCTACTGTAGATTTACAGTAAAGTCTACTGTACACCAACAAAAATGGCAACCAACTTTTTTACAGTGTAGACATTGTATTAATAACTGATATAACTACTTTTTTAACCCCCCTACCCCAGCCAGTGTTATTCATCCCCGATCAAATCGGCATCACAGTGTCCCCTATGTGGCCATCAACTATCAAGAATACGGTTCAACCCTTTGGCAGAACGGCAAAGAGACAAATCCATCATGGAATTTTTGACAAATAATTTAAGATCTTCAGAGAGGAATCTATAAATAAATTATCCTTTTGTAGACCTTGAAGTGGATCTTCTAAGCACCCCCCCCCCCCTCCCCCCGCCGCTACCGCCACCGCCACCAATACTGCATGTAACCCATACTTTGCAGCTGGTACATTCAGAATTAATATTTCATACATCTTTGCAGCAATAGTTATGTCCCAAGGCAATGCAGCTGTTATTGGTTTGACATGAGGCACTTGGCTTGACATGAGGCGCAGAATAGAAATATTGATTGGATCTATATTCGGCTCTAAAGTAGCTAGTCATATAGATATGCTTCTATTTAGTGTAAAAATCAAAATAAATAACCCAACAAGATGGCACATGAAATATACTCTGCGTCAAGATGGCACATGCAATATACTCTGCGATACTGATGTGCACTGTAAATAGTAAGTGTAGGCACACAGTATTATCTACTGTTATTTTAGACTCTATTGAATACCTACACATAATGCAACCAACTTTTTACAGTGTGTGAAGTGATTCACATACCAGAATGCTATGGCATCTTAAAGAAGGACGATGAACGGTCTCGGAGAGTGATAACGGTGACTGCCAAAGTCTAGTCTAGACTGCGTTATGACAGCTGGCACGCTCTACAACCCAGCAACCCTGGAGCAGGCGTCTGGGACGCCTCCTACCGCAGCATGCCTGCACTAACCCCCCCTCCCCCTCCCCACCCTCCAGTGTCAGATTACCTGGCCTGTCATTAGGAGGCTGGATCCCTCCCTCACCTTGGTCAATGATTAATCTTACAAACAGGCCTTCCGCCGACAAAGCCCAGCCCCCGATTCTATTGATTCCCGCCTTCAGGCAGAAATGGCGGGAAAGATCAAACGGCGCCGCAAAATATCGTCTGCTTTGGAGAATGTGACTAGGTCGGTTTTTAAGTGGATATTAAAGGATAAAAGTGGGTCCTCTCGAGGGGTCTGATGAAGGGTTGTGGAACTATGCCAAATATCCTCACTACTGTTTGTAAATGGCAAGGTCTGTTAAACATGTAGACGATACCGCAATCTTATTGAAGTAGTATCTTATTATCTATTGATTGTGTTTCGTCATTGCGAAGAGAATACGTTTACCCTCAGGAAAAATACTGTGAAAATTGACTCACCGCATAGATCTAGCTTGACCTGAGTACTTAACTTTGAAATCACAATAAGATGTTGGTATTCCTGGACTTTTGCACATGTTTTCACAAAACCCCTGTTCAATCCTATATGGCATTTAAGTTTTAACATGGATGCCTCCTCTATTCTATTATCCAACGTGTATATCTACAGTGGGTTATTAACTTAAAGTGCAGAAAGTTGATGATCAAACACGGTGTTTTATATTCTTATCAATGAACTGTATTTTGTTGCATAGTACTCCAAAGGCCTATTCCGATTGAACTCTAAACCTTTAGAAAGGACTGCCCATTTCAATTTGAAATTCGAATAGGGACGCTATGCATACATAACACCAGTAATTCAAATCAAACAGCAATATAACACACTCGGATGCATATGAAAGCTATAATATATAACCTTAGCTAATAATTCAATTCGAACTGGTAGTGGAGACACAGAGACATAATTAGAAGTATATGATCCCTCTGGCAGGTGTTGAGCATAGATTAATTCCCCTGGGTATCTCTCCACATTATAATACCACACCCCATCCTCCCACAGCACAGGATATAGGGTCAGGTATCAGGAAGCAGAGATAGGGGTGGCTCACCTGAGTACTGCTGCTACAATTAGGTTCATTATGGGTATAGGGGCTGGTGGTCAGGTAGTCCATGAGTCATCCTCCAGCAGGGTAATATGATTGCTGCCAGTTATTAGTAGTATTTCCTGCCACTACCATCATTGTGGGGACGCTGTAGGAGGAGGGGGCTCTGTGTATTATGGGTTTATAATACCTCTGTGCAGCACAGACAGACAGTATATCAAAGGTTTGTCTTTCTCATAAGGCCACGCCTATGTAGCCTTAGAAACAAATAGATACTGCTTACCTCGTGTAAATGTATAATATTATATAGGAATGGTATTTCTACTCTTATCTCCTAGGAACATGTGTCCCTATCACGGCCATTGAAAAGCCCTCTGTAATTTAAGGCGACCCGTACATACATGCCAACAAATTTGTGGCTGTTTAAAGGCTATCCAAAAAGACGGAATATGAACTAACCACAAAAATGCAGTATAGCTGGTGTAATTATAGTTCTTGCAATTATATACGTTTTATTATTTCCTCTATAGTTCTTTTTGGACGTATAGATAAATGGAAGCAGATTAATTTCCATTAGCTCGACTGCATTAGGCTATTATATAGGTATATACAACAGCAACGTGTAGATCAATGGGACTTGGTCATTAGACTGCTTCTAAGCAGGATTCATCAGTCTATGAGACCAAGACCAAAACACTTACAAAGAAGAAGAGCAGTGTACATAATAGCCTAATGCAGTCGAGCTAATGGAAATTAATCTGCTTCCATTTATCTATACGTCCAAAAAGAACTATAGAGGAAATAATAAAACGTATATATGGCCTATAAGTGAGATGTTAAAAAACAACAACTCTGGCTTCACATTCTATGTAAACAGTCCCTTGTTTATATGCACACTATGGAGGTGTAGGGTTCCTTGCTGAAATGTACCCTTGAATGACTTTCACTACAACATGACACCAGCACCATACACGAAAGACCATTTGAATAATGTATACACTTACCCCTTCCAAAAACCACTATTATACAATAAACCAAAAGTTCTATGAGGTCATAAAACTACCCCCTACCTCGCCATCACACTTTGAATGCTTCAAATTGCCCCCAATTCTTGATTATTATATCTAAGTTATGAATTAATTAGAGCTTTATTTTTTAATTATCAGAGGCACGCTGTGTTCCACTGGGTGGTCTGGGTGTGTTGTGTGTGCAGACCTATGGGGGTCTAGTTGGTAGCCCATGGTTGGATAAGGGGTGTCTGATGGTGTGTGTGTGCGGGGGGGGGGGCAGTGACGTGAGCTTACACAAACAGTAAAACGAGCGGTGGCCACAATGGTGTTTACCCGCTTAATTAGCCTCATTCTCACCAGAGGTCGCCACACTGACACCTGGCGGCATGGTCACGTGGTTGGATCCCATTGTGAGGCGTGAGGAAAAAAGTAGGTCAAGCCAACATTGCAAATTAAGTAAACAAACCTGGGAAAGTGTTGAAAATCATGGCCAGGTCATTAATGATTCTTAATTTCGGGTGATTCATCAGCACTTTTAATGTGTACATATTGAACGCATGTATGTATACGTAAATAATTCATAGAAATAAATAGAGTGTGCTTCTACAGTATGGAGGCTATCTATGCCATGGTGGCGTAACAGATTTTAAAATGTCAGAAATAATTATTGCATGGTAATGAGATTATTGGACGGTGGCTGGATTTGATTTAATAACACGTCCATTCTGGGACACGGCTTTGTTCACCCCTCTCCACTATCAAGTCCTCTCCACGCTGACAGGAAAGGCGCGAAAGCTGGAGCTGCGTCTCGGGTATCTGCCCGGCAGACGACAATTTTCACCTCATTGATTCTGGACGCTGTTAGTTGGCGGGAAACGCTGCTGATTGGGTGAGGTCAGTGAGACGCCGGGTGGAGACGCCGCGTCCGTGACTGATCAATGCCTGAGCACGTTCTGCAGGGGACAGTAGCAGACGACACTGCCTCCTTCACTGATTTATCGCCCACCCACCCCTCCCTCCTCTCCCAACATGCAGGTCAGCCACCCCTTACAGACAGCAAGAACACACAGTCATTGCCAATGACCCTGAGGACTTTTGTTTTTGGTCTCCAGTTGGTTTTACGCTCTGACAATCGAGCAGACGACTTTGAGAAACGGCCCTGGGAATGGCGCGAAACTGAAAGGCGGGAATTTAGTGAGCAGGTCAGCGTGACGGCTGATGGGAGGAGGGGCAAACAAGGCTGACGGAGGCAGAGTGGGGTTATGAGGAGGGGGTAGGAGTGGGGTACGGGGGGAGGGGAGGGTGAGGGTGCACTGACAGGTCAACAACCCAAGGACACACACCCCATCTTCCCCTCGTGTCCTTTCCCCAACTACAGATGCTACTCTAAGGACACTGTTTGCCAAGAACTATTTACATTGAAATTTCCGAATGGATTACTACCCAGATCGGTTGGCTCTAACAGAAGTAAAGCTACCAATCGTCAAGGGAGCTAATGTTTTGTCTATTTCATGAGAAAGAGTCGGCTTTCCGACTTTCAATAAATACATTCAAGTACATGTAGATAGAGACTGAATGGCTTCGAACCTAGACGTTTTCTTAGAAAGGGTATAATAGACAGGAGCTGTATCAATTGGACAGGAGCTGTATCATACAAGGGCGTTGCCCTCTATTGTTCCTGTATAAATAAACGAAATAACAACCAACCAGATAATATCCCTCAAATTGACAGGTAACATTGGGATCTCATAGAATCGAGAGGAGACAAGGTGAGCCCACCATCCTTACCTATCCTTTAATATAAAAAATTATTTAAATATAATATTTCATTTCTATAATTAGTTGAAAGCATGGTAATATTGATATATAGTTTCACCTACATAACGTTGTACATCAAAGGATCGTGTTTAATTATAGGCCATATGTCAGTGTAGAGCAGTTCGTGCCTCTTCCGGTCGGGAACGTGCATATTGTGTAAGACTTAATATACTAGTATGTCACACCCGGACACAGATCGGAAGTGTCCCATGCTATAGCTGCGTCTCGGGTATCTGCCCAGCAGACGACAATTTTCACCTAATAGATTCTGGACGCTAACCTACAATTTCCCCATAATTTCCAATTATGTTATGGACTCAGATTACAATAAACAGCATCAAACAGAGGTAATATGGTCGATATTGCTGCATCAACCTTATCTGTTGGGTACATGTAGTAATTAATACTAGCCACGCTGAACCTCAATTGGCTTATAATGAAATACAATGCCGTTGGCACCATGCGTGTCCACAAAGCTGCACATATATACAGTAGTTCAATTATATGCACACATGTACTGCATACACAGCAGTGGCACACACACATATATGAAGTAGTTAACACACAGAAGTCAGCACACAATACACAGTAGTCAGCACACAACACACAGTAGTTAACACACAGTAGTCAGCACACAACACACAGACACACACGGCCCTGTGTACTTTGGTGTATTTGATGTTAAATCTCCCCATACACCACCAAGCACCACGTGCATCACCCCGCCGTTAGAACCCCGACACGAAACGTAAACACGGGTACAGCAGGACGCACACTGCACCCAGACGACCCCTTCCGGTCCTGGCACCAGGTGTGTATGTGTGTGTGGGGGGGGGGGGGGGGGGGGGGGGGGGGGTACACCATAAACACGCCACCCCAGGTACTCATCCAAACCCCCTGCTCCACCACCCCCCTCCTCCATCCTCCAGCACAGTCTCTGTACCCAGGTGCATGTCTTTGCACTGGTTAAGGGACTTAACATATGCTTGGTGATTATATTAGTGAATGTGTATGTGCTGGAGTGGGGGTCATTGTGGATTATTATACAATCCCTGGAAACAAATTCCCGTGAATTCCCCCTGAATAACACAGGTTGAACTGGGGTCAGTCCCGGGAATAACCCGGGTTCTATTCCCGTGATATCACGGGATTCTGTGAGCAAAATTTCCCGTTATATCACGGGATTCTGTTAAAGAGGGGTGCATGGGTTCGAATCCCATGCTAGTAGACCTGCATGGTTCTAGTGTGATTTATCTAAATATTCTTACAAAAACATCCACATACATTCCTTTTGACCACTAACCAACATATGCTTGTCCTGTTCGGGAACTGAACCTGCTACCCTTAGACCCATAGTGCCGTGCTCTAGCAACTGACCTACTGGGACATGTATTGGGAGAGGTACATGATCTGCGACCAGTGGTGACTGTACTATGATATATTATGTATAAATAGAGTTGTTGTTGACAAAGAGAGAAGCAGGATAGACATGAGGGACCTTTAGCAAACCTAATGTAGCCAATTAAACATAGACATATCCTATACTTTTAACACTGCTACGTCTGCGTATAGTAAGCTTAGATTTACACTAATGTAGATTTTCCCATTATTTCTTTCATGCAAAAAAAAAGATCACTAGGGATTTGAACCATCCACCTTCAGATCTACAGTGCCAGGCTCTACAGACTGAGCTAACCGGGCTTGCTGAATGGTTGATGCTTAGGGTGATAGAGTTTCATTCTGCACCCTCTCTCTGTGATACAAATAGGGACCTTTAGCAAACCTCATGTAGCTCCTTAAACGCTGATGTAGCAATGGCAAAATTGTAAGCTACATCTGGATCTAATGAA
The DNA here is from genome assembly GCA_947462335.1 of Harmothoe impar. NCBI lineage: Eukaryota > Metazoa > Annelida > Polychaeta > Phyllodocida > Polynoidae > Harmothoe > Harmothoe impar. The sequence goes on from OX381710.1 coordinate 37,593,385, forward strand.
CTACCTTAGCTTTGCTAAAGGTCCCTATTTTTCCCATCAGAGCTCATTAGGGATTCGATCTCTCCACCTTCAGATCTAAAGTGCTAGGCTCTACAGACTGAGCTAACCGGGCTTGCTGAATGGTTGATGCATGGAAAGGTAATAAGGTCCTGTGGCAATGTCGACGCAGCCCATCTAGAGATGATGTAGCCTATGCCTGTAACATTGCTATGGTTGCATTAAATGAGATATGTCAGGTGGCTAAAGGTCTCTAATGTTTCATTCTGGACCCTCTCTCTCTCTGATACAAAACAACTGTATGAAGGAACCATTTAACATGGGGCATTTTGCACATTTAACACATTCACACACTTGTATTCTCCCATTAATTGCGGTGTTAAAGTGATACTTGCAATCCCTCAGGAGATTCATTGACTTGGCTTTTGATTTCTAATTCTAAAGTGATTAGTAATAGAAACTAAGCTTTCCAACTACAAATACATTGTCCCGTGCACTAGCATGTGGACGATTGAAACAGGGAGAGGGTGCAGATTAAACACTACCATTCCATGCATCTACCATTCAGCAAGCCCGGTTAGCTCAGTCGGTAGAGCCTAGCACTGTAGATCTGAAGGTTGAGAGGTCGAATCCCTAGTGATCTTTTATTTTTGTATCAGTCATTTAGAAAACATTTCTTTCACACCAACATGTAGAAGATACATTTTTAATGTTTTTTATCATCAACTCATGTTTGAATAAGGTAGAAAGACACCTTTTGCTATGGTGTGCACAATTCTACCCCATTGGTTCAATAAGTGAACTGACAGGGGTTCGAACCCACATCCTGCTGATTTGCTGGGGTAAATCCCGTGATTTTACAAGATTCTACATGCAAAATCACGTCTTTTAATCCCGTGATATCACGAGAAATTTTGCTCACAGAATCCCCAAAAATTCCCGGGAATATCCCGTGACTTGTTACCAGGGATTATACTGCTGTCAGGGGCCCTGGAGGTGTCTGGTTGTATGGATTATCGTGGTATGTGGCTGAGTGGGTGGGGGTTGATACTCAGCTGCCTGTTCCCATGCGAGGCGTGTACCTTATAGGGTAAATGGTGCTGAAGGGTTGATCCTTTATTGGCCACAAGTCACACGGGGATTACACTATACGTTTCTATACTACATGTATATGAACATGTATATTCCCATCTAAACGGTCAGCCGAAAAACTCTGTGTAAACCATGATTGAATCTAAGGCAAAAAGGTATCATGTACAACTGTTGAATAAAAACACCTGGGTATAAGCTTTCACCACATACCAAGATGGGGGTGGGGGTGCAACATTCTACAAAGTTAACGAACTTCAAAAGATAGTGTTCTTCCATGTAGCATTGTTACACGCGCTAGCCTCTAGTAGTCATCTAAACACTTTTGGCTGCTTTAGGTGAGAGACCGTGGTCCTCAGCCTGTAACCAGAAGCAAACCCCGATCTACGGTTGGCTATATACTACTTACAACAACCCTCACGCTACTCGTTCTATGGCCAACGCTCTTTGAATAAGTAGTATACGATTTTGCCAATTAGTACCAGGGTACACTATCCCGGTTTGGTCAATATATACCCAATAAACAAAATACATTATACAACGTTATATAACGTTTCGCTATGGCTCCTTTCTGTGGCAAAACGTTATATAAAGTTAAAAACGTTATTTTGACGTAAAATAACGTATTTTTGTTGAATGGGTGCCCTGCTGTTTTTGATTACGTATACGTGTGATAAAGTCGTCCGTAGACCCATGCTGACTAGCTTATGGAACACTAGGTTGTTATTGGATATATTTGTATTGTCTCGGGCTCAAATATGTTATCACTTAAGAGGCATTTCTCCCACACCCAATTTACACCTAAAGACAGGTGTTACATGCATGGGGCTTCTCCCTGAAATCTCTTACACCTCTAGGGTGTAGGACAAGATACTCAACCATTGTTGAAATATGTATTTATATTCTATATATGTAACTATAATGATAACAAGTAGGAACCCGGAGAATGTGCAATCGAACTAGGGGGCAATTTCGGAATTGCTCTGCGCAATGTCGGAATTGTACACGGGCAATTCTGGAATAGTGCAGATTCTGATTCTGCGCCTGACATCTATACTAATGGTATTCCCTTTTTTCATCCCTTGCTTCTTTGGTTCAACACACGATGTAAAGCCTTCAGTAGATCAATGTTACCTTTTGTCAACCCTAGATGTATCAGTTGTGTGTAGTAGACGTACTGTGTGACGTGCTAGATGACAGTGACGGGTTCAGCTAGGTACAGTCGTACCCCCAGACAACACAGCGCGGTGCATCTTGGGTACTGAGTACATCCAGACTCTGCTTCGCGGAGCAAATTTGACAGCACTAAGGGCCCGGGGGCATGGGGACGGGTTGTAGGGAGAAAGTGTGAGTGGATGGGGTGGCGGGGGGATGAGTGGGAGGTGGGCTAGGTGAGGTCGCCCGGGCGGCTAACCCTATAGCCTGGGGCAAAACCCCAACTCTAGTTCGCATTACTACTTACTCTAACGCCACCTACTTCTCCACGGCTTTTCGATCCTCTCCACCCATCCACCCACCCATCCCGCTAACCCTTTTAACTGCCTATGGCTCTAGGGGGTCCAAAAAGCAGACTCAGATTAATTCTAGACCTCCCCCCATGTGATCTACAACAGTCATTAATACACACATCTATCATAATGATAAATATCATTAGTTTGTAGTCTGAATTTATAAAGATAATCGTTGTAGTTTTTGTGTTTAGAGTAGATGGATGGGACTATGTTGGGGAGGGACCTGAGACATGGGGAGTTGTTGTAGAGGTATGACTCACACGGCCCTATCGGCGATCAGCTGTCCGCCCCCTCCCCCAATCAAACCCTGCCCCACCACTGTCGCAGCACAGGGCCCGGGGCAATCATGTAAAATTAACACAAAGTGTCCACATCGCAAATTATTTCCCAGGTTTTGATCATTTCTACCCTGAGCTCCTTGCTCACTAACCATATTCCCAAGTATGGTTTATTTTCTTGTGACCATCCCCTGACCCCCTGCCGACCCCTTCGTCTTTGTTCCAGTCTCTCCTTGTGTGACCTTCTTATGTACTGAACTCCCCCCTTTCCTTCTCTCTACTGCAAAATGTCCCTTTTTATCTGTATACTCTATAGCCTCTCCCTTACCCACCCCTATGATGACTCCTTTCCCATTTGTTTAATACTGTCGCAATACCCCCTCTCCCCATTAATCAATCGATCTTAAGTTTGATTCATAACGTCTCAGGTGTCTTGAGATCCATCCATTGTCAACCCACATTCACTTGATAATACCCATAGTAACTACATACCCACCCCCCTCCCCCCAATACCACCCACCACCCATACGACACCCCTACCATGTTACCTCGTTAATACAAGATGTAGCCGCATGTGTCCATGCTAACCTGGCACATAGCCATGGTGATCCATACTTCTAAGGCACCTACCTCCAGCCCTCCCCCAGACACCCCCCCCCCCACACACACACACACGGGCCTTGTGTAATGTTTGATCCTCCAGGTCTGTGGTTGGGTCCTGGTGCTGGATCCCCCCCCCACCCATGATAGTGGTGTGTGTGTGGGGGGGGGGGGGGCTCCCTGGGGGTGGCCTACTTCCTCAGACGCCCACCTGTGTGGAGACTAGTCCTGGAGTGGACCAATATAGACCCAGTGCCACATATGGCTACATAAGATATGTACAAATATAGAATACAGGTCAATCGAGTGGTCTATCCCTTTGAAAGTTCTTCTACAATTTCCTACGATTTTGTCTCCGTTATTACTTATATATAATTATTAACCTCCTCTTCAGGATGTATAGCGTGTGTATAGCTAATTGCCTTTATGATAAGTCTATGCAGAACTGTCCGTTATGTATGCATTAGGCCATCTTACTTCACAATTCTCCTTCGTTGGGGGTCACCCTCTAAATGCTGTACATGCGTCATAGAGGGACGAGTAACAACCATCATTACTCCAAATGTATTGTGTGAGTAATCTGGTAATTAGTGCTAATTAATTTACATTTGGAGTTCTCAGCATATAACTCTATGTAATATTCCATAATCCCTCCTCCATAGTGCCCACCCCCCTCCTCATCCTACCCAATCAACGTCACTCTGGCTGCATGATGCGCCCGCCTCAGGACCCATCACATTAGTCTCTCTATATGTCCTTGACGGTATTACTACTGACAGCTGTCAACTACATTGTACTGGTGTGTGCCTGTAAGTAGAACCATCTCTATGAATGACAGCTGAGAGGACGGATCCTGCTCTCACCTCTATCATATCTAGATGGATTCACAATTATCATTTTATACAAATAGTTAGATTATCTCAGTACATGACAGAATACAGGTTAGAATGTAAGATGCATGGCGTATAAGTGATAGATATGGTACAAATGAGTTGCTGTATAAGTGCTATAGGCCAAGGACATGGTAATTGTCCAAGGCACCAGCCAATGATAATTATCATTATCCAAGGCGTATGTGGCTACTCACACTTATCATATCTGACTTAGACTAACAGTAGGAGAGGGTGCTCAATGGACCACATCCATAATTATACAGCCCCTCATGTAATATACAGTACTTAAGGCTATTTATCTTGTTCTCTCAGCCAACTGTGGTGTAAATATGTATAATTATATATATCCATATACTGACAGACATCCTCCCCTATACTGTTAACCCCTACCTCCTCACACCACCATATCTCAGCACCCTTCCAGATGCACCATGTCCGGTGGTAGTGTATGGACGCTAACACCTGCGTCCAACACCTTTATACAGGCTTAGTATGAGGCTTACCTAACTCTGCCTAACACCACCAGGTGGACACTCATGTCACGGGCCGTGGGTGATGAGGCTTCTCCTGATGTAATGCCCTGCGAGTTGGAATACATTACCACTGTACCTTATAATTAGAGGTACTGCATGAATAGAGGTATACTTAGCCTGCTAGTGTGGGCATTGATATACTTCTCTGATCCTATGGTAACCCTTCTATATCTACAAGTTTCTGTCCACAGCCAACACCTGCTGAAAACAAATGCATCTGATGCTTTCCAATATGGCTGACCGGAAGTGTATCTGGGATACACTAGGGGACAGAAGTGGATCTCAGATACACTTGGGGGATGGAAGTGTATCTGGCATACGCGAGGGGACAGATGTGTATCTGGATACACTAGAGGATGGAAGTGTCAAACATTTTATAGATTGCTACCAACTTACAGACTGCCATGATCTACTCATAACTGTACAGTACTGGGTAGACAATGCAGCCAGCTTCCGATTGGTCAGTTCCTTCTGTATCTCAGATACACTTCTACAAGTGTATCTCAGATGAACATAAAGCTGAACATTGGCTCCACTGCGTGTAATAGCCTTTTTATGGTATTCGGAAAATGGCAACAAACAACCAGGTATCGTGTGTGTAAGTATGAAACTTGGTTTGGTGATTATTAATTACAGGTTACAAGAAGAAAACCTAGCAAGGACATTTTCACTTATTATGTCAGATGGAAGTTTCTTGGGTTTTGAGTAAAGACATTAGGCAACAGAAGTCAGTGTTCACTTCTGATGTGACTTGAGAGAGATAATTCCCACGGCCTAATCCTACCTAGGGCGTTTTGTGAATCATCAGATCTAATCAAGTCCTCTTCTAAACCTGTCTTAGATACCGTCCCATTCACATAGGCGAGGACTGAATCCAGCCCCGGGTTGTCCATTATAGTTATACTACTTCCAACCCAATTTCTATCAATCTTGGCATTCTTTTATTTCTCCCCCATATTGTTCAATATCGAAAGAAGTCAGCCATCACCTTGCCACCTCTGGCTTTTAGGCATAATGACCATGTTCTGTCCTATCATTGTGGACATTCTCCGCCTAGCTTAGGCGAATCCTGAGTCATCACGCCTAACAAAGGCTCTAAAGTCAAGCCTAACAGACGCTACCCACATTTCTTCCTGCACTAATCTGATTCCGGAGAGGGGGGGAAACACTGCTTTTATTTTCTAGCTACATCTTATGAGTAGTAGTGAATTTTGATACGATTACTTCTTGAAAATATCCTGATATGATTATTGCCTGAACGTCTTCTGTTGAATCTCTCTTCAACGTACCTAGGAGATGTAATCAATTCAGATGTCTGAGTGGAGGTAATATCATTTATCTACATCCTGCTCATGTAGCCTTATTAAGTACAGAATCATTATAGAGTTTAAGAAAAGTACAAAAACTGGTTGTTTTTGTTATCCATTTGCTGTAGTCTCATTTTTCTATTAAGTGTGTTGCTGACATAATTCCTTCAATAGACGCAGCACTCAAACTCAAACTCATCATGAAATTTGCGGTCGCAGTGAGAAATTACTTAGATAACCTAGCATTAATGTATTACAGCTTAGCGATTCGGCGGGCAAGAATTTTCCTAATCATGGCTAATACAATATCCATTCCAATATTACTTTTAAGACTTTTTTCTTGATAATTGTTACAAACGTACAGAATAAATCGCTCCATAGCTTGCATAGGGGTTTCTATTATTGACCTTGGTTCTGATGGCTCTTTGGCAGACCTTAATACGGTCCAAGTCCAGCCAATATTGCTGCCTAATCCGAGAGATGGAGGGTGTGTGTTCCGGGGGGTCTTCTCTGTCTGTCGCCTCAATCCGCTGTCTCTAAACCACTCAATATGGAAACCCTCACCCTGCAAGTGTCAGCCTCGTCTTGGCTGCTGACTGTGTTTCTGTATGGGTCATGTCTTCTCACTCACTGCCCCCACTGTCCATAGGTTCACTCTTTCAATTATTTTCTTATCGCTCAGAGATAGCAGGACTATATGAGACTACGATATGTACGATAACCCAGTGCTCTAGTGCATGAACTATATCTTACCACGACTTTAATATCGGCCAATATGTCCCGCTGCTGTGTGCTTTCAACCTATAATAGACCCTCAGCCCATGATAAACTCTCAGCAAAACATAAATATAAGTCATCACCCCTTTTCCTGATTCCTTGATGATATCACTTAAAAGAACGTTCCTCTGGCGTTTTATTTCTCATCCCTCCTCCTTTTACTTTGACCATACTACCCTCACAGCCTCCATTCCATACAAGCCCCACCCTCTGAAACCCTTCTTATTCCTTCATATCACTCTCTCTCATCCTATCCCTCCCCAGTTTCCCCCTTCATAAAGAGAACACCATTTTACCAGGTACGCCATGTTCTTTTCCGATCGAGTTACAACTTTCTGATCAGCTGGTTATCACGATCTCAAGCCACCTTACCCACCCCCCCCCCCCCACCAAGTAGCAACCCCCCTCCTATTCCTGCCCCCATCTACCCCTTTCCCTGCTCCTCCTGCTAGCCGCTGATCGGAGCGCTCTCTGGTGGCACAGGCTGACAACACTACCTCCGCCCGGCCATCCGGCTTGGCGAGTGAGAGAAGGGTTTGTGCAATGGATATTTTTCTAATTAATCCGACTGAGCTGGATCTTCGATCCCCAACCCCCCGCCCCCCTTGCCGCCACCCCTCCCGAACATGTCCTGCGGCTAGAGGCTGGGGTGGGTGGGGTGCTGTGACAGAGGCGTGACCTAGTTTTGATGACAAAGATGCGTCTCCGGCTCACCCCACCACCCACCCTGCCTAGCCCTGTCACCCCTCCCCATGCCAACCACCCCCTCACCTCACCCAAAGCCCCTTCTCCATGTGCTACTACTACCCTCGGTGATCAGCAGGAAGGAAGCTAGGTGTGGGAGATATGGCACTGGTGGAAGTTGTACAACTCACTACCTCAGGTAGAGCGTCAGTAACCCCAGCAGCTCTCAGCACACCTTATTAAGGCTTCCTTGTAACGAGCTGATTTGCCTTTGCCCCCCTCCCCTTTTTTTTCACGCGCGGCTCGTTCTCGCGAGATCTGGGCCCGGATCTCGCGTGACTGTGCGAGAGTGTGGGGGTGGCGGCGTCTGTTCCCTGGGGTATATAGCGGTTAGAGCCGATACGGCTGGGTGAACCCGTGCTGAAATATTAAACAGCGTTTACCAACAAACTCCCACGGACATCTGTGATTGTTTCCCACTGCCTTCTCCCTCTACGCCATATAGACCATATTGGCTTCTTAGTTTTGTACAGCCTATTGCTGTCGTTTTGCACATTTCTGATTTGTTGTCTGTGTCGGTCTTTTCCCTCCTCTCATGCTCATACACAGCCGTATACACCCTCTGCATAAGGCTCGTTTTCCTGTCGACGGTCACATATGTTTTGGTGCGCTCTCTCCTCTTTATCTAATGGCTTTGTACCAGTATGCATTACATGTACGATACTGTCCCCGCCCTTTTCTCTGTAGCATTACCTACACCCGTCTCCTGTTCTTCTCCTGTCCTTTCATCTACCTGTCCACCACCCCACCCCCACCCCCACCTAAACCCTCTTATCAAGGAAATACCCACTCAATCCTAAGCATACATTCAGGAACCGCCTGCCCAGGAGAGACAACAGGAGCACCCCATGCGCTCCTGGTCTTCTGCCTAAATAAGCTACTGACGTCGCTAGATATTTTATCTAAAGTGTAGGCCTTGATGGGGATGCTACTGCAGGTATTTTAGAACGGCACGTAATACTCCAACTATATTATCTGGCCAATGGAACCCTCTGACAGTCCCCCTGTTAGTAATGTACTTTCCTCGTCACACAAAAAAAGTATTACTTTTATGAGGTATCATTATTTGGGGGCATTGTGTATTGTGCCAGTTGGAGTATCAAAACATGGCGATCATAAATAATAACTGCAAATATGATGTTTGTATTATAATGTCCCACAGAACTGCCAGCCTGAATAAACAGTGTCAATTATTCAGACCGTGTTCCCAATACATTTAAAAACAAATAAGAGAAAGAGTCAATCTAGGTGTGACCTAAATTAAAAAAGCTCTATAGAAAATAATCCCCCTAAATTGGCCTGTTTGGGGGACGCCATATGGCATCTATGACTACCTGCGCGCCAGTCAGGTAGCTACCTGGAGAACCATAGCGGCATATTAAGGGGGTGAGGTGGTCACTCAGGCCTCCTGTAGCATGCTAAATGTCCGGCTGGAGCTGTGGTCAGTTGTGTGGGAGGGGTGTGGCAGGGTGGGTGGTGGTAGGGGGTAGTTAGGTAAAGGTGTGGGGTTTCCATGTTAGGGGGTCGTTGACACTTCGTGTGACCGTTGGGAAAGGTTGGAGGTCATGCAGGTATGGAGAGGTAGAGGAAGTTCCGGACACATGGTGCAGTGGACAATGAAGGGGTGCGTGGTGGGAAATGGTATTGTGGAACAAGAAAGCTGCTGAGGATATGGTGGATTAGCATGTGAGACGTTATAGGGAGTAGTATTCACAGGAGGTAGAGCTCAGCACTATATACGAAGTGCATGGATTAGTAACAGTGATTGTATATACATGTGAGGAAGAAGTGTTGTAAAGCATTACTGTTCATACATTATAGATAAAGTAAACTGTAAAAAGTTGGTTGACATTTTTGTAGATGTACAGTGGATTCTACTGTAGGTGTACAGCTTATTGTAGGTAAACAGTAGAATCTACTGTGAATCCATTCTACAGTAGATTCTACTGTATGTCTACAGTAGACTACTGTGTACCTACACTAACTATTTACAGTGTAAGTTAAGTAGGCAAGGTTTACCATTAGACTTCAGTTCTGAATTTTTTTGTGGATTTATATAAGGTATACATGGCCAATAGAAATATTATGGGCATATAAAGTTCTCACAAGTGACAGTGATCTTATCGGTTGTGTCTGGCGTGGTGACCTATAGTGATCTTTACGGCTGTAATTTTGAGAGGACCCGGGGTCTTCAATGTCATAATTTTTGTTATGACATTTAAATATTATCGATTGTAGTGAAATTATAATAGGCCTAATATGTCATCTGTGTATGTGACCATGACAAATGACATTCAATCTTCCAAACTTGTAACTGAACATGCATCCAGCCTTTCTTGCCCAAAACCTCCGTTAGATTATACTCTGGTTTTATATGCAATGATATTCTCCATATTATTCATTATATAAATGAGTGCTCCAGCATGAGCAATATCTTGCCCCTTCAGAATAATGACCACAAGTGTTCTGTGGTGAGAAAATGTATACAGAAAAGGGTTTCCAGTCTAGATTCAGAGGATATAATAGCTATGTCAGTTTGATTACCTAAACGTAGCTTGGCTATGTGGGAAAACTGCGAGGAACGAAAGGCAAACGAGCTTTGTATATTCTATGGGGAAGCAATGCGGCAGTATTGGCAATACGTTGGTATAGGTTGGTCATATGGAGAGCGTATAATATACAGCTAGATGTATAGCACTAACCAGACTGTCATATGTTACGTAATGACTTGATGAGTGCTTGTACCATAGGAGGGGTGGGGGATGGAATGGTAGACTGTTCGGAGATAGCATATAAAGTTGTCATGAGCTATCTTTTTTGCGAATAAGTTCACAGGGAAGTCCATGCATGGCCGGGAAGGAGAACAAAGCTTGCATGTCAACAGATCGCGAACAGCTTAAACATGGATATTGCCAGTATACGAAACAGACCTTGACTTTGAAGCTAGCATTGTAAGGAAACATAGCAACTGTAGGACGCGTATATAAGGGCATGGGTGAGGGGGTGTACAGAGTATAGTGGTAGAACTGTAATAAAAAGTCTTGTTGGAGGCGGGGTAGGGGGTCGGCACATCAGTTATAGATATGAGGTTAGTGTTGCTACATACATGCATGTTATATAGGCGTGTGTAAGCATGACACTTGTATCTATTCATCTATAGAAGTATACAGAGGAGAGGTATTGAGTCAGGTGTGCTTTACCCTATAGGTGCTGCATGTGTAGGTGCTGCATGTGTGGGCTTATAACGGGGTGTAATGTCTCCATCTGTTGTAGGGCACCACCCCTCCCCCATGCACCCCTCACCCCCAGGGCCGTAAACACACCTGGCCACCTGCCCCCTGCCCACCTGTCCACACCCTCCCCCACGTGCGGCTCACTCTACCTACCTGTACAACCCTTTGTAACCTAACTACCTGGCACCAGCCGGGTCAGCTGTGGCTTTTGTATACAGCCTTGCCACGGGGCCTCTTGCTTATCCCCCATCTTTTTATTGGGTTACTTAATGCAGGGGCCTCTGACCTGTCACATAGCCAAACAGGCTGTGGAGTGATGTATGCTCCTGAACGTGTTTACAACCTGTGATAAGGGAAAACGCTGTCAATGTAACACTGGTGTGTGGATCATATTACAACTGGGAGCTATAAATATGGCTTCTCCCCTCAATATAAAAACAATAACAACAATACTATAATAGTGTTGTTGCCACATGTACCTTCATAACGCAGCATCTGCGACCGATCATTATAACCACTATACATTTATATCAGCTGATTATTGGTGACGGTAAGCTATCCACAGGGGCGTTATAATCCTCTATGGAAGCTGCAATGACATGACACTTGACATGCATATCCTGTACACACCCCTTTCTGCACATGACGTATAATATACCCCCGAATATACCCTTAGCGTGAGGGGCTGTCACCCTGTGTGACACTTACCTTGGGTATGTGTTGTAGAGGGGTGCCTCTCGGGCTTCCTGTAGCCAGGACTTCCTCCTGGGTTGGCAGCAGTGGTAGTGGTAGGGGGGTAGTAGTCCTAGGTAAGCTTAACTTTGTTGTATTGGTAGTTAAGCCAGTAGTTAAGCGTCGGCGGCCGCCGAGGGGACGTCGGCCGGGCCTGCCGTCAAGGGGAGCCGGCGGGACCGGCCGGCCTTTGTCTCCGCGACGGCCTGCCGTGTCGCTCATTCCCGCCGACGGCTGAGGACGACTGTGGGGGCTGGCAGTGCTAGGGGTACACGCCTCCGTGTCCGGGCACCGCCCATGGCAGCCTGCAGGGTGCCTCCTCTCCAGGAGGAGGGCTGTGTTGTTGTCCTCCTAACAACAACAGCAGCAGTAGTAGCTGCGGATCACGTCCTATAACACAAGATAGGTGCACTAGTAGGGGTATATCCAGTAAGTGTCCAGGTGGGTCTGGGTGATGGTGGTAGTCCAGGTAGCAGTAGTATATCAGAATGGGGACAGGAGGGTGGCTAATACAGCTCCAGGGTGCATGTTCCGCCTTCTCCCTTGTAGCCACTACTCCCGGCGTCACCACGTCAGGTGGCTGTGTGCGCGCGACGCGTCGCGTGTGCCTGCAACGGAGCCTCGTGCACGTGCGGATAACGCGTACAGGAGGGAGGGGGGGAGGGGCTCCTGTGTCCCAGCTATAGGACATCCACCACGAGCTGACAGACAATCAGGTAGTTGGTAATTAATGATAAAACATGCAGAAGAAACTATGGGACATTCTCCGCCGCAAACCGCCAGGGGAATGAATATGAGACTGTGACAAAGTTAGTTTAGCTCATTCAGGACACTCTTGAATGAAACGCTCCAGTAAACTAGTTGGTTACAGTGGTATTACAGCGAAGACGGCTGCACTTTGTGAATGGAGGGACGAATATAATATTATACCACGTTATCAATACACTTCTATGATTAATCTAAGATCTGACCGTTACAATACATTGATTTTTTTATAACTTGGCGCGTCTCCCTGTGTGAACCTTCAGTCAGAGCCGACATGTGCTTCTGAGTACACGATACTCAATGTTGTCGTCTGCTTCCCCCACCCCACACCCACAGCAGCAGCACATGCAGCCTGGGCAGGGATCCGCGCTCAGCATGGAGGGGGAGTGCACAGGCGTATCCTGCACACGGACAGGGTACGGGGGGGGGGGGGGGCATACGCGTGCTCGCGTGCACTCGGTCGCACGTGGGGGACGCGTCGCACGCCGCATGCTGCGCGCGCACGTCGTCCCCATTGTTTGGGACGCGCACACCGCGCATGCGCAGAGGGAAGGACGCTGGATCCCTGTAACATGAATGGAGAAGGCTGTCCACGTGTGGGCAGGGATCGTAGTGTGTAGTAGCAGCAGGGATGGTAGCTGGGGATCGTAGTAATATGGCACGTGGTGTAGCAGCTGGGTAAGCGCTGCCATACTGTCCACTTACTTAGTGCACAACCACGTACATACAGACATACGCAGAGCGGGGTATCTGTAGTAGTAAATTTCACTATCATACTACATATATGAATGAGTAGTATATGGAGATGGTGGTAGGTGCCTGGGATGTGCGTTGGTAATACTATTAGTGCCATCAGTAGTACAACGGTTGACTGTACATGGACAGGTAGTAATATATGGAATGGGGATAGAATGGCGGTTGATAGTACATTATTGAGACAATTGATGTGTGCTAGAAGCGGGTTTACCCGTCGTACATGACACACATAGTAAATGGATCGGTGGATTTGTAGTTCAAATCGAGACCATAGCTAGTAGTATATGGTATGGGGGTTGCCGGATTGATGGGTCTGTAGTGCGACTAGGGGTAGTAGTATTCGGTATGGGGGTAGAGGGATGGGTTGGTATGTAATGCGACTAGGGGTAGACGCACGTGCCTGAACTGGGCCGTTACAATCACCTGCCTGATGTTCTGATATATTACTAACAGTGTAGTAAACTATTTGTCTACCACCTCCTGTGAAGGGGGGTAATTCAGGTAATATGGGCAATCTGAGCGAAATTAGATGTCACAAACGGTGCAACCCCTAGTTATATTAATACCCTAAGGATGCAGGAAACAGGGATTGATTTATAATTGAGATTTAAGCACTTTTGGGTTTGTCTACCACCTCCTATGTAGTCACAGGGCAAAAAAAATGGCTGTCATGCAGAGTGTCCCACACTGTACCTTACTATAGGGAACCTCAGGGGTGAGAGTGTAATGACCCAGTCCATGCACTTGGGTAGACGTATATGGAATGGGGGTAGAGGGGTGAATTGAATTGAACTTACCTGGAGGTGTCATCACACATATATTGGCACTCTTTGCTAACCCCTGCCAAGACAAGAGTGCAAGGCTTTCTGACCTAGATACCTGGGCGAACCAGACAGATTGTTTCTCCAAGGGTTCTAGGCAATGTAATTCCTTGGTTAATTGACACCCCTAAGACTGATTATGCAACAGTGGTGTGCCTTGATATCATACAACCCTGATACTGAGACTAAATTAGGGGTAGTAGTATATTGCATGGAGGGATTTGTTTGTAGTACCTATAGTAGTACAATATAATATGGTATGGGCATAAGGGGATTTGTTTGTAGTACAACTGAGAGTAGTAGTATATGGCATGGGGTGGAGGGGTGGGTCTGTAGTACAATGTACAACTGTGATACAATATGGTCTAGTAGTATATATATATATATGCATTAGGGAGGTTTTGTAGTATAACTGGATATATTAGTACATGACATAGGGGTAGAGGGGTTGGTAGATCAGCATAGTAGTACCAATCATCATTGTTCAAAACGTATGAAGCATGCAGGTGGAAGCTTTGGGTCAATTTGAAGTACATATACCGAGAATTATAGACCATGGGGTAGATGATCCCAGTGGGCACAGAACATTGAATCAACATTGATATATGGTTGTCAATGTTGATTCAATGTTGATACAATGTTGATTCAACGTCGGACTGCACTTTGTGCCCACTGGGATAGGGGTGATTGTGTCTATGAACAAAGTTAGCATGCTACTTATTCCGCATTAGCAAGATGTCCTGTGTACAGCGCCATGTTGATTGGTACCAGTGTAACCAGTCTGACCTCCAACAACCAGCTCAGCCAAATATCAGGCCGAAATTAGGGTACAAACAGGGTGTGAGTGGGTTGTACCTGGGCATTACTTATGTCACCTGTCCCTCATGGAGTAGTGGTTAGCATAGTGGATTCATGATGCAGAGAACCTAAGCTCAAATCCCTCCCAGGCCACATCTTTTCACTATACCATTAACAAACAATACCTTTTCATATTTATATACATATAGTTCCTTTGAAGAAATAGGAATTTAAAAAATGTTCAAAGACTATTGATATGTCATTGATATCATTTCAAGGTTGTTACTCACTTCTACCTATCAAAGCAAAATATATTTGATATATAAGAATGTAAATTCATGGTATGGTCACCAAGATATGACTTGACAGGGATTTGAGCTTAGGTCCTATGCATCATGAATCCACCATGCTAATCATTACTCTATGAGGGACAGGTGACATAAGGAATACCCAGGTACAACCCACTTACAATACTCACACCCTGTTTGTACCCTAATCTCGGACCTGAGATTTGGCTGAGCTGGTTGCTGGCGACAAGTGGGGTACAATTGGTACCAGAGCAACACCTGGTGGCAGCACCAGTATCTCGCTAGTGGCTAATAGAAGCACAGGTGATCCCAAGGTGTTTAATTGGTAAATGGTGACATAAACTGTGGTGGCATCATGGCCTAGCCCCTATGGAGGTTCTCATAGTCCGTACACAAATAAGGTGTCGCAACCCCATACTCTACTTCCACTATTTTCATTTTCTACATGCATTCACAAAATCGTCTAAGCAAAGCTCAGGGAATTGGTGTATGTCGCTTTACTTGTATATATGTCTACACTAGAGGTCATTGGGTTCACACAGGTTTAACATGACTTGCCAGGAAGGTTGTCTCGGTAATTATGTTATACCAATATGGTCAATATATACACAGTATCCCTCCCCCTGTGCTATTGACGATAATCCAATGTGGCCTGAGGATCCTCTTATTCTTCCAATAAAGTCGTCCACTGGCCGATAGAATGGTGTTTGTAGGCATTTTTCTCTCTAAAAAGTGATTCATAAGTGGTATATAACACACTTGCAAATGAAATGCATTAAACCTAGCATTATAAATTATGTGCGTTTATTATTTGTGACCAGGTGAGAGAAAAGACCCCTCCAGGGTGGAAAATAGTAATCAAAATTGGTGTCATAATCTTTAAAATGAGATATAATGAGCTAAAAATATCCTAGTAGCTTTATGGGAATTGCTTTTCAAACATTAGTACCTATCACTAATTGAAAATGGTAAATAAGCTCTAATTGCATTATATCCCATAGTAAATGATGATAATTATGAAAAATCTGTTTTATCTAAAAAATAACCAAATAAAATTGGATTCATGAGTCTAAATTTGGTTCTAGAAGGAATTTCTGCATTCTGTTTTCAGTTTTGGGTAACTGATGGGATTTTCAAAGAAATCCGGATTATTAACTCCAATTTAGGCTTTTGGGATGGTTTCCATGGCAACCAGAAACTATCATATGTGCTAATTCTTCACAAAAACGTACTTTTTGCATTCCAAATATAGAATGTTTGCATCAAAGATGGAATTATTTCATGAAGATCATTGCATTCTACATAAAAAATGGTTTTAGAACTTTTTTCATGTATTTAACACTCTTTTGCATCTATGGTGCCTCCTGGTGGCCCAAACCAGAGCTAAAAATCCCGCCTGAAGGGGTCTTTTCCCTAGATGGGTCACAAATTTTACCCAGATAATACATTCTTTAAGAAACGGTAGATAAATACTATTCCATCGCTCAGTGGACAACCGGCTGTTAATAGTCCAAACAGTGTGTTTTCAGGGAAGAAATATCCAATACTGATAATGCTTATCTAAGGTCAGTTTTTGATACGCGAATCGAAACAAATGTCATTGAGTTAGGCTAATTCAGGGCTACTCACGAACTAAGCCTACTCCTTTAAATGCACTTTCACAAAGCAAAGCCATGTTTAGATGTGGTTGCAAGTATAACTATAGTCAAAATAAGCGTCCGGAAAAGAAAAATCAGACCTATCCAGTTTAGACTTTTCTTGCCGTGTAACCTGAAACCCACGCCATTTGGCGTTACTGCAATTAAAATAGTAAAGTATTAATTTAAATGTTTTATAAGTGACATTCCCTATTGCTATAACCTTATCATAATAGTTCTTGACATGACATACTATTAGATCTACGGTCACGACTGCACAACCCAGCTTAAAAAATCACGAACACAAACAAATTCCTAAAAAAGCAATAAATAAGCAAACTTGAAATTATGCAAAATTGTGAAATAAATCCTGCTCTACATTCCCCTGACCCAGAGATGAACCCTGCGGGACACCAAAGTGCCAACAATGCACTGTCATGGCTGGAACCGATCCCCAATAATTTTGAGAAAGTGCAAACAGTGAGTTATGCCCCAGCACACTGCAGCGTCAAGAACCTACAAATTCAGCTCGGTACCAAAGAGACTGTGAACAGATCTAGTGTCGTGGTAGGCACTCTGCTTAATTGAAAATATTGAGAACAGGCATAGCCTTTCAATGCTCTGAATGAGGGAACGGCTCATTGTGTGAATTATGCTCGATGTGATTCACATCATAGGCAGGGAATGTGCATTCAGAACGTAAGGAGGTGTGGGTAGCCTATACGTCTTATGCTCCCTAGATGGATGCTGTAACTCATACCATTGGATATATTTTTCATTAGATATTTTTGATAATAGAACAAATTCCACAGAAAACCAGACAAGCTGAAGTTGGGTTAGTAACTTTTATTTGGGGTTCATGTACATCAGGGAGGGGCGGATGATAAGTATAACTGTTGCCTGTGCTGCTGTTCAATTTAAACTGCTAATGATAAAACTGCTAAGTTCCTCTTTTCTGTAGAAAACGAGGTGTGTGTGTCGTTATCCATAGCATTCGTCTCCGTAATCTCTCTTTTTTTCACTCCCATCCCTCGATCCCCTCCCGATTGACCCAAAAACGTAAAATTATATGTAAAAAAACTAGTAGTTCCGGTTTGGAACTGAATATCCCGTATCCTCATAAAAAAGGGGCCCCATCTGTTAGAATAATACACTTAACAATGTGATACCAGCATTGTAGCCGCTGAGATGGCGTGCCTCAAGTCTATAATCAGGTTTAAAGTAGGATAGATCACTATTGTGCCAATTGTGACTGCTCTGATTGTAAGTTGAACTCTGTTTGAAAAAGGGTATTAATGCTCAGCATCACGTCACAGAGACACGCTACACTGTTTAATGGTGAGGCCGGACGACACACACGCCACAAAGTCACCTAGTGGTGGATGGGGGAACTAGAGGGACTGACTCTGTAAAAAGGGAGGGTGGCGTGCGTGCAAGGGTGACCCGGCCTTTTAACTAGTGCGCATGTCCGGAAGTTGTCTATCAGCAGGGGAGGTACATTGGGGAACAGTGGGAGGAGGTTAAGGGAAGGTAACGGCAGAGGGGGGCAAGAAGCTATTAAACGGACTCTTCATTCTGCTGAGCTGCTCCTGGGAGCTACTCCTGCCCCACACCTGGCCCTTATGGGGGTACTGACAGTGACAAGCAGAAGAGCTATTTTCAACACTGCTGTAATACTAAGCTACAACGTCATGGCAGTTGCATACGAGTGGTTTTATGCAACTTTTATACGCCACAGAAAGCCACAAGTTGGCTTCATAAGTCAACGAGTGGCATATATAAGAGTTGTATAAAACCACAAGTATGCAAACTGCTTGATGTTTTAGATTTATTACACCTAGCCTTTATCTCTGGTTAAGAAAACTGCCTGATTGATTAAATGATGAAAATATTATAGTCAAAGAAAGAGATACAAAATAATATCATCATTACTGCTATTTTTTCTTTTAATGTTAGCCTAGTTAACCTACCAATGGTTGTCATATTTTGTTATTGTTCTTTAAGCATTGCCTAATGCATGGCAAATTAGATGTGCAGATCTATCCATCAGCGGTTAAATTGGTCTTTAATTCAAAGGATAACTACTTTAAGATAGCTCCTGAAAATGTGTTCCCATAGCTGCAGCTAAGGAGACTATCCTTCACCCCAGTGGGTTGTTGCACAGCAAAACTATAACGATATCTTCAATTTTCTTTTACAAAATTAAAGATCATAATGCTATCTTTAAAAGTAATCGTTATTAAAGTATATCCTAGGATAGATATGTCATCTAGTGAGAAATACACTAGTAACGATCACCAACAGATGATAGCCATCATACCATTTCTATAGGATACCGATATATTTATTAGCTGTGCAAAAGCCCACACAGGGCTGTCTGGTGGCTTGTACGCCACTCTCACACCGTGTACACCACACTCACACCGTGTACGCCACTCTCAGATCTTGTACGCCACATTCACAGCCTGGGAGTGGCGTACAAACACTTTTATGTCATAAATATGGGGGTGGACCCCTAAAATCAACAGGGCGACATGGCCTTTTCTTAAAATCGACAGGCGACATGGGGCTTAGTGACAAATGACAGGAGAAATTAAAATATATCAAGGGACATGGCATCCCGGCATGGCATTTTCTTAAAATAGACAGGTGACATGGAGCCTAGTGACAAATGACGGGAGAAATACAAAGATACTGACAAATGACATGAGCATGTCTTAAAATCGATAGGTGACATGGGGACCCCCCATCTAGACCCCCATAAATACGCCGTCAGCAGCCTCTAGGCTTAAGAGATAGGGACTCTGTATGCTTTGTTGTCCTAGGTATAATAAAAGTATTACAGATATGTAACTGCTCTTGTTTCATATTATGTACAAGCAATACCTGCTATCTCTATATAGCATAACAGACAGATCTTTACTTCACTGAAGTCCTCCGCATTCTGCCAAATAGTGTCAACACTGGGGACAGGATGGACAACAGGAATCTAAACAACTATTCTATGCTCCACGTGGGCAGTATGGACAGGGTTTTGCTGCTTTGTTGATAATGGTGCTACATGTTTGTATGCTGCAAGGCATGCTGCCGCCCCTACACTCGGGGAACACAGTTGTAGCACCACACAGACTAGAAATGCTGATTCATTGTCTGCACGTTCTGGTCGCTTGGGGGCAGAGCGATCATCTCAGATTTGGCACACGCCCTCTGGCGGCCATGAAGTCCGACGCATGCGCGGGGGACAACTCCTCTAATTATCGCCCACATAACACAGCTCTATATTGTTCTCCCTTCAGGCACCAGAGGGCAGCAGTGGCTTCTCTAACTGAAACCTGCCTCTTATAGGCACACTGTAAGTGTGGAGTGACGTCTGTCTTACCCCTGCATGCCCCATCCCACCCATCCTGAGTCTGATGGGGTGTTGGGAAGGGTCTGGACGAAAGCCTTAAAATAACCAGCTTGAGTGGACATGCATGATAGGGCTTCCTTTAAGAATAACCTCTATCCCTGGTGGGGTGAATCACTGCTACGTGTAGTCATTAAATGTATTTCTGGGTTTGTGATCAACTGAAGAAAAAATCATGAACACTATCCTCTTAACATGTAACTTAAGTTCTGCTGTTCTTATTTATTTTTAGTTTCGTCTCGCAAGCTTGGAGATGTGCAACCTTTGTCCATTGTTTTCATCACCCACTCCATAAATGTTGAACTTACATTCCTTCAGTGAGTCCCCTACTGACCCTACTGGCCGTTTACTTGTGGTCTTTAAGTCAGGAGCGTCTGACTAAATCATGTTTCCCCATCTGTAGTTCTGGCGACCGAAACAGACGACAGGCAAAGTTATGTCGTCACTCTTTTGGCGCGCTTTTCTGGCCGGCCTCCGCTGACATGACCCCCACGTGATGTAGCCTGGGGCACTGATCGTCACCAAGACAACGGGCGTCGTCATGACCACGGCCACCGCCCAACCCCCTCTCTACCCCCACCCCCATGCCCGCCGCCCACCGTCAATATCAATTTAATATGCGACGCCGCAATGCAGGGGGAATCATTTCCGGGTCAAAGATTCAAGTGTATCCGAGGTCAGCGTTTGGTGACAGAAATCATTCCAATCTAAAAACCTAGCCGTGATCGAGCAAAGATGGACACCCCCAGTACCGCCCTAGATCACAATGCTGTAACTCACAGCGATTTAAATGTGTTCCTATCTTGATTAAAGCCCCATTCAATGTTTGATATTCGACCCAAGAGGGTTGGAGATACGTAAATGTGCAATAACCCCCGGGCTGGCTCACTGTTACATAATCGTTTATACATACTGTGCTATAGCTTTCTATGGTTCTATATAGAGTCTGAAGGCAGCCATGACATATTGATACTACTAAAGCATTGTACTGTAAAGTAAAGGGCAAAACCTAGATACACGCTCCATGAAGACTGTTGGCTGTAAGTCAAACTCTATCATCATAAAGCAGACGACCTTTGTTCTAGGGTGTTAGTAGCTTGTTATCTGCATTTGCGAGTTTATGTAGCCTGAGAGACACAGTAAAAGAGATAGTAACCTCTGTAGAAAACATGAGATGTACCATATGTTTTCTGTACTGCCGTGTCCACGTTTTATGTCACAAATATCAAACTTAAAGATACATTTCTATTGGATAAAGTCAGAGTACTAAAAGCAGGACACCCATCTGTAAATACAGGCTTCAGGGCAACGCGTGAGGAGCAGGCTAGACTACTCACCCAGTTGTGAGGTTTTAGCTACACTTCTTTTTAGACAAAGGGGCTTGATCCCCAGACGCAATACAGGTAACCATAGAAACCACATGGCTCCTACAAAAACGTTGTATTTACATGGTAGAGATTAAAAGGCAGGTCAGCGGTTGTAAACGCCGTGCTAAATTAATAAGGCATTCCCAATTGGGTCAGTGCTATTTAGATATTTTGCAGATAATTGTTAACAGAATAGAAGCAGTTTCTAACGTCTCTGAATTGTGTTAAATACTCCCTAGTGGACATGCAGTGTGTGCTTTTGCGTAGTATGGCGCGAAGTATAATTATGTATGAAGGTGTGTGCTGCTTTTATGAAATTTGGTTCCTGTAATTTTTAGACGAAATTAAGAGCTATTGATTTTCAGGTCGGTCATCTCAATTGAAACACATAATATCAGCCATAGACTAATAATACCCTATATGTATGTAATACTATCATGACCCTATTTATATGATACATGTAGATTTGATAGCTATCTAAACTATGTGATACACCCATTCATTGCTCATTGATGTCATGATGAACACAGGTCGCTGATGATAAACACTCATCTCTGATGATGAGCATGTACGCATATCTCTGATGAGGATTTGTAACACACATCTCTGATGATGATTTGTAACACATCTCTGATGATGATTTGTAACACATCTCTGATGACGATTTGTAACACATCTCTGATGATGATGACTGGTAACACAGCCATCTGATGATGAACAATAACACACGTCTCTGTTGATAAACAATAACATACATCTCTGATGATAAACAATAACACTCATCTCTGATGATGAACAATGACACTCATCTCTGATGATGAACAATAACACACATCTCTGATGATGAACAATACCACACATCTCTGATGATGAATGATAACACACATCTCTGATGATTACCATGAACACAAATCTCTGATACCCTATAAATAGACAAATCATGAGTGACATCACGCAGCGTAGTGTCCCGGACACTAACGTCAACGTCGCTGCATGACGTTGGTGTGACGTGTGGCGCTAGGTGTGAACGCTGGTGGATGGTGGGTAGGGTGGGGCTCTACCCAACTACACTGGCATCCTGTCCAATTAAACTGTCGACAGGAGACAAAAGGTGTCGACCTGGAACTAGCACAACACACGTGACCGCCGAGTAAGCTGACCCCTACCGGAGACCAGGGGAAGTAACCCGAACCCAGCCTCTGGTCCCACCCCCAGGCAGGGGGCTGAAAATTCTATTACTTCACCCCCACCCCCCATTTCTGACAACAGACTGGGGCAACCCCCCCCCCCCCCCGCCATGCAGTGCCTGGGAAAGGCAGAGCGTGAAGCCACGATATCTTATAGTTTTTCTACCCCTTTTTGTCAGTATGATGGTATCATGTTACCCTATCTGGGATGGCAGGTGATTGTTATTGTTGTGGGGAGGGGCCCCCTCTGATCAGGTGCTATTGTGTCACCTAGATGTGTGATGATGCTACTACATGTACCGGTATTTTCCTAACGACGACCACTCTAACTGTACATACATACGGCCAAAACGTGTGATCATACCATATTGTGTAATATTACATTTTTTGAGTTATTGTATTTTATTACACAAAGTGATTGTACAAAATACAAGTATAATCTTCAAATGAGAATCATAAGTCTCGTCTCGTTAACACCCATTTCAAGAGGACCCCCCCCCCCTATCTCTCATTGGGTATGTTATTAATGGATGACCAATTATACCAAAACGAAAATTACATTTGCACCAATTAAGCGTACATTATTTTGAAGGCAATACACCCGTGTCCTCTTATAGATGTAACCAATTGACGAGCTCATCAGTATTTCGTTCCATGTATTGCTATATCCTGGATAACGTGGCTAACAAAGTCTACGAATACGTAGACCCCATTTAAACTAAACATTCCCCAATACCAAGGTATAAATATTAATCACTCAGGTGACACTTGCTGCTTTTGTGATGTTGACATTAGACTGAATATTCACCAGATCTCATCAATCAATGTCAATTTGCTCAGACAGACCAATCTGCTGTCACACGTTTGGACATGGGGGTCACTTGGTACTAACATCTCTATCAGCAGTAAGGAGGCTCCGGTACATTGACACCACCAACTATGCTTTTTCTAAAAACTATAGACACGTGAAATAAATGTTTTATGTTTTTCTTTTCAATTTTTATAAAGCAAAACATGATAAGAGGGCCTACTGTTGGTATATATAGGGTATGGAATTAAAACTTATAAGGTCTGCAATGTAATCGTGTGGATTCTGAAGTGTCTTCAACGTATATAACATATACTAAGTGTAATTATTGAAGGAAGAACTCAGAACACGATGTAGATCGTTCAGCGGCCGGAAGTATAGCCCCGTTGCTGGTACCCGTCTTTATTACCCACGAACGCTGTCCGGTCTCTCTTTAGCGCCACAACATATTCCCTCCCCCTTTCAATGACATAATATTGTAGGCCAAATGTCTATTGCAGTTATAGTAATTTTCACAGTTGTTAGGTCACCTGTACATACAGCATTACAATATCATACTCACCAGTGTATTAATACATAGACAAAGGTTCACGATTTTTGGTCTGTTGACTGGGTTATTTCACGAGTTGAAGTTGGGGCCGTATTTCACGAGGCCGTAGGCCGAGTGAAATGCGGCCCCAACTTCAACAAGTGAAATAATCCAGTGAACAGACCTAAATGAGTGAACCTTTGTGTTTATTTTTTACCCTTTTTGATTCAAATTAAATTACCATAGTAATTTAGGGCCTAAATCAGCTTAAATAGCTTTTTTCCACGCCGTTCAAATGTAAACAAACCGCCGTTTTGATGCCGTCACAGGGCCGTGAAATACGGCTATGGGTTATTTCACGGGGGGTGTGCAATACGACGTTCTTTGGTTAAGTCAATGGGACAGCTGTATTTGATGAAAAATAAAAGGTAGTCCACGAACGTTCCAGCTACACATACGTAGGACTCTCCCAGCCATACTCTCCCTTTGTCGCCTAATCTATTCTCACACCAGAGTCCCGAATTCAAGAGGGAGTCAGGCAGTGCTGGACTCTCAGCAGGACTGCAACAAGGGCATGCCCTTTCAAATCCCTGGTCCGCCTGCGGAACAATATTCATTTTCTCACCTTGTACCCTGATAACTTTGAAAATATAAGTTAATATTATTACGAAACAATGTTTTGGCCAACCTGACACAATTGTTTTTGTCATCCTCAATTTAACTGATACTTTTAGACTCGTGCAGGACCCGCAGTAGTGTCCCTCCTTGTCCAGCACCTCCCCCCTGCCCCCCCCCCCCCCCAGCCAGTATCATGCAGTGTCCTAATGGCCTGGTCCATTTAGGGTCAGTCATTTGTTCTGTTAGTTATTAAAACAATTACAGACCCAACCCTTCGATAATGACCCACGACGTCCGCAGCCTGTGGTCAATACTCAAATGGCGGCCATTTTAGCTGACATTCATACTGAGTGCACTTCCCTGATGTATGGCTTTTCACCCTGTGACCTTTTTGTGGGCGTAGAATAGGGGAAATATAATTTATTATTGGTTTGTGGACAATGTGTCTTGATTAGCAATGCTTTCTCGGGGATTAGAAATGTATTCTAGGTGGACGTCTGCACGTGGATGTGTTGAATTGGCCTTTGTTGCGGGGAGATGATACTATGTAGTCCATAATGTTGTCTAGATATTCCCTAGATGACTTACCGATGAGTATGAGCTAATATATCATTTCATTTTTGGACCAAATGTTGATGCTAGTTGTCAATCTCGTTATTGATAGGAAAAAAGTGTTGATTAAAACCAATATCGAAACCTCAGAAATGTACCACTCAGTTGTACTGTTGTACTGTGTTGTGTGAGGGACTGGGTGAAGCCCAACGTATCTATTAGTAGTATAGGGAAATGGTATATGTAAGTAGTATAAAGAAATGGCACATGTTAGTAGTATAGGGAAATATCACATGTTAGTACGGGGCAATGGCAGGTGTCAGTAGTATAGGGAATTGGGACATGTTATAAGTAGTATAAGGAAATGGAACATTTTAGAAGTATAGCGAAATTTCACCTGTAAGTGATAATGAGACATGACACATGTTAGTAGTATATGGAAATTACACATGTTAGAAGTATACGGAAATGGTACATGTTAGTAGTATAGGAAATGGCACCTGTAAGTAAACAAAGTACCATACATGTACACATATTTCAATTAGGCTCATGTATTACATCATAGAGGTTATTTATAATGACTAGTCCTTCCCCAACTTAGTATCTCCATGATTACTCGTGCTGAATCCCCCTATTGAGTTGACGTTGACAGTTCACTAATTCATGGGCACCTATTACTGAACAACATCGTGGATTGTTATTCTGATTAAAGTGTATTTAAGAATTTTTACCAATTTGGGCATCCACAATGAAGATTAAGACAAAGCTTGACTAATCCGCCCCAGATTTGTGCTAAAGCAGTCTCATCAGAGCCGCATGGGGACACAGCTTGAGGTGGTCTTGATTATGGTTTGCTTAACTTTTTTCTCTCCAATAGCAAATCCATCATCGCAATGTTTCATTTCCTCCTAGGGCCGCTTGCAGCTTGTACCCTGCGTGTCCTCACTGTGCAGTTTTTCTCCGTCCCCTCTCTTTATTTCCCAGTGAGTCACAAGAAAGATTAAATTGAAATGGTTACCGGAGAATACCCCCCTAATCTGAGGTGTGACGATCCATTGTCGTATTGCCTGACAGAGAGGCCCTTCGCATAATCAACAAAGCGGACGCTCGTTTGTTCTTGGAGTGGTTTTGGCGCCAAACCGCGCCGCGCCGTGTTTGCCGCGTCTGGATGTCGTCTGCATCCCACACGGGGTTCGCATGTTGTGATGCAAGGGGGTCAAGCGGCCCTGGTTCCTACCACTGACCCTGCGTGAAATGTGATTGATTTGATGCCAGCCGCCTCACGCAGACTTGTGGAGGTTTGCCTTTTGTTATTACTGTCTGTGGTGTCATCTCTGTACCCCTATCCCTCCCACCCCGCGCCTCCCACTTTCTGTGAGAAGAAATATCGTCTAATGGAATTGTGTCTGTTGGGCAAAATTGACATGGATTTCGGTCAGGGTATCCAACCCAACAATTGCCCCTATCCCCGCACTATTGGTATAGATGATCATGCTGTATTACTAAAATGGGCCTATAAGGCATCTTATTTGGAATGCTAACACATTTATGATATCTGAAAGAAATAATAATTATAATTAAGTGCATGTATACTTAAGCAAATTGATGAAAAGCATTTCATCAACTGCTTTCAACTAGATATAAATTAACCTTACCTCATTATATCATAGCATAGCTCTGCCCTAATCATCAAAACACCATGTTCTTATCAAGCCTCTACATGTGCACAGAATCGTGTCATTGCCTTGCTACGGACGGCTGAGGAAATAAAGGGACCTATTGTGTTTGTGTTTCTACTTTATCTCCACCACTGATGCTCATAATCATACCCCCGCCGCTGCTTATCTGTTCAATTTCTGCCCAAATTGTCAGCACGCGTGGCTTTGTTTGCATTCATTATACCACCAAACGCCAACAAGATAAGCATCTGTCCAAGCCACCCGTCCCTAACTGCACAGCCTCCGCTCTATAGGGGTACAACGGGTTGACATATGAGAGCCGCCATCTTGTCCCCCAGTGAGTCCAGTAATCCTGAGACGCCAGTTATAGTTACAGATATTGTTGCTGCCAGCAGCGCTGCACCCCACCTGGCTGCTAATGACCCTGCAGCTGACCCGTTATACAGATATAGACGGGCCGTACCCCCATCCCTGACCGCCCTGACCTCCCCGGACCTGGAAACATACCCCTACCGCAGCCCTCCACCACACACGACCCGCTAGGGGCCGCTAGTGGGCGTCTCGTGGCCTCTCGCCGTGCATGAGCTGCACGAGACTTGCCGGTTCAGTGGTCGGGTGGCCACGTGTAAGGCTGAGATAGGTGCAGTAAGGGGAGGGGGTCATGTGACAAGCATGACCTTCATGGGTGGGTTGTTCCTATAGGCTGAATCTGTAGGGGTGGGTGGGGCTAGATATCACAGGTATCTATAGACACATGTGAACTAATATAGACAGATTGCATTTCAAGTCAGACACGCGTATCGGCAATTGACTTGTGTTTTGCATTTCCTTTGTCAGATTTAGTTGACCTTATCATGTTACTCAGTGAATGAGTACGTTTTTGAAATAAATGAAAATAATAAAATCATTTAGCATTGGCATGTTTCTCTCCACGTGATAGATCACTGTAAATTGCAAATGTTTAACTCAATGTAAAATATTTTCAGACATATTTTTTCAGCTGTTTAGAATATCTTCGTCGTGAATCATTACATTTCGTATTACAAGTAATCAAACAGGGATCTCCAGGGAGAACTCAAAATAACAAATTCCCTCTTTTTTCAGAGAAACAGTGGACCGTGCATTTCAGCAGGAATACAATTAGCTTTCCTGCTGGGTAGGAGGTAACGGGTGAAATAACGACCTCCTCTCAACAATTCAACACACTTTCTAAATCATTTAAAGGAAGATTGATCTGCGGTTCTTGGTTCATACCAGGTCCTGACAAATAGCAGAGGCTGAGCCCCCTTGATGAGTGAGCCCTCTCCACCTCACATTCCAATAACGCATCGAAATTTAAAAGGCGAGCGAAAAATGCCTCTGCAGTAACCGGAAACCCTGGTCTCGTGCCCCCAGGGACGCCGCCTTGTCTCGTCATGTCCCGTTTTGTCTCGCGAGAGCTCTGCGGTCAGCGGACGCCGCCAGACTGGCGCCGGAACGCCGAGTGGACAGTGACGTCATCATTTCTGTAACACGACCGTAACTCGAGCTTGTAACTCTTCGAAGATGGGACAGCTAGGGAGGGTTTAATACTGTTGGTATTTGTTTAAATTGTGACGTTTTAGTACATCTTTACAGATTGTCCTTGCAGGACGACTGATTCTGGGATCGGTGTTAACTGCAGGAATCATGACATAGCATAATAAGAGCGTTTTACAATGTAGTAGCTACAATAACCCCTGCGATTAACGACGCTGTGGAGGCATTTTAATATGTGTGTAAAGCAATGCTAGCTATCGGCTAACAGACTATTGGTATATTGTACTATGTTGCAGGATTTAAGTGAAGCAGAGATGCTCTTATAAGTATTGTTATTAATATGCTTAGTTGAGCATTATGTAAGATATGAATCTTCCATGAAGACATCCCAAAAAAGTCCGCTATAAAAAGCTCTGTTTTTAAATCTTGGTCGATAAGAATAATCATTAAGCAGAGGTAGACCATCCATTTTCGCACGTAAACTGCGCCCTGAAGTATCTCCAGTGACAATGCATTTTTGTGTACATGTGTAAATCTGTGATTATAAGTTAATAATTAACTTCCATCTGACATGACAGAGTCATCAGCACTCCTTAGTAGAAGCACCACCTTAATTGTTGGCCAAGAACAATAGGTTAAAACCAGCGACAGAGAAAACACAGCACAACACGAGAAATAAGTGTTTTACGTGATTCGTTTACTCGAGAAACAGATTCAGCTAATTTCCTCGACGCCGTTTTCCTTGCAAGGAAATGAGAATTAATCATCGGACGTGCCGAGGCCAAGTTTCCCGCACTTTTTTACAAGTTAGCCGAAAGTCGTCTGCCGTTGCGCCGTTCCGGTTTGATGGCGCGTCCGCACGCCAGCCGCTCGTCCCACCTACAAGGCCTGGAGTGACCTATGTCAAGCAGCCCTCAGCGTCTCATTGTCTCCTCCAGCGTTTACCCAGACACCCTGGAGGCCTCCTTCCGCCCTGTGGGGACGCGTGAGGACGACGACAGCTGCCAGGAAGTGACGTCATATCGCGCCATAACAACACTATTAGCGACAATTTGTACCGGCAAAAATGTCCCAGTCTGCAAAGCCAATTGCATTTCTTTCGGGTATGACTAAGATTTCTTTTAAATAATTATGCTCCTTGAATGCTGAGTGTTGGAGAAAGGCATTGCCAATGGTTTAAACCCGGCCTGTTCATGCCGAGAAGCATGTGAATTCACTCCCTTGGGGCGGGCGATAATTGGGGGGAAATGTTTTGTGTGGGGCACAGATAAAACTTGGCGCCACTTTAATGGGGAGACGCCGAGCATCTTGTCTTAGGTTCTGCCGACACGAGCAGCTCCAGCTGCCCGAGCTGCTCGGGGCTACTCGGGACTGCTCGGGGCTACTCGGGGATGCTCAGGACTGTTCAGGGCTCCTCCCGGCCTCTATGATATAACCCCACCCTATTGTCCACCGCCAGGGGGCAGAGGTCATCCCCGCTGATGACGTCATCACCAACGTCGCCATGACAACGAGAGTCCTAATGACTTGTAAGAAAATGAAACTGTATCATTCTGTTCGTTAAAATATGTGATTGTGAATGGACAATCTCTAATTGATCTTGTATACGGTCAGTGTATGTATACCCCTTTATACATATTCAAACAAAATCCACAAATTATGCGTTGATAAGGATTACTAAGGTCTATGTTATAAAATGTTATTTTCAGAACAGACACATCATTATGGCCTACTATTCAATATCATTGTATAAAAAGTTCAAAGAAAAAAGATTAAAGGAGGAACAAGATTTGCGACTTTCTATAACTATCTCTCCATGTCATTAGAAAACAATATAACTAGTTTAGAAGACGTTTTTTCAACCTCGTCATGAATAGTTCGTGCCTACATCAACTGATGTTAAGTTTTCTCATGGTGCCTCGGCAAAAGAAATAAAGGTGTGTTATTTCAGGTTACCCTACCAATGTAATGCCATACCTAGCAAAACAGGGCCGACTCTAGAAATTCTTATCGAATTTTGTAAAAGGGCCATGCTTGGAGGTGATACTATGGGGCCCAGGCCATGTGATGCAAATCTACTGTATGTATCCATAATAAATTAATGCACCGCTATCTTGATACACGAGAGAGTTACATGGACATCTTTATGGAAAGGAGAGTACATAAGAGAAAACGTTCTTAGCATGAGAAACATGGTACAATAAAAGTACATAATTATATATGATAGTAAATGTAGCCTTTTGCCATAGAATTTTTGTGTTAACTCAACGGTGGGAGTGTTTGGCTAATCATTTTTTGACCCATATAAATTTGAACCCACAGACTAGCAGAGTTAGGTCTCACATGCATCTAGGCCTACCCACAGCCAGTATATATAGGCTCACATGGTTAGGTCCCACTTCTGTGCCAACTCCTAGCCAGTATATCCATAGGCTCAAATAGTTAGGTCTCACTTCCAGGCATACCCCTAGCCAGTATACCATAGACTTGTCCTGTTTAATCTCACTTCTATGCCTGTTTCTAGCTGATTGTAGGTGGACCTGTTTCTCATAGGTTTGCAAAGTTAGCTCTCATGTCTGTGCCTACCCCTAGTTAGCATAACATAGACTAACACAGTCAAATCTCATTTCAATGTCCCTAGCCTATATCCCATAGGGGCACACAGTTAGGTCTCACTTCCAGTCATACTCCTACCGAATATGTGCCATGGGCGTCCATAGTAAGGTCTCACAGCCAGGTATACCCCTGGCCAGTATACAGTTAGGTCTCACTTCTATGCCTACACCTAGCCAGTATACCATAGGCTCATCTAGTTAGGTCATATTTCTATGACTACTCCCGGGCTACCCCTGGCATAGATTCGATAGGTGTTGCTTAGCTAGGTCTCACTTCCAGGCATACCCCTATACACTGATAATAATGGACCTGGAAATGTTAGTCACTACGGACTACATTTCTATAGTCACATGAATGTAGCAAAAACGACTATACCAAGTTAGTCACCTATGTCTATAGTAAGTTAGTCATATAGTCAACCTATAGTCAGCCATTAAATTGGCTGATTTGGGCTATATAGTCAAGTGACTATGAATTTAATGGTTTCATGGTCTAAAGTAGTCACTATGACTAATAGATATAGTCAATCATGAGAAATAAGGGAAGCTTAAGTACTGAAGGCAGGTCAAGGTTCAGCAGGGTAGACATGGCTAGGATAAAGCAGGGCAGGGGACAGGCTAGGATAAGGCAGGCCAGGAGACAAGCTAGGATAAGGCAAGGCAGGGGACAGGCTAGGATAAAGCAGGCCAGGGACAAGCTAGGATGAGGCAGGGCAGGGGACAGGCTAGGATGAGGCAGGGCAGGGGACAGTCTAGTAGGATAGGGCAGGGCAGGGACAGGCTAGGATGAGGCAGGGCAGGGGACAGGCTAGGATAAGGCAGGGCAGATGACAGGCTAGGATAAGGCAGGGCAGGGGACAAGCTAGGATAAGGCCAGGGGACAGGCTAGGATAAGGCAATGCAGGTAACAGGCTAGGATAAGGCAGGCCAGAGGACAAGCTAGGATAAAGCAGGGCAGGTGACAGGCCAGGATAAAGCAGGACAGGGACAGGCTAGGATAAGGCAGGGCAGGGGACATGCTAGGATAGGGCAGGGACAGGCTAGGATGAGGCAGGGCAGGGGACAGGCTAGGATAAAGCAGGCCAGGGACAAGCTAAGATGAGGCAGGCCAGGGGACAGGCTAGGATAAGGCAGGCCAGGGGACAGGCTAGTAGGATAGGGCAGGGCAGGGCAGGGGATAAGCTAGGATAAGGCCAGGGGACAGGCTAGGATAAGGCAATGCAGGTAACAGGCTAGGATAAGGCAGGCCAGAGGACAAGCTAGGATAAAGCAGGGCAGGTGACAGGCCAGGATAAAGCAGGACAGGGACAGGCTAGGATAAGGCAGGGCAGGGGACATGCTAGGATAGGGCAGGGACAGGCTAGGATGAGGCAGGGCAGGGGACAGGCTAGGATAAGGCAGGTCAGGTGAAAGGCTAGGATAAGGCAGGCCAGGGGACAGGCTAGGATAAGGCAGGCCAGGGGACACGCTAGGATAAGACAGGCCAGGGGACACGCTAGGATAAGGCAGAGCAGGTGACAGGCTCCTGTATAGGCCTATCATGCTCTGTCGGTCTAGACATACACTGTTCATGTATTTCTATGTTATCAAAATTGGAACAAATGACCATGATAACTCTATCAAACATGAGAACTCATGCACCCTATAACATCTTAAGTTGTCATAGTCAACTGTAACATAACATATAACAAGCAGGGATATCCATAGAACAGTGGTTTAGGAAAAGATGTGCCTACCTGAAGTCCATGGACCATTCAAATTTGAATCCTAACTGTTTCCTGTGCACACATTCCTGTGACATCATCAATTTGTGTGATCCACATATAGTCACTACTGACTATCTTTATGACTAATATGTGACTAGGTTGTATAGTCCCCTGACTACGGGGGTCAAAATATGATGGAATAGTCAGTACTGACTATAGGTTTTATTATCAGTGTAGGCAGTATATAATAGGCTCACATTGTGAGGTTGCACTTCCAGGCATACTCGTACCCGTGTTATCATAGACTATCAATGATAGGCCTCACTTCTATGCCTACCCCAAGCCAGTACATGTATATCATGAACTATCACAGTTCTCTTCTGGGCATACCTCTTACCAGTATACCATAGGCTTGCATAGTTAGGTCTCACTTCTATGCCTACCGCTAGCCTATATCCCATAGGCTTGCAGAGTTAGGTCTCAGTTCCAAGCCTACCCCATACCACAGTCCCTAACTGGATTAACCTGCTGCTGCCCTCTAGCGGCTTATCCGGAGTCCCTGGCGGAGGGATACAGACGGTTCTGGTGAGTCGGCGCCCGGCCTCTCTCTGTTCTCCGCTGGACATGGTCACGCACATGCTCAAAGAGGACATCAGACGCAATGAATTCTGGGATTGTGGCGCGGACGGCGGAGTGGTTCTGTCATTTTAGAGGGCATTAACCGGCGAGGTGGGCCCTAAGGCAGTCCTTTAATTAACAAAGCAATATTTGGCCGTTTGAGCCTGCTTGCCCAGCCCTTGCTCGGTCCTCCCTCCGCCCAATGTTGACTCACGGGGGACCCCCCCCCTCCCCCGACACCCCCACCCCCTTCTCTAACCTGATTTGTATTGCACAGCCAACCGATCGGCGGAGGCTGCGTAGAAGGAGGAGTATGGTTGACGTTGTCTAGATTCAAATTTTTAGTAAAAGAAACTATTTAAACAAGGGAAAAAACAACAAAAGGTTCCACTAAAGTATGTTGCCGGTATTTGATATTATTACACAAGTGAGTAGATCTTGAAAGGGTCAACCCAGCTAACAGAAAAACGTTATTTTGCGTCAAAATAACGTTTTAAAACTTTAAATAATATAATGCCATAGTAAGGAGCCTTAGAGAAACGCTATATAACGTTATAAAGTGTTGTATATCATTTTTTGTTTACTGGGAAAGCATCAAAATAAAAAATTGTATTATAAAAGACGTGGGTACAGCATCTAAACCTATCATGAATGGACAGAAAGCGGCAATGATTTCTCTTTTAGATTGTGTGAAAGTAGTGCAGTGCAGGATATTTCCTCACGTGCACACATGTCTTTCGTCTCACCTCTTCTCGATCTACGACCCTGGAAGGATCAGCTGAGTTGTACATACATATATCTGCACAGCTATATATATTACAGTATTTACCCTACTTAGATCTGCATTCAGTATAATGTGTATATTATATCTATGCAACGCATATGTTGTGTCTATATGAGGCACTAATGTATCCATATACATTATATCTATTGCCTCTGCTGCATCATTATCATTACGTTCTACGATACTAGAAGTATTTCCATGTCTATTGTCCTGTCTGTGAGGGATGATGAATCATTATGGGGTGTCTTCTAAATTGTTTTATGAGCCCTGGCTAAGTGTTTATTTTGCAAACAGAGGCGCTCCAGAGTTGCCAGGAAACCATTTGACCCAGTAGTGTTCATGCATCACCTACTTTACCCGGCTTACAGCTGTTGTTTACCGATTACAATTTTATGGAGATGAGATATTTGCGTAAATCCTCCTAGCCAAGACTCTCATCTTTCATTTTTTTCAAGTCCCATGTATCGATAAATGTAACTTATCTCCACAGTTACCAAATACAATGTCTAGCGTTCTACAGTCTGCTTGATATGGCGACATTGCCAACTTTCTATCTGTTAGTTATGTATAGCTTGTATCGTAAAGCTAAACTTTGTGATGAATATAAGTGCCCTATCTATCATCATACAGGAGACCCAGTAAACAAAGAAAAAACGTTATACAACATCATTTTATAACGTTATATAACGTTTCTCTAAGGCTCCTTATTAGGGCATAACGTTATACAAAGTTTTAAAACGTTATTTTGACGTAAAATAACGTTTTTTGTTAGCTGGCTCCCTGAAGTATGCATGTGGCATGGAAATATTAGTTTGAACAATATCTCTCAGCAAATTTGCCCAACAACACCAGCCCTGTGAGATGTGGGCGGAGGTGTATGGTCGGGCAAACTGTCAGAATTTTGCTTGATTGCCACGATTTGTTCCGACTAATTATGATACCATTGTTCTTGCTCCTTCTTCCCTCCCTCGTCGCTAGTGCCCCACCCCTTGTGATAAACATCACTAGGGTGTGTGTGCTTAAAAATGACTCAGCCCCCAACATTAACAGTCTGCGTTGACAACGAAAATACTCTAGACGAATAATCGCCATTACCAGCTTCTGAGAATAAACCCAGCCTTTCTTTTTCATCTTTTTCCCATCACTTTTTCCTGTCTTGTCCCAGACCTATCTGTGCCAGTGGATCATCCGGAAATGCGAGCTTTTGGCCAATTAATGTTTAATTATTACTTATTGGAGTTGCTCCCTCGCCGCTGGTCGGGTCGCCTGAGCTGCTCACGCTCATAATGAGCGGGTCCCTGTGGGGAGGACGTGATGAGCAGCGTCAACCTGCTCTACCCCCAATAGAACTACTCAAAGCTCTACCCCAATGGAACTACTCAAAGCTTCTCAGTCTTTTACTCTGCACCATGTAAGACAGACATGACACGAATGTGGGTAATGCACTTTTGATAAGAGTGTATAATTAGTTATATCATGGTTTTTGAAGTACTATTTAGATTCGAGATTATATTTTACAGTTTAATATTCTTCATTGAAGACTATATCGGGCCTGTGATATATTCCATGCGGTGGATGTGCACCAAGTCTGAACATATATTTTTGAGCATTACGCTGAAGTTGCTTTATAATTATCTTTTTCTCTTCTCCTTTTGATGTGGGGGGAGACTGGGCCTCCCTTCTCACACTTTTATCTATTATGACCCTTCTCAGAATGTAATAGACCCTCTATAGAAGTGTGGCATGCTCTCTAAAATATGTCAAAAGCAGTTACATTCTGTTCACCTCTACACAGAATTATCGTTTGAGATAGTTTTTTGGACGTTATCCCAGTTGTCACCGTACCCGGCCAGTTACCAATAGCCGCTGTAGTTTTCAGTTCTTTGCTGGCTTTTCCTCTAAATGTACATATTCTCCAACGCATGATTCCACACTGCCAATTAACTACAACTTTCTGCTCGTTACTCTTCGCTCACCTCTCAACTAATCACTACTTCTGATTCCAGATCCCCTCATTCTGCCAGTCTCCTCCAGATCCCCAACAAAAACTTACCCCTCATCCAGAAGCCATCTACTACCCCCTATTCGTCCCTCCATAACCCAGCCATGCCTCCCCTGCCCCCCTGCCTCCCCTGCCTCCCCTGCCCCCCTGCTTCCCCATACCCTATTACCCTAGGCTGCACCCCTCGGCACATTCCAGGGGAGTAAAGCACCCCTCCTGCCACCAACAAGGAACTAACACAGCTCAGTCCATTGTTTTATACTTCCCCATAACAAGCCATTTTGTTTCGGTAATTGATATTAATTCTTTTTCTTGGGGAGTCTCGCCCCGAGGAGGAAATCTATCAAGGTGATTTCCAGTGTTTGACTTTTCCAATATTTTAATGGCAAATAAATTGGACAATGCTCAGGGGCACTTCTATTATCTTTTAAAACACAGTTCGTGTCATCAGTTTTATTATCTATGAAATTCCCTTAAAAGTTTTGCAGCTTTCAAAATGTTGTAAATTTTGATGCAGAATTTTGTACCAGATGAGGGCAACAAATAGCATATTTTATTCATTAGAAATAAAAAGATATACCTTGAATTTCTATACAGCAGGACCATATACCCAATATCAATTGGCTTTTCAATTAATTCCTTATTTGATGAATACCACTGTCAAAGCAAAGTAATAACCTGAATTATTCTTGTAAAGACCTTTTTTCTCCCTGGCTTTTCTACCTTCTGACTATAACATCGAATATCTCTGTGAATCATAGTTCGATATCAAAGTGTCTCCTACTCTCTAACTAATGTATTTCTTGTTGGCATAACCTACTTTCTCGTGCTCAATATATTTGTTTCTCTTCTTCTTTTTGTCAGCACAAACAAGAACCTAGACAGGGGCGTCCTTAAGAGAGATAATGGGTGCACAAACATGGGGTGAAGAGGCAGGGTTCACTCATAACTCACCTAGACTGTTAGATGACTGGGCCTGGCTTCTGTCAAAACATGACAGAGTATCTCAGTGTTGTTTCACATCTTTTTTGGTGAAGCCCAGATCTACGGCATATAGCATTGTCCTCGGAGTATAATGATGTACTGTTGTTGTTCCCGGACCCTCTTCACTCCCACATGCTACCCTCTATTCACTGTTTACAATCCACCCACTACCCACGACGAAATGTGTGTTGTCTTAGGAGGAGGTTATGGAGACTGGTCTGGGTGGAGGATTATGGAGACTATGGTCTGGGAGGAGGTTATAGAGAGTAGTCTGGGAGAAGGTTATGGGCACTAAGTTCGTGAGGATGTCATGGAGACGAGGTCAAGCATGCATACAGATGATAGAGATCTTTTAGCACAGAGACACATTCTGCCCTGTATGGGGATTGAGTGCAGGACCGAACACTTTAAAGTATTTTACCCTAATCACTACACTAGGGCAATCCACATCATGCCTACCCGCTAGTCCTTTCCTATAGACACACGTTCATGATACCTTATTTACCTGCCACCTTATTCACATACCACCCATGATTAATAACATATACCCCGGATAACCGGGAAAGAGAGATTGAAATTTTTGTAGCAAAAGTGTTGTTTTCATTAATTCATTCTTTTCAATTGTTTGTTTTGAAAAACATCTGGTTTGCATCAATATCTAACCAACCGAAACTACGTAATGTAACATTGGAAAGACTCGATGGCAACCTTGGTATTTGAACACCAGACCTATTTATAAGCATGCACTATCTATTTGGCTACAAAATGTTATGCTCATACATCTAGCTACCTGATGAGAATATGGAACTGCTCATGTTTTCCCTTCTTGTTACGAGCCGTTCTTATATAACATAAGATACACGTTACGTTTGGTCCCGGTAACTATTCTCAGCTGAGCGTACGAATTCGCTTCGCCTACACCATGAGTCGACCCTTAAAGCACCAACCTAACTCTGCGCTGATGAGGCTCTGCTGGAAATAATTAGCGCTAAAAGTCGTCTGCGCATACAAAACATGCGGCAAAAAGTGGGCTAAAGAGCTGCAGTACAGGGGGCACAGGCAGAGCAAACAAAGAATCAAGAGGCAGAAACCCCTAACCATAACTCACTGGAGGACCTGAGGAGGTGGGGTGTGGAGGGAGGGGTGCAGACACGTGAAGGGGTGAATCTGTTTGAGGAAGTCGCGTGAGTTATGACGGTCACCAGGGGCCCAAGCTGGGGGTGAGGGAAAGGGTGCTGGGAGGAGATATGGGGACAGGAGCTAGATGGAGGGACTTAGGGGGGTAGGAGATAGTGGGTGCTGTATGGGGATATGGGGACAGGAGCTAGATGGTGGAACTTAGGGGGGTAGGAGATAGCGAATGCTGTATGGGGGTATGGGGACAGGAGCTAGATGGTGGAACTTAGGGGGGTAGGAGATAGCGAATGCTGTATGGGGGCATGGGGACAGGAGCTAGATGGTGGAACTTAGGGGGGTAGGAGATAGCAGATGCTGTATGGGGGTATGGGGACAGGAGCTAGATGGTGGAACTTAGGGGGTAGATGATAGAGGATACTGCATGGAGATATGCGACAGGAGCTAGATGGTGGAAGTTAAGGGATAGAGGGCAGTGGAAGGGGATAGGGGTCAGAGGGTGCTGCATGGAAGTATGAAACAGGAGACCGGAAGGAAGGAAGTTAGGGGTGTAGAAGATGGAGGGTGCTGGGAGGAGATAGGAGTCAGGAGCTAGATGGTGCAAGTTTGAGGGTAGAGGATAGAGGGTTTTGAGAGGATGTATGCGGACAGGAGCTAAGTGGTGAAAGTTAGGGGGATAGAATAGTGAGGGTGCTGGGAGGAGATAGGGGTCAGGGCTAGATGGTGAGGATCAGTTGGGAGAGAAGATAAAGGGTACTGTATTGAGACAGGGAACAGGAGCTGGATATTCATATTATGCTACAGAAATACAGGTAGAGGGATCTGTGTCCAGGTAATGGGTAGGATTAGGATGGTAAACGGTTTTGGAGTAAAGGGTAGCATATATAAAATGAAAGGGAATAAATTGTCAGATTAAAGTTACTATAAAACAAACAAGGTTATTCACCGACTTAAGATCTTGATTAAAGTTGTTTAAATGATAAAAGTTCATGCAGTGAAGCTTCAAGTTAAATGGGAGGAGGGTGTGGAGGATCAGCATGCCGTAGGTAGATGGGGAATGATGGAGTGAGTGGGGGACTGGGAGGTAGATGTTAAGGGACAGAGTGAAGGCAATGTCTGCAGGCATCATCCTCTAGACTACACAGTGAGACCCAACTTTGTGTAATGGGGTGGGGGAGAGGGGGGGCCGAGCAGGCTCAGCACAACTAAGAGCCCCAATCCTGCCACCGTCTGCCCCGTGCGCCGATCAGCCGGCCACAAATCGCCTCCTGAAGACTGCCGGCTTGGGCGATAATCCTCAGGCACACATTAGGCCAAATGACGGCGGCTATAAGTCACTGACACCGCCGACAGGGGAGGAGGGGGGCCGGGGAGGCTCGGCGGGACCCCGGAGCAGGGTGCTC
This sequence comes from Harmothoe impar, assembly GCA_947462335.1. Lineage (NCBI taxonomy): Eukaryota > Metazoa > Annelida > Polychaeta > Phyllodocida > Polynoidae > Harmothoe > Harmothoe impar. Next base: position 37,633,074 of record OX381710.1, read on the forward strand.
GGTGACACCCCAGCAGCCCCCGACCCGGGCCCCCAATACTGCACGCTAACACCCCCAAACCCCTGCCCGGTCTCCATAACGCCCTGCTGCCATCTGCCCATCCCCTGTCCCCGGGGAGACCCGCCCCCAAAACCCGCTATTGTCTCTGCTGCCACCAACTGCATTTTTTTCTTTTCGCATTTTTTGTAGGTGATCAACTTTTATCTCCCCAATGCATTTCCAGAGACAGTAGGCTGACGTTTACAGGACCGGTGGGTATCATGAGGATAGCAGCATTCAGGAAGTTACATATAGGGTTCAATGATAGACATTGATCAAGCTCGTATCGCACGAAATTAGCGCAGCATTGCTTGATAAAATCACAATCATCGAGTGTGATACAAGTCATATCAACTTTGGACTTTGGTTTATGTTTTGACGAAAACGTGTTCTAAAAAAATGTTGGTTGAATGTAGGAATAGGGTTGGATACAAATATGTTTAAAAGAACGTCCGTTGGTCGAACGTTGGGAGAAGGTTTGGTGTAATTGGGGAGGGGGCCTTTCCCTACGCCACTGATGAATTATAATCCAATGGTGGTTAATCCAATGGTGGTTAAACGTGTATTCAACGTTGGGTAAGGTCCATACATACCTGTTGTTTCAAGCGGTAGATTCTGTTATACTACTCACACTTACAGAAGCCACCTGGCATTGAGGGACATTCTGCTATACTACTTACAGTAGTCACCTGGCATTGAGGCATAGTTTCCTACTCTACTCAGATTTACAGAAGCCACCTGGCATTGAGGGATATTCTCCTATACCACCCACACTGACAGAAGTCACCTGACATTGGTGGACATTCTGCTATACTACTCACACTTACAGAAGCCACATAGCATTGATGGACATTCTGCTGTACTACTCACACTTACAGAAGCCACATAGCATTGATGGACATTATGTTATACTACTCACACTTACAGAAGCCACACAGCATTGATGGACATTCTGCTGTACTACTCACACTTATAGAAGCCACACCCAGCCAACAAGAAAACGTTATTGTACGTCAAAATAACGTTTTAAAACTTCATATAACGTTATGACATAGTAAGGAGCCTTAGAGAAACGTTATATAACGTTATAACATGTTGCATTACGTTTTTTGTTTATTGGCCATGGCATTGATGGATATTCTGCTAATCTACTCACACCTACAGTAGTCACCTGGCATTGAGGCACATTCTGCTATACTATTTACATTTTCAGAAGCCACATTACATTGAGAGGTATTTCGCTATACCTCTCACACTTACAGAAGTCATCCTGGCATTGAGGAAGCTTCAGTTATCCCATGATATGAATACACATGTACTGAAATTGAAAGCTTTCACCTGTTTCTATTGCATTGAGAGACCTTGTGTTTATTCCCGGGTTATACCACTTACAATTACACTGAATGATAACCTGGCATGTGATTGTCCTCTTCTTTATTCATGTTGCTCTAAGTATACCCTAATAAGCAGTGATTAACATGAATATCTCCTACCCTTATTTTACAGCTAATGAATGCATGCAATATGTGTACAAGAAGTACAAGAAGTGACTCGAGACGTGTGAATTTAGTAAGGAATAAAAGTACTAATGGGAAAACAAAAACAAGGCAAAACATTATCTGGCCAGAGTAGCAGAGCTGATTTGTGTAAATCTTGTCAGTTAACCTAAACCCGGCGGATAATGACAATGCTGTCCGTGTAGTGAACAAAGGGGGAGCTAATAAGAAAAGAAAACTTCTTGTCGGCAAGATAAGATAACAACAAAACACGGCCCCTTAATTGATATTTGTGTTGTTGTTCCCCCAATCTTCCCTCTACTTACCCCTTCCAACCCCCCCCCCCCCCCCGCCCCACCAGGTTCTTGGTCTCAGGTGGCTACATTCCTTAAAGACGCTCAGGCCAGACGACATTTATGAGTTATTCGTGTTTGCGCGGGATACTTTATCTGTGCAGACAAAAAAAAACTTCAGCTCTGCTACTCCTCGTATAAGAATGGTAGAGCAATAGGAGAAAAGGAGTCCCACTCAAAGTCACAGCTGGGGCTCCTACGGATAAGAAACGTCTGATTTGTGATTTGTTTTATTTTTGTATGATTATGATCTCCATGCACCCCCCCCCCCCCCCCCCCCACACACACACACACACTTAAACATTATCTATCGGTCACATAGCCCAGTCTAAGCTGTGTCTTGGTGACTTATCCGGAGCATATACTCAGAACAAAGCCACTTAGGTGATACAATTAACGACCAATTTCTTTGATGTTTGGGGCCGACTTAGCCCATGTCGCAATCAAAAGAAGGCACACAGTGCGTGGAATGGTAATTCATTAGAGTTGACCCACGTTTTCGCTCAATATCGGGCGCTGCCGTGAACAGCATCTACGTCACGTACGAGTTGGGTACTTTTTCACACAGCCTTCTCCTTTTTTGGTGATGGTTGCCCCTTCTCTTATTTTCCCTTTTCTCTTGTCAGCTTTTTGGTTGGGGTAATTTTCAAGGTCATTGGGGAAAAAATCCCGGATCTACCGCTTCTGCAGACACGATAACGAGGCTTCTGTTTGTCTTGCCGATTCAAAGAGGAACTCCTGGTCCAACTAAAAGGGAGAGGACCTCCCCCCCGTCCCCCCAATCAAAGATGTGCAGAACAAGGGTTGCCCCCTTATCTCTGCCCAACCAAGCAGGGTGTACTGATGGCCGCAGATAAGGCCAATCAGTGTCCTGCGGAGGGGGGCAGCATCGCTACCTTTGAATTAGGTCACCCGATGAAGACTGCCAAACCGTGATAAAGTCAAAGGTCACGCTTCATTTGCATACGTATGCAAATTAGGGGGCGCCTGCCGCTGAAAATCCCGCGAAAAGGGATTAGCGGGAAATTAAGGGAAGTGACGGAAGTGAACTTGGCCGGGGCACGCTCCAGTGGCTGAGGTGGCCTGAGGGTCACGTGACCACATGCTCCCATAACCACATGGGTGTGCGGCTATTTACCGGGGGATCCTCAAGTTAAGGCCAAAGTTGAAAACTCAAACTTTAATAATCTACTTTTTTTCAATTGATCATAATAAAAGTAGCCCTACTTGGATTATGTGTTATTTGTCGCCTGAGGTTGAGTGATACTCCTATACTACTACCATTATATCTTATGCCAGTACACTGTAATAAAGCAGTAGGCACCCAATGCCACTAACGGGGACACGGTGATGCAATGGACATTGGAACTACATTCTCTAGGTCTATATCAAATTGATTGGCACCAACAACTCCATTCATGAGCATCAACTGGGCACCAAAACAGCCCCTGCATACAATGCCCTAACCCTGGGTGATTGTTTGCAATTGGGAGCAATTGGGGCTGCATTGGTTCATCACATCGTCTCTTAATTGGTGTCTCAACCCCGTATGGCTGGCATGATGCTTGAATGCAGCACAGGCAAGTTACTCGCCAGGGCTGCATTCATGCATCATGACAACAAATGGCATTAATGCATCAAAAGGTTAACAGGAGTGTAGGACCAGGGTGCCTACTGCCTGCACCATACGGAGGTAACATGAAGACTCTTGTAAATCAGGTCAGGGCCTTTTTGAAGTCAAATGAGGTCAGGGGGTTGACCGTCCAGGGAGGAGGGTTTGACATGAGAAGGGAAGGGGGTCATAGTTTGTCCACCGCGAAATAAAAGTTGCCTATTGTTTGGCCTTCGTGGAAGCATGTTTCCTCATTACCAACCCCTCCCCCCCCCCCGAAGTGAGCTGCTCATGATGCACGAGTAGGAGGCCCAGGATACCTCCCCCCCCCCTACACACACACAGCCCCGCACCTACCCCATCCCCAACCAAACTTGCATGTGAAGACGGTTTGGTTTTCTAACTTTTTATCCCCGGGGTGGCCGCCAGCTCACGGTCCTCTCGCCCCTGGTGGTGCCAACGCGGTATTAACGTGAGAAAACATGAGATCTCGACCGCCATGTTTTTGAGATGGCAGTGGCGTTTGGTTTTGAAAAGAAAACTTTTCGGTTGAGGACAAGCCTGAACCAAGGGGTGGGGTTCATCAATTTTAATGTCTTTACAAAAAGATTAGACTGTGTGTTCAGAGAGGGAGAGTTACCAGGGAACATGAGAGAGGACCCTGATTTGATTCCAGGGTAGTTTCAGGTGCATTGGGGCGGGGGAGAGTAGCCTGGGTACCTGTGTTCTCCCCTGCCCTCACACACTGGGCGCCGGGTGGAGCAGTGATTGGCCATCTTGCCGACAGAGGCCGCGGCTATCAGGACTGCTGCTGCTGCTGCGGCTGCTGAGAATCTGTGGGGGTGTCAGGAGGGGCGGCAATAAAGTGTTTCACTCGGCGACCTGTGTAAAGGGACAGGGTTTTATTGTCCCTCTGCCTGATCCCTCCCTCCTCACGCCCCACCCAGGCCCCTCCATCCACACAGCTGACTAGGGCGCGCATCATTAGCTCCGACTCATCGCCGACCACCGGGTGGCGGGCCGGCTCGGCCGTGGCTAAGAGGAGGAGCTTCCTGTCATGCGCACTCGGTACCGGAAGACTAACAGCGCCGCCGGCGGAGTGCGGCTGAACCATCTCCTGGAAAACCCCTTTTGCTCGGCCTTTTCCTCCTGTCTGCCCAAGAGGCTAGTGCAAGATACCTTTCTGAGTGAGCATTAAAAAGTAGGTGACTGAAACCCTACAACTACCCCCTCCCCTCCTCCTGCCCCCCACCCCCTACCCCCGCTCCTCCTCTCCTCTTGCTACTCTGCTCCTAAGGCTCCTGCTTTCTGCCTACGCTCAATGCGCCCCCTATTGTTTGCATCAACACAAAGCAGGCAGAGCTCTCACTCGTCCCTCCTCTACCCCTTCCACGTCTCCACCCACACTCCTGCTACTAACTGCTTACGGACCCCGACTGTGCCAGCACGGGGGGAGAGACGGCCAGGCAGCTTTGTCCCCCTCACGCCCCCCTCAATTAGACAACAAGGACAACGCCTCGCCGCTGACGAGCAGAACCCGGCACAGCAGAGCTAAACCAGCGAGCTGCTCACGACGAGCAAAACAGGACCCCCTTCCGCCACCATGCAGTCAACACTTTTAATAATTCTCCTCCGAGTTGGAAATGGGGGCCTGAAAAGGTATTAGTCACCGAAGAGACCCGGCGGGGCATGGCAGGGGGGAGGAAGAGGAAGGAGGGTTGGGGAGGGGGTAGAGGAGTGAAGGGAGGGAGACTTCTAGGGGTGCCTAAAAACAATGGAGCATATTAGGTCCCTGTTTATTCAGAATTAGAACTCAATCAGGCTTCAGTTTAGATTCAATGAGAAAAGAAACCTTTCCCCTAAAATATCCATTATTTAAAAATAATTAATATTTCACATGGATTTTATCTATCCCAGCTGCTGATTTTAAGTTGAGTTATTTTCGATGTCTTCATTAAATACTGCTTATTCTCTCTTTGAGGATGAATATGTAAGCATGATGTTGATTTTGGAATGACAAACTCTTAAAGATAATTGGAACCATCTGACACTGCTGCTGGGCACTATTTTTCCATTATTGTGATTTATTGCTGCAATAATCGAAATCACACAAATCGCAATTGTTGTCTTGTAAACCCATAATAAAGAGTGAAGAAAACGGACATAAATCTATGTCGTTTTGGAGTACCGGTATTGCATTATGATATTTAATCATTTCCCACTATTTATCCACAAATGTGAACTTCAGTCAATAATATAAGTATTCCCTTAGCCTTCGATATAGACTTAAATAAAATGTCATCCCAGCCCCTGCATAAACCATTTGGAAATCAATATAGCCCCTATTCTCTTTCAATAAAACTAAATTGTGCAGCGTTTTGTCCGCTCAAACAATGAGTTGATTACCAGGTGGACAGCTCCTTCCTGTAAGTCATTGACTGACCGCTAACCGACAGCTCCGTTAACCACGCCTACCAGTACCTGTCTCTTGCCGCCCTCCCCCATCACGCAACTCCCTGATTATCGTTCACACGACGTTGTCGCGCAGACAAATTGGCCTGCATAAATTTCACACCGAGGCTGGAGGTGGGGTCAGCTACGGGGCCATTGTTTGGCCGCACGGGTCAGCTGTCGCTGGTTGCCTTGGCTGCCTATGCTGCCACACGGGCGCACGCTGGGGACCAGTGCCAGAGGTCAGAGACGCGGGGACCAGTGGCGCCACCCTGACCCCAGTGGCCATTTCTGTGTGCGAGCTTCTCCATCTACACTTAAATCTCCATTCCAGAAGTCAGGCCATGGCTTTAACCTAACAAACCTTTGGACAAAGTCACCAACTTTGTACATCATTTATTTAGCAATTAGGTATCTCAATTCTGAGACAGTTGTTATACAATAAAGAGATCATAATGTGATTCAAATGGCAGTCCATATAGGCCTACATGAGATATATTATATATAAGAGCATTGCCCCATCGCCCGAAGAAGAACTGGACCTTAGATGTATACTACATGTTGGCAATTATTTCGACCCTTCAATGTGCCTTGTTGAACCCCTTTAAATGTTATTTTACAGAAATAAATGGTTGGAGTCTCCGAATGATTAGATCGCTTTTGGTTCAATGACTCCTGACAATATCGAAATGTCTAGTCCATGGGGACATGGTGTTATTTATGTGAGTTGTTGTGTCACATTTGTCATTTTGTCACTGACCATCTGTACACCCTCCTGGAGCTGCTCTGAGAGTTGCTCTGGCTAAGTTATTGTGTCTACTCTATGATTTGGTATTGGTGACGAGAGTATTCAAGTACATGTGGTAAAGAATAACTGTAACATAGTGTATTAATGGTATACAAAACCATGCATGAGTCTTTCATGTACTCAAGGGGTGATTATGAGGTTAAAGCGCTTCCCACTTTGGCAAGTCTTTATCTGGTTAATCCTGCAGACCTTCTGTGTAGATACACTGTCAGAAGTTAGTGTAGCTGCACAGCGAGATATACTGTAGATTTACAGTATAAAAGGAGGTATTTTTGGTTTCCAGTATCACATACTGTTCAGCTACAGTCACCTACTGTAAAACCCACACACAGGAGGTCCTTGGAGCGAGTCTTACCTTGGCACAATACGAAATACGTTTTTCTTTTTTTATTTCCTTAACCCATTTGACATGCTTTTCCATCAATATTGACATATAAATGTTAGCTATTGATATTTGAATATGTATATTTGTATAATTTAGATGTTTTATGCACATTTTAACAGTACTACCTATTGTGCCCAGGTGGGACTCGAACCCATGATCTCTAGATTGTGGATTACAGTAGGTGAGTTTGTAGCTGTACAGTATGTAATACTGGAAACCAAAAATAACTCCTTTTATACTGTTCAGCTATAGTACTTACTTCTAACAGTGTATTTAGCACGTCATCAACACATATACACTATGTATATGACAGTTATTGTGCCAGGATCTACCAGCATAAATTTACTAAACTGGGTCCTCAAAGGACACCCTATGTATGTGCTGGAGTGTACCAGCATGCAGTTCCTGGGGTCCTTGGAGAACACACGATGCATATGTGTGGGGTTCTGCCAGCATTCAGTATCGGGGCCCTTAAAGAACACACTATGCATATGTGTGGGGTTCTGCCAGCATTCAGTATCGGGGCCCTTAAAGAACACACTATGTTTATGTGTGGGGTTCTGCCAGCATTCAGTATCGGGGCCCTTAAAGAACACACTATGTATATGTGTGGGGTTCTGCCAGCATTCAGTATCGGGGCCCTTAAAGAACACACTATGTATATGTGTGGGGTTCTGCCAGCATTCAGTACCTTGGGTTCTTAAAGGCTCCTACTTTAATTAGCTATGTTGATTACCAGTTCTTACCCAGTCGGGATTTAGTCCCTTGTAAAACCCAATTAGCACAGCCGGGAAGAAGCCAGGGCCGCCCAGGAGGGATTAATGACAAGTATCTCCTCTCCTCATTGCCAATATCACTCCCCCACGCCAGCAAGACGACGTGAAAAATGACGATACAGATCTCCAGGTGAAACCATATTGTCCTCCCCCCTCCACTTCTTGGGTGGGTAGGTGGGAGAGGGGGTGCTGGGGAGAGGGAGTTGGAGAGGGAGAAGTGGGGGTGTCCAGACAGTCTGGCGCCTGCAGATAATTAGCGTGTGGGTGCGGCGTGGCGCGGCGTGGCCTCCTTGCCCTAACCGACTCATCGAGCCTGGAGCGACTCACTGCCACAAAAAGAAGCCAGCTGTAAGCTGCTGCTTACCAGGTAAAGGGGGTATGGAGGCCTACACATGGGGGCCATCGAGCACCCAGCTAGGTAGGAGGGCTGAGTCGACTATAGTCAGGCGGGCAATCATACATTAATGTTACAAAGCTACAAACAGCCAGCATTAAGCGGAGAAATTGATTCAAGGATGATGTCCATCTCTTCAAAACCTCTTAATTTAGTAGTATGGGTACAGGCTTTATCCCGTGAGTCTAAGAGAAGCAGGGTGTTATATGCTCATGTCTTATGTGGTTCAGTGTTATAGCTTGTGATTCATACCTCAAAAACGTTATAAGCTATTATAGTAAAGGGAACTTCATGCTTGTGTAATATCATGTTGCAACACTGCAATTCCTAGATAATTTCCTATCATTGTATATGGGATATGAGGCACCTCCCTTGAAGCTGTCCCATATTGCCATATGAGGAGTAGTGATAATGTAGAATATGGTTTCATCTGAGCTCAATACTTAGTATGTAGTGTATAACATAATACAGTTACAAAGATAAAAATGTGTAGACAGACTGAAGGAGTCACACTGTACAGACAGTTCTTACCCCCTCCGCCCTCCCGGAGGTAAGCATATACAAATAAAACACACAATAGTAAAACTTCCCCATAACAACGTTGCGTTCATTTCCCATGAGAACAGGCAGGGTAGAAAATAGTAAAACTATTCCATGTCGGTTTCCCTCATGTAAAACATTTTAAAATGATCTAAAACAGACAAATGAACCAAAAAAGGAGGGCCCCACATCCTCCCTTAATCAGGAAGGACGTGAGGTTTAATCTTGCCTCTCGCGCTCCCACCCCCGCCCCATGACAACGCTCTAGGCCTGTCTTTCCCAGGCTAGCTCAGTGATGCTATTCCGGCGGGGACTAGGGATTAGCTGTGTGACAATGTCACCATGGGAGGGTGCTGTCGTGAGGAGGGGGTGGGGGATGCAGGAACCCTGGTGGAGCATTGTCACTTGGGCGATTTGGCTCCACCGCAGCCAGGCGGCGAGCAATATTGAAATTTCATTATTGAATAAGGCAGGTGCTTAGAGCGCGCTTTGTCTTAATTACCCAAGGTCCACCTCCACACCTGCCACACACTGGCGGGGTGGGGGAGGGTGATCAGGGAGGGGGGTGATCAAGGAGGGGGTGATCAGGGGGAGTGAGTAAGGGAGGGTTAGCGCATGGCTTGTACAGGATGTGGGGGACTCGGTGACGAGGCTGGAATTGTGAGCTGGGGGTGGAGAAAGTGAGGGGTTTCTCTGACCTGTACCTCCTCCAACCCATATCTCCCTCCCATCCCCCCATCTACACCCACATCCCTGCCCCCCCCCTCCCCACCCCCACCCCCCCACACACACCGCTCACTTTGGTCACGTCCTAGCAGATTCTAAGTTGCTCTTGAGGACAGCAGGAGCTGACCTAGAGTTGACGAGTTGATGTTAGGTTTTAACTGAAACTCCCATCACCCCTAGCCACCCCCCCCCCCCACACACACACATACTACCCCCCCCCCCTCCCCGCCCCGCCCCCTGCAGACAGCCTGTAGAAGGTACAAGCTGATTAGTCTGCTACTGACACAGATTGAACCTGAGCTGCTCCTGGTACAGGTGTGCTTGATGTGCTTGTAAACGAGCACCTCACAGTTGTATTGATTCAAACCAGAATCACTGTACAACCCTTATTGTATTGTGCTCTCTGTGATTAACACCATTTGGAATACTAAGAACAATCACACGCTGGAGAATCAAATGATAACAAATCAGGAAGTACTAAAACCTAATCATCGCTGATTATTAGTTGTCTACCATCGTCTATAGCCATACGAGTTATTCTATTGTCAGTTGCATCTCGAGGTTTAGCCAAAATATTATTGTCTTTAAATCTTTGGTTCAATACTCAGACGACGGACGTTTTCCGCATTGGTAGCCAAGGAGGATAATATACATGTTCCTCAAGAACAAACCTTGGTGTAAAGTTTATCTGACAGAATTTTCTTCATGCAGGATATTCATGAAGTAGAATGTCTTTCAATGGCAGGTGTAATATGCAGGTGTAACTGGAAGTAGTATAGCAGTATGTCCCTCAATGCCAGATGACTACTGTAAGTAGTATAGCAGAATGTCCCTCAATGTCAGGTGACAACTGTAAGTAGTATAGCAGTATGTCCCTCAATGCCAGGTGACTACTGTAAGTAGTATAGCAGAATGTCCCTCAATGTCAGGTGACTACTGTAAGTAGTATAGCAGTATGTCCCTCAATGCCAGGTGACTTTTGCAAGTAAGTGGTATAGCAGAATGTCCCTCAATGCCAGGTGACTACTGTAGGTGTAAGTAGTATAGCAGTATGTCCCTCAATGCCAGGTGACTTCTGTAAGTAAGTGGTATAGCAGAATGTCCCTCAATGCCAGGTGACTACTGTAGGTGTAAGTAGTATAGCAGAATGTCCCTCAATGCCAGGTGACTTCTGTAAGTAAGTGGTATAGCAGTATGTCCCTCAATGCCAGGTGACTTCTGTAAGTAAGTGGTATAGCAGGATGTCCCTAAATGCCAGGTGACTACTGTGATTGATTGAAATTCTTATATTTATACTGAAAACCTATAGGCAAATCTGTGCTTGTAGTTATTGGATCTCCAGTTGATGGTTTATACATATCATCTTTCACATGAATAGCTCTTATGATAAGTAATAGTTGGCTTAAGGCCATTACTCATGATAATAATAGAAGAGTAAAGATGTTAATTTTAGGAGAAAACCTTTGTTTTGTTGCAAAAATGATCATTGCCTGGGTACATGAACAAATGCGAGCCTCGCATTTGATTCATGTATCCACACAAGGAGGGCCGGATGATGATGACCCAATACTGTAAGTAGTATATCAGAATGTCCCTCAATGCCAGGTGACTACTGTAGGTGTAAGTAGTATAGCAGAATGTCCCTCAATGTCAGGTGACAACTGTAGGTGTAAGTAGTATAGCAGAATGTCCCTCAATGTCAGGTGACAACTGTAGGTGTAAGTAGTATAGCAGAATGTCCCTCAATGCCAGGTGACTACTGTAAGTAAGTAGTATAGCAGAATGTCCCTCAATGTCAGGTGACAACTGTAGGTGTAAGTAGTATAGCAGAATGTCCCTCAATGCCAGGTGACTTCTGTAAGTGTAAGTTTTGATAGCAGAATTTTACTCAGTGCCAGATATGAGCACGTAGGTTCTGTATATAACAGCTTGCCATTTACAGTTCATGTTCATGTGTAGGAGGGTAGTAAAGCAGTGAAAAGTTGTTAGGGCCCGACTTTGGGTATGATTACATGGCGTTATGAAAATAACTCCTGAATAGAAGAAAATAGAGTTTTCACGTTGCTATAAGACGTAACGTATTTAAAGATATGGGACTTCAGTCAGGAAATCTATTTATTTCTGAACCTTCAAGAGGGTAACGTATACTTATCACCTTGATAATGAACCTCATAAAACCAGCCATCGTCTCATAGGCGTTTGGCCATTCAATATAAAATTGGCTATTACTTTCATGTGCTATTTGCGTGTTTATGATGGGAACAGTTTTGTCCCAATAAAGAGCACGGTAGTATTGTTAGGTCGAGGCTAACAGCCTAATGCCTACGGTGGAACTGGCACTATGTCAAAAACAGAACTGTCTATAGAAAGGACCCATATACACCTCGTATGGCTTTTGTTCACGACAATTGGTTTGTAAGCAGGTTGATAATGTCGGACAATGAACGCGTTTAATCAAAAATCCTCCCAAGTCTTTATTCCCCTCCACGTCGACTCCCAAGATGCTCAGCGCGCCTGGACGTCTACTGGACTTCCGCTTGGTTATTACCCATGCATCATGCGTCATTTCCGGCCGTTGTCAAAGAAGGAGGGTCAGTGACATGACGTCCTGTCTACGTCATTGAAGTCATTTTGATGTCACGAGGTACACCGTCCACTCTCTGTCTCTCCCTCTATCCCTCACTCTGTATGTCTCTATATATGTCTGTCTCTCTTTCTCTATCTCCCTCCCTCTTCCTCTCTCTCCTCTCTCTCCTCTCTCTGTCACTCACTCCTACACAACCTTCGCTCCTGTCTCCTTTTACACTCCTAAATACGTAGGCCTAGTAACAACTGAACTATATCTTCCAGAACGTTTTTATTTCATCAGCGTAATGCTGTTGGGGTCATCAGTATGCTCCTCCCCTAGGGCTTGCTCTATTGTCTGGCACTAATTTCCACTTTTCTTGCTAATGCATCCTCCTAATATTTATTTCTCCCCTGTGTTTTGAATAAACACATGTTCAACACATTCCCTCAAATTGCCTTCTTCGACTACGAGATATTGCCGACATGTGTTGAGGTGAGTAATCTAAGTAGATTTAAATTTCTGCTAGGCCCTACACATGCACTCCAGAGCACACCCCTATTCCCCTATGCCCTGCAGACTCCACCTCCCCTGCCCCCTCCAGTCCCACCCTCTCTAACAGAGACAAATGTTATTGCATTAACAGAAGGACGACGTACCATTACAGAAAATGGCGCAAGGAGACACCCAGTCTGGCCTGGCCAAACACTCCATTAGATCTGAAAAGGACGCCATTAGAAAACTGGCCACCACGGGAAGATAGACTGCCACTTGGTGGGGGTAGAATGAGGGGGCCACAATGGCAGTCACACTGACAGAGTCAGTGCTTTATCACCAAGCCCAGTACCGATCACCGCCAATCTGAAACAATCAGCCTCTCTCCCGGCATTGCTACAGTCTTTATAGTCTCCCTCCCGGTGACGGATCATGTGCCGGGAGACTGGGGCAGCTAGCAGCGCGGCGTCTGATACAACTTTTGTGGTGGTTATTATCGGCGGGGACACCGCTCAAGGTCAGCCCGTCACGGTTGACTAATCGTCCCAAGGTCACCCGGACCGTCACCACGACAACCCGGCGCCGGCTTCTGATTGGTCCAGTCCTGACCCATGCTGGCCACGTGACTTTAGTCTCTGACCTTGTCCTTATGGGTAACTAGGAGTTAGGGTCCCCTAGAGCAAGATCGCCCAATTGGACCAATATGCCCATACTATGACAAAATTGATATAACTTATATCAGATGCATTCCACCTGTGAAATAATAACGTTCTTTTGTGTTAATTCTAGCTATATATTTCTTGCAGCAAGTATGGCCATATAACAGGAACGCAATGTAACATGGTGATAAAAGCCCTGATTGCAGTATGGCCACCAAGGTTAACGTAGCACCTCTTGAATAAGCGATTTTCTCGCGGTATTCTTAACCTTTTCCCTGCCGCTTTACTTTTGAAAAATTGTTATGAACCACCGGGGACATTGCAGATGAATATGTCCTATTAAAACCGGCACTACACTACAGATAGTGCCCTGGTACTGCATATATGCAGTACCGGTTTTTGGGTACTAAAATACAGTACTGCATATATGCAGTATCGGTTTTACAGTGGTACTGCATATATGCAGTATCGGCAGGGAAAGGGTTAACTATGCGCTTGAATAATGGGTATAGACCCCTAAAACCGACATGGCGACATGGGCCTTTCTTAAAATCGACATGGCGACATGGGCATTTCTTAAAATCGACATGGGACATGGCCAGTTAAGTGACATGTGACATGGGCATTTCTTAAAATCGACATGTGACATGGGGCTTAGTGACATGGAAAAAGAATCTCATAGAGTGAGGTAGGCTGCCAAAACCATTCCTCAAATTTGGTCACTGTGGGTTTTAAAGTTAAAAAATTTCTCCTGGGGCCTGCGGCCCCAAGACCCCTATTTTTAACTGTCTATATGCCCCTAAATTACTTTCGTTAGTGACACTAGTGACATGGCTTTTTCCTTAATGACATGTGACATGGCCATTTCTTAAAATCGACATGTGACATGGGGACCCCCCATCTACCCCCCCTGAATAAGCCCCAGAATAAGCTCAGGTATCACAAATCTGCGCATTGTGTCTTGTCTGTTTGAGAAATATCATAGTATCCTCAAGCCTCCGTATAGCCTACGAATATTATGCTTCTTATTGTTATCAAATTATAGTAGTGTAACAGCAACTTTAAAGCTATGACGCTATCTCAGATCTTGTCCGTCTCATGCAGGGTATGTGTCCGACTCTTACCTTACCCCTGTACTGGTAGTTATGCGGACAAAATACAGTTGTCTCCAAATCTGGTTCTCTCCTTTTATGTGCATAATTGTTACATACTAGGCCTATAGCGCGTGGGGTACCTATAAAGATTAAGTCATAGTGTCATAGTGCACAATATAGAGATGGGGAGGGAGCTATGGAACAATGCGTAGTGCTCCTCTATACTACTCCCCCCCCCCCCCCATACACACCCGGCTCATCCTGTACGATTTGCCTCCAGGATCCATGACCCCGGGAGAAGATTTGTCCAGCGGCAGGCCCACGGTTCTAATTGATAGTGACGGCGGGACCGGGGCCGCCAGGGTCGGACAAAGAAAGCAACCTGAGCGGCTTGTAGGATCCAGCGGGGGGTCGGGTCAAGGGAAAGGGGGGAGCTGGGAGAGGGAGGGGGTAGGGTGAAGGGGTGGGAGGCCGAGGTTGGATCATCCTATTGCCTGGAACCTTTGATCCTTACCGCTTTGAAAGACACCTAACTCAATGTGCCACCCATGCAGCGTGTTGGGAGAACGCGTGACGTCAGGACATTGCCTGTGACGTCATGACGTCGTCCCTGATGTCACGACGGTGATGTCAATGGTTCGCATTCGATGCCCTGTGATATTATGTGTGAAGTAGGCATATTTTACATCTTACATTAGGTTTTGATATGTCAATACAATCCCACTATTAGCTGACGCAGGCACTTGCAGTTGGAAGCACATATATCCGTTAACCAAGTGCGACAATCGCTATCATGCTGCAGGTAGTTGGGTTTGCTTCACCAACCATTATTCTCCAATTATATTAGAACCCATGAGATACCCTGGTATCATCGGACTACACCAGTCATAGGTTACTGTAGTAGACCTACTCCCACCGCTGGAAGCCCCATCCATCTCTAATTGGATAGGTGGCTAAGGATCCAGTCGACAGGTGGCGTCATTTACCCAGGTAAGTTGTGATTGGAAACACCTATAGCTGGTCACTGGAGAGGGGCAGGTAACATGGTAGCTCATGGTAGGTAGCGGACAGGTGAGAAGGATAGATGGGGGTGTGCAGGTGAGTTACACTGTACCAAGGTCATATGGTAATAACACACCTGTAAGTGACCCTACCTGAGGGCTAGTTTGTATCATGACGAGGTGCCATATCCTGGGGATGCAGAGATACATATAATCTAACTCTATGGCACAAGGACGATTGTGTATTATTGTTTTTAATCACAATTGTTTGTATACATACATGTAGGAGGCTACGTCTTTGATGCTTGAATTTGTTAGGGAATTCCCGCAGTGATGTATGGTCACGGCCGATAAATTGGATTAAAATGTTACATTTTGATTCATGCTAATCAATCTTGAAAGAATTGCTCACCCCGCAAATAGGTAAGTGGTAGTGGAATATAATCTAGGTTTCTGACGAGTATGAACATTACATCACTCCATAGAATCACAATTTGCTTTTGAATATTGCATTCATTAACGCTGGCATAGTACATCAGCTCATGCCTCATGGTGAGCCTGTTTATAACAACCATCCATCACTGAGTGGTCTTATTTCCCGTGTCATCCCATAACAGACGACTTTTGATGAGACTCGTGGAGGGACGCTGTATGCGCACGCACATTTAGTGAGCGCGGGTCTGCTCCCGGTCGTGTCTCCAAGGTAACAGGTGACGCTGACTCACCTAATCACCCCCTGACAGGTAGGTAAGGCCACACCAGGTAGATCCCTGTTTATACCTGGGGGGCTGGGGTTATGGGATAAACACCAATGAGGGACAGTGAACTTCACACCTGTACATGGCATTACCTTTTGCCTCCTCTGGTACAGTAGGACATGGGAAGAAAGAAGGAAGAGTATTTAGAAGACATATGTGGCCTACAATATATTATTAGTTAACTTTAATCCATATTCTGATCGGCACAAATGGATGCCCAGTCTTCTATGCATTACATTTATAAATAACCTCTATACTAAGAATCCCACAGTAGTTAGATGTCAAACTATGCCCATATAACCACAGGAGGTCGGTGAATGATTGATTATGACTATTCAGCTTATTCAGAATCTGACTGACTATATTATGGTTCTTTGTAAATGACCAAGTCATACATATTGAATAATTCTCTGTAAGTTAACAGCAGGGGGTTGATTTGTATTGGCAGAGCTCAGGGACGCTCAGTCATCTCAGATGTCGTCTGCCACACAGAATGTAGAAAGTCGTCTGCTCTGACAGGTCGGTGGCGGGAAACACTGGAGGCGAGACAAGCTGGCGCCAGCTCCTCCAGCGTATCATGCCTGCCCCAGCCGGGAGGTGGCGCCATTGGTATTAGCCTAGTCATTCTCCAAGCACAGGGCTTTTGACAGCATTGGTGTTGTGTGTGTATATAGAGTTAGCCAATCTGAAGATGTGCTTGAAGAGAGTGTTGGCCCCCAAGGCAAGACACCGGAACTGCTCCTGGTCAGAGCATCATGGGTAGCTATTGTGGGTCACGTGACATGACGCCAACGGGTGGTAGAGTAGGTCAAACCGGGGGTAGGGGGCGGGCTACTCCAGTAGGTGATGCCATAGACCTATTTTGGAAATGGGTATTAAGATTCGTGCTAACACTTTCAGCCCGGCTTTCAGCACAGGCCGGGGGACTCTCCAGTGCCTGAGGAAATGGCACTTTTGAGTATACTACTCACCAGAACGAAGTTACCTTTGATATTATAGTCATAGCTGAGCGCTACTGCGGCAGATTTGTGGGCGAGGAAATTATTTAAAACTAGAATGATAAGAAAGAAATGCCACACAACCCTATACAAAATCGTACAATCCCTTACAAAATTGTAACATCGCATACTGAAATGCGCCAGTAGAGTTTACCCATTGGCATTAGCGCCTGAAGCAGTCGGACATGTCGGTATACTACTTAAACCTCTCTGCATGTAGCTACAGTATCGTGCGTATGTGCCCGAGACATTTGCTAATACAGACGCAATGTTGTCTTGTTGCAAATGCAGGCACCCGGAATAAGTTTTTTCAGATTCTTTGATTTTTTACGGTCAAAAACCAATACGATTTTACCAGTATATGTATCAGACTGACAGCTTAGGCCTTATGATAACAAGAGGAGGCTATTTGCAGACCAAAAACATCAATGACATCTCCACCGGCGGAAGGCGGGACCTGTCCTCTGCTCACAGCCTCTCCTGTTGACTCCAGTACGGTATTGGCGCCAAACTGGCGCCTCGCGTCAATTCTCGGGGTGGCGCGTGACTTGACGAGATCTAGAATGACGGCTGATGGGTTAGTTTTTTGTGCTCATCTCATTGCGCCTTTTTACTTGTCTGCGCGACGTCTCGTCGTAATCTTACCAAGTTGGATAAATTGAGCAGGAAGATGGTGACAGACACGGTTAGGTAGTGCTCAGAGAATGTATCAATCTGCAGTAGGAATTGATAGGCTATTCAATTAGTAGCGATGTAGGTCTGTGATCAATCAATATATGTCATATATGCCAATACCCAGCACGCAAGGATACGTTGGGCCAACGTCGTACAACGTTGGCATGTCGCAAGCAATATTTTAACGTTGTGCTAACGTTGGTCCATTAACGTTGGTACAACGTTGGTAAATTTATGTTGTACCAACGTTTGCCAACGTTGGTACAACGTCAGATAATTCATGTCATGTCAACGTTGGTAAATTTATGTCATATTAACGTTGGCAATACTCCCAGTGTTCTGCCAACGTTGGTACAACATAAGATAGTTCATGTTATTCCAACGTTGGCCCAACATTGTGTCTTCCACCTCCACCAGAGGGCATTGAAGGTTGTATGAAGATATTTCTCTCAGCAGATCCATTATCTTTCCTCGTGATTGGCCAATGATTGGGGCCTATTTTTTTTTATAAAGCTTTTGAAAGTAGGTGTATTCCATTTATAATATATTTGATTCTTAATTATCACCTTTATATATAATATAACAGAATACTGGTAATATATGAATGAGGACTCCCTTTTGTAGGCAATGGCAAGTCAATAAGGTGTAAATGATAGGATGATTCTGTATCACTTCTTGGCCCTTTAAGTTGAGATAAGGTGAAATACAAATAAGGAAATGGCTGTTTCTCTTATGGATATTATTGACAGCTAATATGATGCTAATTATTTTAGGAAAAGTTCACACATTGATATTCAACATTGGACTAACACAAACAAATGTCATATATTGACTACCAACATGGTTGGGTAGATGTTGGCACAATGTCAATATCTGACATTGGCCTGATGTTGGGCCAACGTCATGCCAACAGTGACGTTGGCCCAACGTCATGCCAACGTCATGCCAATGGCGACGTTGGCAAATAGTAGAAATGGACGGCCAAAAAGCACTTGGGACAACGATAATAACTGACGTCATGCCAATGCCAGCTGACGTCATGCCAACTTTGCCGACGTCGCATTGCGTGCTGGGTATGTATAGGCTATAGCCAATAATATATATGCAAACGTATCTGCCCACACATCGCTTCTTTTCCCCTACCTTTCTCACACGACTCATCCCTCTCTTCTCCTTTCTCATCCTCATAGAGGATATGATATAATAAATAACGGAACCAGAATAACTAGTGAATGAGACAAAATATGCATAATATGTGTTTTGTTAACTACAGGACAGTGCTTATATTCAATTACCATACTGTCACTGACATGCTTCATCCTACTCTCGTTCCCAAATCCTTCCAAAGGAAGGCTCTGGTAACAGTCAAATGACCTTGAACTTGGGATTTTGCTGGTTCTGGGCAACCCCTGCTGGTAGCCTGGAACTATCTGTGAAACTACGAATGTGGAACGGCACCTGTGAGGCCGCCTTGGGCCGGGTTAAGATCAAGGTAAGGAACCCTAAAACTGGAAATTACTGGAATGTGGACTACGTAGTAGTTAAGGACGATACATTCATGCCTCTTCTTAGTCGCAATGCTGCTGAAAACATGGGTTTGATCACTGTGAATTATGAGAAATTTGAGGTATGTACCCTCAAATCTGACATCCTGTCTCAATTCTCAAGTGTGTTCAACGACAAGTTGGGCTGCCTGCCTAGTGGTCCTGTCCACCTGACTGTGAATAATGATATTGACCCCGTTATCCAGCATGCTCACACTCTACCTGAGTCTCTCAATGATGATGTGTGCAAGGAGCTAGAGAGACACATCAATGAAGGTACTATGTGTAAAGTTGATAAACCGACTGACTGGGTCAACCAAATGTCTATAGTAAAGGAGTCAGGTGATATCCGAGTGTGTGTGGATCCATGGTCATTAAATACGGCACTGAAAAGGGAGCATTACATATTACCTGTCTTGGATGATGTGCTCCCGAGGCTGGCTGGTGCAAAGGTGTTCTCTGTGTGTGTTCTCAAACAAGGATACCATCACGTCGAGTTAGACGAGGAGTCAAGCTACCTGACAACATTTGCTACACCCTTCGGCCGCTACAGGTGGCTGAGACTGTCTTTTGGTCTGAACGTTAGCTCTGAAATATTCCAAAAGAGACTGTTCCTGGCACTGGAGGGCCTACAAGGCATCCAGTGTGTGGCTGACAACATCATTGTCTATGGAAGTAGGGAAGAGGAGCACGACTGTAATCTGCGTAGTCTCTTGATACAATGCCAACTGCATGGCATAAGGCTGAACAAGGACAAGTGTCAGTTCAACGTTTCTGAGATAAAGTTCCTTGGACATATTGTTTCTGCCTCTGGCTTGAAAAGCACAGAGAACCTGAATGAGGCTGAGTTTGAATCAGTCAATGCTGTCACACACCTGGTGATGAATGACTATCCTCTGACAAGGATCAGAGCAGCGACTAGCACTGATCCAATTCTCTCTATTCTCAAGGCTACCATTCAGAATGGTTGGCCCAGGAAGGAAGATGTCCCACTGCTGATCTTGGGAAACTATGACTTCCGTGATGAACTTGCCATGACTGATGGACTGGTCTTTCGTGGTGAAAGACTAGTCATTCCCAACGAGCTGCGTGGGGAAATAATGACTGAGCTCCACACGGGACATACGGGCGTGGAGAGTTCACTACACCGAGCCTGCGAGGCAGCATACTGGCCTGGTATGAATGAGGATGTAAAGAAGTTCACCCAGAACTGTGACGCGTGTCACAAATATGAGCGGGCACAGCAGAAGGAGCCGCTCATGCCTCATGAGGTCCCAACTCGCCCATGGCAGAGGATCGGGGCGGGCTTGTTTACACTCAAGGGTAAGGATTATCTCATCACTGTAGATCACTACTCGAACTTTTGGGAAATTGACCGACTGTATGACGCCACATCAAAGGTCGTGACCCAAAAGATAAAAGCCCGATGTGCGAGCTATGGAAGTCCGGACGAGATCCTTACGGACAACGGCCAGCAGTTTGTAGGGTCAGAATTTGTTAGATTCATTAAGAAGTGGAGAGTGGCACATGTCACCAGCTCCCCACATCATTCTCAATCAAATGGAAAGACAGAGTCCGCAGTAAAAGCGGCCAAGAGACTACTCAATAGAACAAACAGAACTGGTGAAGATCCATTCCTGGCCATCTTGAGCCTTCGTAATACCCCTCAGCAAGGTATCAGCCTGAGCCCTGCACAGCGACTTATGGGTCGCAAGACGAAGACTCTACTTCTGACAATGGCCTCACTCCTGAAGCCAAGTGAACTCCCTGACGTCACTGAGATATTCTACCATGACAGGTCAGCCAAGCCTCTCAAATCTCTTGAGAAGGGTGATAGGGTTGTAGCCAAACCCTACCAGCTTGGAGATAAGTCATGGAAGACAGATGCAGGCCAGTCACTCAGGAGAAACCGTGTTCAGCTACGGGCATCGCATGACTTGGAGAAAGTCACCGCTGGTGATAATATTGAACACACTGAGACACCACCGACAGCACCCCCAGTGGATGAGCCTCTCAACACCAATCTGATCCCGACAGGGGATCTGCCTGTAGTCACTCAAAAGCTAGAATCACCTCGAAACCGATCAGTACAACGTTCTGGCAGAACATCTGTGACACCCCATCATCTTAATGACTATGTTTTAAATCACAAACAGCTGTGAGACCCCTTCACCAAGAAAGACTTCATTTAGGCCATTGACATTTGGCTTTTAGATTATATACATATTGTGTTGACATGTTCACTCACTATTGTGTTATTCTTTGTTTCTGTATCAGGAGAGGATGTGACAATGTTGGTTGTACGGTATTTCCAGAATCGCTGCTCTGGGCTGCGCAGCGTGTGCGTGTATGTTGGCTTATAATAAAGCTGTGAAGTTCTTCAAAGTTTACCATCTCATTCTGGACAATTATGACTATTGAAACACAGTGGACAGGAACCAGAATGTGTGATGGTAGTTTTACCATCAGACATTCTGATTACATTTCATGTTCCTGTTCGTTGGTTCCAAGCTACCAGCAGGGGTTGCCCAGACCCAGCAAAATCCCACGTTCAAGGTCATTTGGCTGTTACCAGAGCCTTCTTTCTGAAGCATTTGGGAACGAGAGTAGCTTCACCCATGCAACCCTATAGCACTCTAACTGGTGTGGACTTGTTCCCGCAACCACTATATGTGTGTACACTATCACAGGCAATCGGTTCATGTTCCGGTTCTGCTCTCGCTACTTAGCTTGTTCCTTGCTAACTATGGTGTGTTCGAGAGTGGCCTCACGAGAAATTCCGAGCTCAGAACTAACATGGCTGCGCATACGGAGCCACCTGAAATATTGCTATAGTTCAGCATTCTAAACCCTGCGATACGATCTATTCTATAAATAACCAAAACGGTAATCAGCCATGAGCTACATTGTCCCTTTATAAATACCTTACGCAGCCCAATGTAAGAGACCACACATGGTGGTGAGGCGAACACCTCCATAATTAAAAATCCCGTTCTTGATCCTGTGGTGTGAACCGTGGTGGTTCCAAATGGGTTCAGGAGAGACAGGAATGGGACGTAATTACGTCGCAGGTGGCTGGCGACTTTGTCAATGCTAGCCAGATGGCAATTGTGACGTAATAATGGGTCAGAAGGCTGCGTCAATTCATGGTATAGTTCATACATTACATAGTAGTCCACTTTTCTTTGCAGGAACAACTGTGCATGTTGCCATAATATTATTCTCATATCGAAATATAAAATCAGTACAGGCTAGTCAATTATATTACATAGTTTTTAAAACATTGTGCATTTGTAGAAGCACGTCTCTTGAAAACAGTCCATTACATGAAAATGGCTACCAAACAACAGTAGGCGTTCATGTCCTAACTATATGTATATGTAACGTTATAAGGGTGCATCCAGAAGGTGCAAAAGATGTTGGAGGGGTGAGTCCAACATATAACAAAATACTGGCAAGTGTCACGCCGTGTCGGATCGAAACATCATAAGAATAGTCCCTTTGGTCCTGTCGTCGTCCCAGGCATTCTATTTCTGGACAGCCTAGCTATAATTGCCGCTACAACTGACGGTTGGGTCAGGTGCTTGTGAGATCCTTGCTGGGTGTCCTTATTATTAGAGAAAGTGAACCCATAGTGGCACACTGTATAACCGAATTATAATCAACCAAAGAGAACCATTGTTTCTTAAAACATCAATATTGCTATAATAAAGCTAAGAGACAACTCTTATACCAACAAACCTTGTTCTGACCTCATTAATGATTTGGTTGATTGCTATAACAGAGTGTCCAGAAATAGGTATAGGCTCGGGTCAGGACCCTTTCATACTGCAGCAGGGCATATTATGGTACTGTTGGTGCTTGATCCCCATTGCCCCTCATTACCCAGGCACCTATCAATTTTATAGGCTAAGGCTGACTCTGAGGGCTATTGAAGCCAGTCCGGTTAAAGGCTCAAGTTCAAGTTGACATTTTTTATAGACACATTTCCACATGTTTATCATCATATTCATTGATATAACTTACCTTTAGAATAGATGCACTGCCCACTAGATGTGTAATCAATGCTTTAGATGTTCCGCTTGACTGGCTACACACAGGTCTGTACAGGCCCTTCTTCGTCACCCCTTGGTCATAAGGTCGGCTGGGGGAAGAAGGGGCAATATGACGGCAGGTGGGGGGGGGGGGGTGTGCTGGGGGCAGTGCATGTCTTTACATAAGTGGCCGGCTTGTGGGCAGGCGTTCATATGAAGCCTAACCTCGGCCTAATGACGAGCGCCTAACCTGGTTACCCCCTCCGGCCGGCATGTGCACGCTCACATTTTGATAGATGACCACCCACCCCCACTAACACCCCCCTCCCGTCCATATCCCACCCCACCCACACGGGCCCTTTGTTACCTCCACGGTCGGTGCTATGGCATGAGGGGTGCATGAACCTTATCTCTATAAAATATAAATAATGCTATCTATATGATAACTGTAATTGTGCTTTTTATTGCTAGACCTAGTGGTAATCATAGAAATGGACAATATTCCCATATTATGCCCAAGTTGCGTGTAGAGTTACATGTATAAAATAAATGTCAGTACTAGCTAGATTGGGCATCTACATTAAGGTAATGCGTCGTCTGCGACGTCAGAGGAATATATAAACGGCTTATAGCGGCCTCCTTCAATCACAGAGAAATACACACACACACAAAAAAAGATTACCCACACCTAAACTATTACACCCAGCATATTGGTGGTATGGAAAAGGTTGGGAGTGTCACTGAGAAATAAAGTAAAGGAGGTCAAAGACGACACATAAATAAACATGTACAATGATTATACGCATCAGCGTGTAAATTGATAATGCTTAAACTTAACGGTTGAGGTGGGCCCTCCTGCCTCCACCCCCTCTCATTGACACCTTGTATCCTACACCTATACATAGTAGTATCGGCATGTAACATCATATGTCTATCACCTTCTTACCACAAAGACACTGAAAATGATAAAGGGGGGGGGGGGGTGAAGATGACCAGAACCCATGGGTTGGGGAGCTGCGACATGCCCGAGGGGCCCTCACCCCTCACCCTGGGGCCGTGCCCAACATTAGCTTCGTAATCTACTTAGCCTGCGAATGATGAGATGGATTCATAAATGCAAATCTACGACCCGTTATACAAAGAGCCCCAACTCAATCGGGAGATGTCGGCCGTATTGTCTTGTAAATTAGGATGGGACATTAGCGTAGGAGGAGGCAGGAGGCGTGGTGGAAGGGTGGGGAGGACGGTGCATGGAGAACCATCCTTACAAAATGGCTCTATCTATTGTATTAAAATACAGTTTGTGGTCAAGCCTGATAATTATAATTTATATGCTATACCATCGTGTATCATTCCTTGTTTGCAAACGTAAAAGAATCTTGACGTGCATAAGGCGATTTTTTCTGCTCACTGGGCGACCCACTGGTATATTGCATTATCCAGTTTTTATCTATTTGCGGTGTTAATATTGGTGTTTTATCCATGTGTCCACCTCTATCAATCCATGTAGACAATTTCGCCCTATCATCAATAAGTATATAGTAGTCTCTCCCGTCACCAACCCTCCATACCGCAGTCTGGGTAGTGGGTATGAAGGGGGTTGGTAGAGGTGAGGGGTGAGGGGACACAGGGGTGGAGGGGTGAAGTCTTGACCTGACCGGTGACAGCCAAGTGACCATCCTCCGACCACCTGACTACTGATGACCAGTGGCTGACCGCATCTTGACCAACACCCCCTGTGTGATGTCCCTGCAGGCTGACCCTGGGGCTGTGGGGGGAGCTGAAGGCTGAGGGGTGGCGAATAAAGGGGGTCTGGATAATTTCAATTGCCAACAACTTGAAGATAACATGTGAGGTAAATAAGATAGGGGTCATTGTGAGATCTTTTTTGTTCTCCTGAAAGGTAGCGGACGCTTGGTTTTTGTCAGTCTGACAAAACCCGGGCGGTGACCCGAAATCCCAAAACCGACCTCTTCTTGCAGATCAAGGAATTCGAATTGGCAGTTACAATGTATAGCACAGAATCGCAGCTTGCCCAAGATGTTTGGTTTATATTTATAATTCTTTAATGCATCTAAAGTTATGATTTTCTTTTAAATTATAAAGCTTAATAACATCATATAGGCCTATGTATAACTATCATTAATTATGTGCTATCAATAAAAATCAATTAAAATGATTTCTTTAACCTTTATGGCTATATCTTAATGCTAATGGGCGAGAGGCGCCTGGTTTTGGGATTTCTGACCACTTGTATACAATAGAAACATATGGGTTTGCTTTCCTGATTACTTGACTTCTAATGAAGACGTTTACCTAGGAAAAAGATTATTTGAGGGAGTTCCGACAGACTTCAGTGTAACTAGGTATTGCGCTAGTAGCCTCACAGAGAAAAGAAGTAGAATCACGGTGACTCTCAAATGGAAGTCTAGAATCGATGACTGAGGTAACTCTCCCCACCACTCGGAAGTGACTTCCAATCATTATAGGGAGTCTTAGAATAGGAGTCATTATAGAGTTATTATAAAGTCCCACTAATGTTAGGGAGTCACTTTAGAGTCATGGGGAGAGTTAACCCAGACCTCAGTGATCAAGTCGGGACAGTGAGTCTACTTCTTTTCTCTGTGATTGATAGATTGGGGGTTCAACTAGGGATATTGTGCCATGCATGGGACAATACTTAAGGGTTGTGCCCAGAAGTGTAAAGTCACGCATAGAGCTTGTACTTCGCATAGCATTCTTGATCAATTCGGCAAAACAGAATCAACAAATGTACAACTTCATAGCTTCGTGGGATACGGCCCCAGTCTCACCTCAGGGGGAACGATTCAAAACACCCTCTCGCCATGGGGCTTTGTCTATGTATGCTCATAAAAGTAATAATGTATCAGCTTTGTCATCCCAGATACACATGATTTTCATAAACCCATTGTTTGATAAGCTGATATTCGCATATGATTGCCCAAAGTCGACGAAGGCGCGGAATAGGTGCATGCGGCGGAGATATTATACATATCGATACCATAGACTGAAGTAGACCTAATCACTCATCACACATTTCATCGCCAATATTGTATCTCCCCACATCAGCACCTACAAAAGACCAATTGTCAGCCACTGATGACCATGAAACAATGCACAACCACCAGGGGGTTGCCTGTATAGTTAGTACCTGCCGAGCTCTGAGAGCCCTATACAAAAGGCCTAACAGGTTTTGGTGACAGCATTATAGGCCTATTGATAGATGATTAATGGGAAGTGATTACTAGGCCCATCTGCCAATCAGCCTACAATACGGCCAGTGGAGGCTTGCCTATAATTGCCTGTCCCTGACCAGTTGGATTGTGATTGATTTACGTCTATGACGAATCGATTTGACGGTGACGGAATACCTGCATCAAACATGGATGGTAATTGGGTTAAAAGCCAGGCAATGGACACTATATGGTGTTGTCTGTCATATCCACGGTTTCCTCTTGGGGGAGACAAAATATGCAACGCCTGAGTGGAGAATTAATCTAACAGGACCCGTTGTCAATGTGGGGTGGGGAATAGAATCGCATATATATGTAATCAGGAAATAGCAATAGATGACAAAAGTGTTCTTCAACAGCTTATTTGTCAACGGATAAACCTGTATCCAGCGAATAAATTTCAGTCTAGGATTAATGCTATCCACTTTTTTCACAGTAAAATTCTGATTTATTAATGGATTATTTGAATTATGTTGAGCATCATAATTGCATTAGTCCCATTTCCGTCTAAAATTGTCTTAAATAATTGCTAATAAGGAAAAACAACTCAGAAAGCCATTGTTATATAACATTGGATTATGCCTATACCATGAAGGTATGATTAATCTACTGAAAAGCATATCTACAGAAAGTTGCATTAGAACGGACGACACCGATTTTACCACACTAGTACTTCACAACTATTTCATATGCCTATCTAAGCTCAGTAAAATGATCAGTAAAATGATCATAAACAATTTATCAAGGCAAATTTTAAACTTATTATCAGGAAGCCTCGTTGCCAGGAAATATGTTTAAAATAACCCTGCTCATAGCATAAATATACCGTATTGCTCTAATAATTATATTCTTAAGGGAGGCTAAGACAAATGGGTAAAAAGGCATGACAAAAACTTTAATTGTCTTGTAAATGTATTAGACAAATACAGTCATTCTGATCACGTATAGATCTATATGCCTGCTATAACAAATACTTTAATCTAACCTAACTTGCTGGGGCCCTACCTATTAGCTAATGAAAGCATTGTGCCACCGATATTTCTACCAAGTGTTCGTTCCATCGAAAAAACATTTTACCATCCCAGTCTATTTTTCTATTATTTACGGTTGCCTATTTCCCAATTGTCAAAACCCGATTATGCTGCTACGTCTGACAGGGACAATACTTTTAGTTGGGATTTATAACTTCTATCGATAAAATCTTCCTATTATGTAGACATGTTTATGACCAACTGCACATTATTCGACTCACTGGTGACTGGCCATTACAGGGGGAGGGGGTTTGGGGGTGGGAGGGGGCATCAATTCAAACACATGCCTGCCCTTCCGACCAGGGAGTGGCGAGTTGGCCATATGAATGACCCTGTTAGAGAGGTCGTTACCATGACGACCAATATCATTGGACCGCGAAGAAGACATTTTCATTGACCCGCGGCCGGTTACACGACTTCCGGTTATGAACATCCCGAAATGCACTGGGAATGTCTAATGGTGCGGAATTTGGGGGTTTTCTTTTTTATATCTAGGCTAGTAAAATGTTTCTCGATATTTTCAAGCATCATTAGGTTGTACTGAGTAGACCTGGGCCTATTGTTCCATTTCCATGCACTACTGACACGCAAAGCCTTACTGTGTAGTATAGGCTACCAACTATAGGCCTACTATTTCCCTACACTACTCACTCTCCAGTTCTACTGTGCATCGTACCATTTCCTCACACTACTTTTTCAATCCCTACTGTGGGTTGTACCATTTCCCTGTAGGGCTCCAAGGGGTTAGGCCATGGCCGCATCCATGGTCGGGGGTTTCAAGTTCAATCAGGTAACGCTAGGTGGATGCCTATAGGCTCAGTATTGACTGAACACCCGAAGAGTAACCCCCTCTTCTGGGTATATGTAGAACTTAAAGTTCTTCACTCTGTCGACTGACTAAAAATGGGGGCGCGTCGGTAACCCCTAGGTGCCCTATACTACTCACTCTCCAGTTTTAGTGTGGAGTGTACCATTTCCCTACACTACTTACATACTTCTCCAATCCCCACTGTGGGTTGTTCTGTTTCCCTATACTACTCACTCTCCAGTTTTAGTGTGGAGTGTACCATTTCCCTACACTACTTACAGACTTCTTCAATCCCCACTGTGGGTTGTTCTGTTTCCCTATACTACTCACCCTCCAGTTCTGCTGCAGAGTGTACCATTTCCCTACACTACTTACAGACTTCTCCAATCCCTACTGTGGGTTGTTCTGTTTCCCTATACTACTCACTCGCCAGTTTTACTGTGGAGTGTACCATTTCCCTACACTATTTACAGATTCTCCAATCCCCACTGTGGGTTGTTCTGTTTCCCTATACTACTCACTCTCCAGTTTTACTGTGGAGTGTACCATTTCCCTACACTACTTACAGATTCTTCAATCCCCACTGTGGGTTGTTCTGTTTCCCTATACTACTCACTCTCCAGTTTTACTGTGGAGTGTACCATTTCCCTACACTACTTACAGATTCTTCAATCCCCACTGTGGGTTGTTCTGTTTCCCCATACTACTCACTCTCCAGTTTTACTGTGGAGTGTACCATTTCCCTACACTACTTACATACTTCTCCAATCCCCACTGTGGGTTGTTCTGTTTCCCTATACTACTCACTCTCCAGTTTTACTGTGGAGTGTACCATTTCCCTACACTACTTACAGACTTCTTCAATCCCCACTGTGGGTTGTTCTGTTTCCCTATACTACTCACCCTCCAGTTCTGCTGCAGAGTGTACCATTTCCCTACACTACTGATAGACTTCTTCAAGGTTCATCTCCTGCTCCTCACACCCCACTTCTCCCTCAAATTCCCCAGTTCCCCACCAGGACAACTAACACATGGCTTCAATGGCTGGCTCACTAGCGTCACCTGGCAGGCCGTGGTAGTACTAAGATAACGCCCAGGCTCTCTTGTTGGAGCAGGGAGTGGCGGGGATCAAACCGTTACGCCATCTGGTAAGAAATGCATGCATAACACTGTGCCATTAGAGGCTGAATGGTCATTCTATGGCCCCCAACAGTGACACCAGAGGTTGCTATACATTCAATGTCATTAGAAGTATATGTGTTACACAGGCTGCCTCTTAAAGGCCCAGTGCCCCTATATATAGGACTGAGTACCGGTCCCGACTGCACTCTGACCTGTTATGCCTGCACTGACTGTTCTTCCCCTTTAAACAAGATTGAAAATATACTCTTCAACAACAAGCACAAGCATGGAATTACTATAACACGTACCAGCCACGAAGACGAAAATGTTTCTGTAAATGTAAATTGTTACACCCAATTTTTTCAGGCATACTGAGTTAAAGAGCCAAATCATGAGTGTGATGCTTTATTTGAAAGTGGTTTGGTTGATTTCACTGTAATTTCTGCCCTCGGCAACTAAGGTCCGTATGATGATTAAGATTATGAGTTGATGTGAATACTGATCCTAAGCTTTACCAAAGCCCAGGTGCGGGTTATACGAGAGATGCGCGATATACTTGGGAAATAACGGCATATAGGTAAGCGTGATCATTTATTTTGACTCTTTTATCTATACCCAGTTTACGTTGTAAGATATATCCAGCCATGCCACACATGAACGACTCACACTCAATAACACATAATATATTGTTTATTTATTTCGAATAACAACTATGGTCTTGCAAAGACATAATAGAAATAACTTACATTAATGAAACAGTTTGCCTTCCCCACCATGGCAGGTAGTTTCTCTCTATATATTAGGTATATGTACACTGTGGGCACTTTCTGTTTTCATTTAAAACACAATCTATACAGGACAAACACTGGTTACAGTCAGCCTCCGTTAACAAGTTAGTGCATGCGGTTGTGTAGTCAGGTTCACCCCCCTGGTATCTAGTATCATATACAATAAATTGTGATTCTTTTTAATCGCAATTCTATGAACTCAATGATATTGCCATTATGGATTCCATTTTCTGACCATTTTTCATACTCGTCTCTACAGTATTTGAGTTTGAAAGCATGCTTTTTTAACAAATTTTCTACACTGTAAAGAAGATATAGTTTAGGTTGATTAAAGTGGTCGGTTCCAGATAGGGTGGTAGAATTTTGCACCTACCACTAAAATTGCAGGACACTATGGGGGTTCATGCTTACTAGATAGGTACCAGGTAGAAATGTTAAGTTGGGGACTTGTATAGCCCTGTTGGGTATCATGTTACCGACAGGTTCCATACAGCTTAAGTGCAATGTGAGCCAAATACATGTAGTCCACACATTGATCACATTTCTCTGGAGGAGAGAGTATTTGATTCTGATTTCATCATTTTGCTTTTGATAATTTCCATAGAATACTATCTCTGAAAGTTCTATTAAAAGTTGAGATGAGCAAACACTAGACCGATTTTCTAAGATTCATTATGTATAGGAACGGTTTGAGAAATATCAGGATTTTTTTATACGACCAGGTAATTTTTTTTCCAAATGTATGGGCGATAACATGAAGGTTATGAGAGCAATGATGTATTTTCGAGAAGTGGATTACTTTTGACCAGGCTTAACTCATGCAATGAGGAAACCTTAGATAGGAACTTCTACAAGTAGTGACCTTTAAGGTTGTATTGGGAATGACAAACGTGTCTAGAAATATATTGGGTATGCCTTACTATGCATCGACCGATCACACTGTCCTGCTATGATAATGTTACAGTTCGGAAAAATCTTCTTTTGTTATTTCCTCATGTAATATGCATGACTGGTTATTTCTAAGAAACCTTAACCTCATGGGAAAACAACTATCATGGAACCCCTTTTTAATATAGGAAATGCTCAGCCTTTATGTCACCGATTTTGGACCATTTTCAGGACATCCCCAACCCCTTGTCACTGTTTCAAACAGTGTTTGTGATGAAAACCATAATACCCCCAACCCCCTATTGGTGACGTAATTGTTGAACGTTCCCATACACCTTCTATTGGGGACATAAAGTATATACTACCTGGTCTAGCCATGGTTCTATTCTCTTCGGTACAGTGTCCATTTTGCAATTCATACACGGTTTATGTTAAAACCAAACAAGACAAAGTATACTATATGACACCACTTAACCAGTCACTGGATACTTCTAACATCGTAAAAATATGATTGTAGCTACGATAACATTTGCATTATACCGAGGTAAAGAAAGAAAGACAGAAGGTGATTTCACCCGATGATTCCTAGAGAAAAGATTTGTACATCATTTTCCAACTCTGGGATGACATCAGTTCCATATCCAATGTGGATAAAATTGTGAGTTGGTGGATATTAAAGACAGCCACAATAATATCTAGACCACTGTGGGTGTGACTGTTAGACTCTGGTATTATATTAAAAGAGGTATCCTACATCATACAGTATGGGAGTCTAGGCGCACAGGACTTTTAACAGACAAGGGACTTTAGTGAACATGATACCATAACTGTAGTTGGTTTGACGCAGGTTGAGGGTTAGACAAGTGTACAGACGTGGTGTAAAGGCCTGGGTACTGCCTGGTAGGCGGCAAGAAGGGACATGTATGTGTTATATAAGGAGGTGAAGGAATAGAGACTAAACAAGGCCCCACCTCCACTATTACATTTTTTGTACTACCCCGTTACTAGAGTATCTCTACCCAAAGCAACGATGTTTGAACATAGCTAGGCAGTCTAGTAATTAGTTTAACAAGTCACTGAATCCAGTAGAAATCTAGTATACCGCACCATAGAATATTTGAAACTTATCATACCAGCTTTACAATATAACATATATATTGCAGTGAATAATTAAAATGTTAAACATTTCATGAAGAGCTCAATTGAGAAGCGCATTAATCAAGCTATAATGTTAACAACATATTAAGTAGGTCAGAGGTTAAATTCAGTGATGGAGCTTGCCACTTAATGGGTGAAATTAGGTAGAGCTAGTATTAATAAAAGTTTGGATACCAACTTGAACTGATTTCTTTGTATTAGTCCACAAGAAAAACTGGGCACACACACAATCACTCACAACAAAGGTTTACACATCTTATAACAAAATCTGCACACATAAACAGAGGACGCTTACAATTACCCAGTTTCTTATTGAGTAGACTTCCCTCTATCAAAAAAAAATCAATTTGAGACTTCTTTACGAACTCCTGGAAAATAATTAATTCATATTGCAAACACTTGAGGAAGAGTAATCTGTAGCAAAATTTTGTTTCATTTCATAACGCATTTTCACATGGTATCTCTGAGTTAACGTTCCGAATTAAGAGTTAATTTCTATAGTTGTAGCCTGTAAACCAAAGGAGTATTGAGCAGCTGAAGATATGAAATATATGACTGAGACAAAGGACATGTTATCCAGCAAGTAACTCAAGGTCAACACAAGCTACCAAATACACAGCGGAATGTATCATAATATGAGCAAAGAAAATGAAGATGAAAATCACAATGCATCGATACGACATAAGCAAGCTACCAAATGAATATCTGCTGTAATTATGCTAGCAAAAATAAGAATCTGGTTAATATATACACGTGAATAGGCTCATAAATGTTATCGGTCCCCATATACAACGTGTTTGGGACGCATATGTGTATTTACTATTACCCACAAGACGTGTAACTATTACAATGCAGCCCGCACGATAGCGCTCGGCCTAACTTGGAACATCACAGGCTGTGCGAGAGCGAGGCCTACAAGTCCTACCTATATTATCCGTTTGCATGTCGACACAGTTACGCTTCCATCGTATCGCTGATACAGCGGATACATCTAAACGCTTTGCAGTTTTCAAAACCAGACCAACTGGGATATGCTTCTTGTATTGGTACATGTATACACAACTTTTGGTTTCACTATTTTTGCCTTTGAATACCTGTCATGCTCATAATATCCCCATTTCGTACAAGCCTTTACCCCCGGCGCTTATAAGCTATAGGAGCCTGGTTCTTATTTGAGACCAGCGTGTACTGCATGGATTAATTTCAATGCCGCTATACGAAGAGCCGGCACTAAGCCGGGCCGATATGGTATGTGGGTGTATATATTCCTACTGTTCTGTCTCCACACCAATCCCTATGTCTACCTGCTTGGTACAGATACCTGCTTGGTACAGATAGCATTTACCTGCTTGGTACAGATAGCAGTCCTCCACGTAGGACTGCAGATAGGGAAGGCCTTCACACGCCTGGGACCGTACAAATCATGCAATCAAGGACCAGCCCTGATTGGCCAGCTGGCGGTAAAAGGGTTATGGCACAGCTTATTTACTCTTAATACAAACTGCTTAGAAGAAAGGCCAGTAAATCCTATTACTTTCCTCAAAATAAATACAATTATAAATTTTTATCGTTGTTTCGATCTGACCATTCATATATGATAAATTTTCAGAAATCAGTATGGCTTTACACCAAGTATAATTGATTACGTCTTTAGGTAAGGGCCACTACCTGGATGTAGCCTGTTCGAGCAAGGCTGTCGAAATGACCACTAGGTCCTGTCTGAGTTGAAAACCAGAGGGCCACAATAAATACCATTTTTTTCTCCCAATAACTGCATTAATGGCTTTCATGGACATTGAATTAACATGATAATGCAATCCACAATTTTAATAAACCTTACCAACTAATTCGTAATTGCTGATACTTTTTCGGTTCTGTCGCTCTCTGTGCGCCAACATTGCCAGTTGAAGGGCTTGCATTACACTTTATAAAACACAAAGACACATTCTTTTACATTTCTGTGCAGATTAAATGACCTTACTGTAAATATCTACACCAGCCGTGGCTCTACACTGTGTCTTGAACATCAATTTGTCGCCGCCCGACACTCTCCGCACAACGCACCCTATCTACAAAGGATTCAACAGTACTTCGCAATGGTTGCATATGATATAATAATTATAATCTACAATATATGATACAGACATCCATTTGACGAAACAGGCACTGAGGTTCCTAGTTTTGACTAGAAGTTTGAGTGTTTTAAATCACTTAGGGATCATATTCTACGTTGTATTTTTTTTTTCTTCCATAGGAAATGGGTAGAATTTCCTTGGAGAAAGTTGAATAAGATTGAAATAGAAAGGGGTACTGTGCTCCATACTATGTATACAGGTTAAAAGTACCTTTCCTGACGATATGAACTGTTCATCCCAATCTACCCCGGCCTCTTCCACTTAACGCCGACCCATTGTTAGTGCAAACCACCACAACATATTAAAACTAAAAATATATCTATGAACAAAATATTTCACATTACATGTCGAAAACAAACAAAGCGCTAACAACATAGCCAATTGTATTCTATTCTAGGTTTATAAATGTTGCTATACTAGAAAATTGTTCTAGTTTAAATTCCCCAGCCTATGCTGAATATGTATATGGCAAATGGTAGAGAAACAGAGTGCAGTGATTATTCCCTGCAGATTTTAGTGTACCTACATCCCACCATGGAGACGCATAGACCTTCCACAGGGATAACATGTGCATTACCTGATGGCTTTGTATTTACTTTTCTCACTGTACAGAACAAATAATTCTAACACATCCTACTGAGTAATTGATATATTATACCGGTAGGTCAAAGTGTAGCGATTACCGCGGGCGGCATATGTCCGCTGTTTGTTATCGGTATACATGTTGTGTCCCCCACCCACCCAAAGTGATTAACGATGCAAACAGGTTTCTGCATTATTCTTTAGATGAAATAATAACGGTAACATATAGTATGACTTGTTGGCTAAACATCTAGATATACCAATAGAAATGCGTACTCTCTAGTTATCTGAGGATATGTGTCGCCTAGCGACATGTGTGACGTAGTTTCTGGCAGTGACGTCGTGACGATGTCACTAGTGCATGACGTATAGGGGAGCGGGTTAGATGCGGATGAGATGTAATAATGACGATGCTGCTGTACAGATGGCGCCGGTGGTACTTCCGGCTGTCCGAGGTGAATGGAACGGTGGAAGCTGATTGGTTGCCTCAACGTCTCTTTCGTCAGTCAGGCCGATTGATAGGGACTTTGGGTATGAACTCTATTAACATCACCTACATGAGGGGGATCATACAAAGCATTTACTAAAACATCTGATAGCAATCATGTAAGTAACATCAATGTCAAAATAATTACCCTTTTTTTACATCATGTCGTAATCAATGATTCGGTGGAAAATACAGAGGTACATTCGGGTAGTAAACCGCGATTACGGACCCGGCGGCAATGAAAATAATCAGGGAAAAGAAAAAAATCTAGCGTGTGATCCTAATCACAAAAGAGTCAGGGATTTGTTTTTCCTTTGAATAAATTGGATATAATGTGTGTAAAGTGTGTGGTGTAATATGTGTGTAGTGTAATTTGTGTGTAGTGTAATAAGTGTGTAGTGTTATATGTGTGATGGTAATATGTGTGAGTGTAATATGTGAGTGTAATATGTGTGAGTGTAATATGTGTGAGTGTAATATGTGTGAATGTAATATGTGTGAGTGTAATATGTGTGAGTGTAATATGTGTGAGTGTAATATGTGTGAGTGTAATATGTGTGAGTGTAATATGTGTGAGTGTAATATGTGCAATACCTTAACTCATGTCCCAACCCCCAACCCTACCCTGAATCTGGGACCTGCTGGTGAGTGCTTATCATGTACTTAGATATAGTACTCCCTTATAATCATTCATTGGTCAATTCTGGCATCAGAAATGAATTCCTTGTTAAAAAGTACCCTCAAGTCATGTGTCATACATGTATGTTATTCCATTTCAGGCCAGCAGGTGGGTGTAGGTGAGCAGGTGGGTGTGGGAGAGCAGGTGGGTGTGGGAGAGCAGGTGGGTGTGGGTGACAGTTGCAGGCTGCGGGCATGTACCGCCTTCTGTCGCTATCAATAAGCGAGTCGATCGGACGATAAACGGCGAAGATATGGGTGGTACAAATTTGTCTGCACATGTTGAGATCTTGCGCAGTACAAGCAAAGCTACCTGTGTCAATTATGTCCACAGATGGCAAACTGGTCGGACAAAAAGCGTCTCACCCACCAGAATTATGATTTTCCCATAGGTTTAACACTAAATGCCGAATTGACAAAATGTCCACACTAGTACTGTTCATGTTTGTCTACAGTGAGGAAAAAATGATGTTTTTTGGAAAGGTCTACTTTAGCAATTTTTTTCAGGGTTCCAGTAGGGATACAAGAATGTTTCTTGCATCACTGGGTAGGAAAACACTTCAATTATGTGATTATGTGTACTTCTGATCAATGGGCCTAAGTGTTGTGTTTCTATGATAAATTTGGAAAATGAAAAAAAAAGAAATTCCCCTGAAAAACGTCTCACAGAGGCATCGCATAAGACTCTAGGAGCAAGGCTCCCTGAGTCAATAATAAGCTATTCATGAACACATTATATTCCAGCTTTATTGTGAAACTTCAAAAACACATTTCTTCAGGGAGTAGAAAGTATAAACTCGGTAAGCCGATTTAACTATCCTATAGCATCAAACCCCTGTATGAAATATACACATTAGGCCACTTAAAATCGATTATCAGCTTTGCAGACACATTTTGGAAAAAATTGGTGAGTGTGGAGGCTTTTTTTTTTTTTTTTTTTTTTCCAAGACCGCGAGGGAAGATGTTTTTTTTGTTGTTTTTTTACAGTTAACGTGACGAGGGAGGGCCTTTTTTTACTTAATTTTTTTTTAATTTGCAATATCAACCCTTCAATGGCTGCATAGTAATGTGATATTTTATGCCTTTTGTCAAAAACACACTTTTCCACAGAATATTTTCAAATGAAATCTATCTGTTATACATAGATAACGGGTACCATATAAAAGATTGGTATCTTCTTGCTAAACTTTCAAGCAGAAATTGCGATTTTAGGGTCCAAAATTCGTTATAAATACAATTTTGAGGGGTAAGGTAAGTTGGCGTACCTGCTCTTAGATTGAAGCGGAAATTTGACCCTTTTTTCTTTTTTTTTTGGACAGGTGCGGCCTTTTTGGCTGTTTTTTTTTGGGGAAAGGCTAAAAAAAGGTTGATGCGGCCCTTTTAGAGAGGTGCGGGCGCTATCCGCAAAGCTGTTAATCAATTGTAAGTGGCCTTACAGTAATATAATATCATCATCTTAAAATGTAGCAACAAGCAGTGAAGTCTAATGAGGGGTACTTACATATTCCATCATAGAGCTGGAATCACATCGCCGTTTAGATAGCCTCCAATGCAGTCCCAACTACAATAAACCAAGTTTAATGATAAAGGGATTGCACAATATTAATGTTGCTTTATGCAACCCTTCGCATATACTTTGTTAATACGGCACCAAACAATTAAGGACAATGTTTGCCGCATTTTCAAATTGAAAAAGTATGTAGTTTTAATGCATGGCAGTTTAAAAATAAATTATGACAATGCTATTAAGATGTTTCTTTGTGCATGTGCGAGTGGTCATAGGACTTTCTTTGTACTTAATGAAAAGGCATTATGTAGAGACCCAAAAGGACATTACCTTGTGATATAGATGACTGTTTTCCCATTCTAATAACTTTTCTATAGAGCCTCTCGTCTGAAATAAATAAAATAGATATGCAAACATGTGTTTCGATAGTTATTACAGTGTGTCGATAATCAAATCAGTATCATAACATTCCTTTATTATTTCATGGTAAGAATTCTAATGGACACAATTGGTTATTAATCAAAGAAAAATGTATGTCCATGTATGGCCGCCATTGTGATCAGTCCTCATCCTATCCCTGATCCATACTCTTGACTCTTTAACAATTAATGAGTTGAGTTGATTTGAAATTCTTTTATTTCGACTGTATAAGATAGGCCCAGGGCCTGTTTGGTAATAATGCATTTTTTGTTTAGCGTTAATCTTATCCATATGACAGCCACTACTTTTGTCCATCTGATTACAACTAGGGACTAGGAACAAGAACGTATGGATAGAACAACTACTCACCCTTTTACTGAGGCATATGACAGGCCATAGTGAACATCCCAGCGTACAGCAACAACACACACAGCCGCAGAAGAGCCATTTGACGTTCATGGGCAGCGTCTTTTTCAAGACGCTGTTGATGCGGCCGATGGTAGCCTTGTACTCCTCTGGTGCCACCTGGTGAATAAAACAGGCATTGAGCAAGTTCTCTACACGGAATGATCACTGACTGGACATCAAGAAGGCTTTCGATAATGTACACAAGAGATACATTAATGAAGTAAAGAGGCGGGGGTAGAAATATCTACTGTGGATGGATCGTAGATACTAATATTGGCCCTAATATCAAGTATCCCTAAGTACTGTGGCTAAGAAGGCCTCCTCCATAAAGTAATCAGATCACCTAGATAACTGACTGAATCAATTTGTATCTAGTTTGGTGTACCACATGGGTATTTCCTGGACCTCTATTATAATTTATCATTAAATTGTTAATCAGGGTTCTTCGCCAATGTTTGGTCCGACATGCGTTGTCTACAAGCTAACCAATCTTCCTCACTATTTGATAAAACCGACCAAACACGCTGATAGCTCACTCAGCCTAGATAATCACAGGGATCTAGACAACCATTATCCCTACACACACGCCACCTACATGATAAAAGAAGCACTATTTTCCCATTATGGTTTTATTAGGTTTTGTAGTTAAAACACTGCATTGGTATAGGGACAAGACATATTTGTTCTTGGGCCAAGTGATGGATCTATATCAATATCTACAAGTTACGAAACTCATGGGCAAAAGAGGAACCTTTATACAAATGTATATCAAATCTCCCAGTGCATTAGAAATTCTCCGACCTAATTATTTTCCATGCAAACACACCCGTTTAGACTGTCACAGTGTAAGCAAGATAGCGTTATTTATCTAGAGGTGATAATGCACGTGTTAGTTTACACGAAACAGATGAATCCTTCCGAATGAGATAAGCACTGTAAATACATGTAGTTGCTTACCTTTGCTGCTAATCCTTGTGGGAATTCTTGGTCGAATTTATTACTGAGACCAAACCTGGAACAAGAGAAAATAGGCTTATTTAGATACAGAGTTATAAAGTCAATGTTAGCCTTGTTTGCAGCCACTGCTACGGTAACTGTACTTGTAACCACCGTTTGGCACGGGTAGTGAAACAATTTATGCAATCTGTGACAAAAATGCCTTGGGTGAAAGCCAGACCAGAACCACTCATTCTGCTCCCCTACCTGGCTCCCACCCCAGGTCAGACTAGGTTAATAGTGCATAGCTAGTAGGCCTTTAACATATAGGTTGTCTTTCAAGTTCTAACGTCACTGGGTATTCTGTTGGGTAGCTTTGCTTCTTTTTTATCAATGGTAAATATAAACATCATTTTACAATACAGTCATTCATACCCAACACTCATGTACATCATGGTGATATATAATTGCTTCCTCTTTGGGGTATTGGACATGCGAGACCAAGACAAATGTTGTGTTACATACAAAACACCAGTTGTCACCATAACGTGTAATATCTATATACCGGTAGATCCATCTACGTGATCGATTTTACTAATTTCACCTACTGTTATTTCTTATGCAATAACTGTACGGTTTATTTCTACAGGGTCAGTGGATGTCCTGGATCTAAACATACCAACAGATCTACTATTAATGGTAATACACACGTTGACAGACTGGTGACAATGCCATTTACGATGCATTTATAATTCTATATACTACTAGTAGCCGGTAAGTATCTTCAAGCTAAAGAGCATCCGATTATAGTTTATATTCAGTACTGGGTGTAACCACTCACCACCCTCCTAGCCTGACATGAAACACACCCTATACATACATAAGAGGTTCTGTCATAAAGCTGCGACTGTGACAACAGTAAAGATAATCTATACCAGTTATTCTACACTGGCGACTAGAGCCACTACTACTTACACCTCCAATAGAGGTTACCTGCCGCTACTGGCTGCCTGGAGCCATGAGGAGAACCAGCCACCATTGACTGTCATCCATCTCTGATTGCCTGCCTGTATATATATCGGTACCCCATTCTCTGGTCAATATCCGATTCTCTCCCACTACAGCAATCCATATTATAGTCATACTGAATGTGGAATCAGAGGGTGTATATCTTCCAGGCATGTGTTTCCCCAGCGTAGCCTATATAAATTCTCACCACAGTTGGCTGAGAGAACAAAAGAAAAAGTACGAAATAGGCTGACTGTTACTGTATTTTACATACATGTCTGGATGTGGATGCAGTCCATTGAGCACACTCTCCTACTGTGAGTGTAAGTTAGATATGATACATGTGACTAGCTGCACAATTACCCTTAGCTTATAAGACGTATACAGCAAGTCACTTGTACCATATCTACTACGTAGTATATAGTAGGTCCATCTATAGATCCCCCATCAGTTTGACCATGTTAAATTGATGAGTCTAGGGAGGTGTGTTACAGTGTAAGTAGCGATCCTGGTGGCTATTACCTGCCTACATCGTGGGACGAGGAAAGGTCACAATGGTATCTCTTTATTAGACAATGTGTTTTTTTTGCTTTATTTTCTTAAGAGTTGAACGGCCGCAAGGCCTCTCACGTCAAGCCGGTTTGTCTACTGATTGCTAGCCACAGAGTATTCGTGGAATACTGCACTGAAGTATTGTTATGTCAGGAAATGTCTGACAATACTGTGTCAGCAAAGTGAGGTAACCAACAGGAGTCTTCTGGCCTCTCGGCTCAAAGTGTATTGTGTATGTGCATGTGTAAATACTCTACTTTACAGTATCTTTGTTCTCCTTTGCTCGATTTTATGTATACAATAGGTAGGTCTGCCAAGCCTTTACATCCCCATTTCCTATATTACCCATCACTTTGATGTGTTTTCCCCCACTGAACACAAACGTCAATGAAAGTATATTCTATCATAACAAAACGGATGGTGCCCAATATCTAGCCGCAGGACTCACCAGTTCAGAACTGAAACAGTAAAACTAAATGCTTGTTGGCAAACATAGGCAGCGTCAACTGTTTGAGCAAGGTTCAATTATGCAGCATAAAATCCAAAGGCGATGGTATAAAATCAATTTGTGCTCTGCCATTGGTGGATCCATTGGCAAATTATTAGTCTTGTATTGCAGGTATAAAGATATGTAGGATATTGGCATGTTATGATGTACCTATATACCTGAACTCATGTAATGGGTGAAAGTATATCAGGATAAAAGTATCGGGTGTGTCG
This sequence comes from Harmothoe impar, assembly GCA_947462335.1. Lineage (NCBI taxonomy): Eukaryota > Metazoa > Annelida > Polychaeta > Phyllodocida > Polynoidae > Harmothoe > Harmothoe impar. The sequence goes on from OX381710.1 coordinate 37,674,960, forward strand.
GTGGGTGTGACAGTGAATGACAATGATAACTATGATGTAGTTTCTCAAACGTCCCGGGGGGATACTTGAAATAGGGCACCAGGTATGTACAATGTATTTGCTATGAACTTCAGGGAATATTCAATAGCGTTGAACTAAGAATATATAAATGCACTAAACTTGGAAAGATATTTCAGTAATTCTTAGGAGCTTGAATGTAAATATCCTAACAAAAATATAGTGAATAGTCCAACATCTGTTTGATCTTATTAAACCACCCCACACCCTGCCCCACCCCTCAAGTGCACTGTCGTATATATGCACTATAATTCTAGGCTCGCGCTAGCCATTCGCCAATTCGCCTGGGGCGATAGGAAGATGCAACTGGCGAAAATTTATGGTAAAATTATCCCTAATTTTCGCCAGATATTACCTAGCTGGCGAAAATAAAATGGCTACATCATGCCATGCCATATACCATTGTAAAGAGGAAAATGAGAGGAAGGTAGTGGAGTGTATTGTTTTCCGCAAATACATACAGTGATTAGTATCATACACGTGGAATTCTCTAATTTCTTTTCTAATTATGGATGCAACTTAAGTGTTTAGGTTGCTTTTAGCAGAACCCTCAGAATATAGTGTAATTATACGATAAATATGATCACATAGATGCTATTAAACTTGCACCAATTCTTCAGAAAGAAAAACGGCCCTGTTTCGCCAATCTGGCGAACAAAGTATGAACCCAAGCGCAAGCCTAGTATTATATGTACAAGATATGGGGTGTGTGTTGGTATTTAACCAATAATGTATGGCTGAGGGTCGCACAAGGGGCTGTATCGCTGGATATCGGCGCGAGTGCGAAGCACGAGTGACGATATCCAGCGATACAGCCCCGAGTGCGACCCTCAGCCATACATTATTAGGTTTATTATACGATTTTTCAACTAAAATGTCTTTAATTACCTTAAATATGTCCTAATTTCGCCATTTTGAAGGATTATTGACTGGATATCACTCGTACAGCAGTAGCGCCATGTTGTTTTGACCTCCCACCAACCCTGCTCGCTGATTGGTGGAGCCTGGTGACGTCATATCCTCAATCTCCAACACTGAGTTCAACAACGGAATTTGTGAGGGGGCCAGCTTGGGGCTATGTTATATACTAACCAGCGTTTCCCCCCGCATTAACCACAGCCGGATAGGCATGGCAGCTAGCGTCGCCGCCTCACACACCAAGGGTACCAGGATCGATCCTGGGTGGAAACGAACCTTTTTCAAAATGCCTATTTCTATGTGAAAAAAAGTCCCTAGAATTATTTTAACGAAAGGCTAAGTAAAGTCCAACTTCTACCTTTATAGTAAAAAAGAAATTAGAAAAAAATTTGGATTTTCAAAGAAACTAGACCAAAAAATGCCTTTTCTTCTGTAACTCGGTAAATAATGGTCCTACAGGGCTGGAAATCCGCCTGTAGACTCCTTGTTTCGCCACCCACCTCTACCAGCGCCTTCACGGCGTGGTGGTTAGCACATCGGACTTCAAGTCTTGATGTAGCGTGTTCGAGTCTCCATAGAACCTCGGATTTTATGGGGGACGAAATTTCGGAATTGCTCAGGACCACCGGAAACGGGATGATATCCCCCGGAAACGTGCTGATATCCACCGGAAGGGTGCCGATATCACTAGATATCAGCACGGGGATATCACAGAAAAAGCACGATGAGTGGCCCGATCGTATAATAAATACCGGTAGTACCACCCCTCCACCAACACACTATATCAAGATGAACCATCCATCATAGTGTTACACTGCAGATAGGGCCAAGGTGTGGTGCACCCCCCCCCCCCGCCCCCCTTCAGTAAAACATACTGTATGGGGTATCACAGGGTGTATACCTATGGAGGCGTGTTGCCTCTTATGTGCTTATTTTGGGCACAATCGGAAGGCTTTGGGATGGGCACATTATGACAAATCAAGAGCCAACACTCTTCTTCTCAAGTTGTATATTGCCAGTGTGTAAGGGTAGATACCCTATGTACTCCTATTACTACCCTGACACTTGCACCGACAACGCCCAGCCTCCTACTATCTTATAGGTGACATGCCATACAGGCACCAGTCATAGGTTAGATCTGTCTCGTCAGCATCCATATCACATATCATATACTTTACCGTCGCGATTTAGCGCCGGGGCGCTCTTCAATTTGGTGAGGACTTAAAACACAAGACAGGCGCTTATTCAGGATTCTATTTTAGTGCTTAAAGAACCTTTCAAGGCCCCTGTGCACCCGGCGGTTATATAAGACCGGTGTTCTTTTGAAACAGGCGCTTAATCGCGACAGTACGGTAGGTATATAGATATTTGGTATTGACAGAAAAGGGCAAGAGGGATTCGTATTCCTCTTTTCATCAACAGTCTCCAAATGCATTGTTCTGTATTGCTCTGTGCCCTCTAGGCACAACATTGTCTATTCTCGGGAGCATTTCCCTAGTTGCTAAGGGGAAGGCAAAGGGTCTATATAGACAGAAAAGTACTACGAAAAGTCACTTTCTGCAGTCTGTTATTTTCTCTTCAAATAATTGTATTAGAAAATAGTACATCTCATTTCTAAAGCATATTTTGAATATCTTTCCGATTTTGTAATGCATTTTATTATTGATAATCTAGATCTCTTACGATAACGATTTTAACACCTTTTCCCAATACATTTAGGGATGTCATTGGTATCCAATTTATGCCGATTTCGATTATCACTATTTTAGTCTCGAAATTCCGATTTTTTTCGATTTTTCGATACAGAAAAATAACAGTTAAATGATGTTCAAAAGACATGTTTTTACCTGCTTTTCAAGCCCAAATAGAATCCATGATACCCAACATAATCATAGTGTATATGTTAGAGTGTTTAGTTACTTAAAATTATATAGCAGAACCTTTTGCTTCTATGGGGCCTTTAGGGGCCAGTTTTCGTCATGCAAATAAATGGCCAAAAATGCCTTAATCTTCCTTATTTCTACACTTGAATTAAGCTTTTTTACAGGATAAAAGTAGGTCAAAAGGTGTATCGATTTTGCATTTTTGTCGATGCGATAATCGAAAATCTAAAAATACTGAAATTTCGATTTGGTAGGTATCGATGACATCCCTAAATACATTACCTGTTTCATCTAACCCCTTTCCTGTGCTCTTATCAGGTTTGAGATCAGCCAGATAAGGGCTACATTCGTCTGTGTGACGTAGGTGTTGCTCCCAACATTAGGCAAAAATAAAAGTTGTAATGTGTTTTTTAAATAATAGATTTCATGTAAAGGACCTTTTTTTTTTAAATCTAAAAAGGGGGGGGGCGGGTTCCCGGTGATTTTCTTACTTTTCTAACCTACTCTAATAACTAGTTTTATATTGCTAGACAAACCAAAATACCACCTTCTTTTATGCAATACACAGAGTTTATCCTCTTTTGTAATAGACGTCATTTGACATAGAATCCATCTGACACTTTGTGCAGTAGTGTATGCAACACAAGCCTAGTTTTCATAGTAACGGGTCACATTACCAGTAAAACCTCGCGTATAAGCCGCGGCTTGTACGCGAATCAGACTCAGCTTTCTTTTGATACCAAACATGCCTATATAGGGTGCGGCTTATACGAGAGTTTTTATAAGTGTACTACAGTACCAAATTAACAATTCTCAGATGGCCTCTGTGGCTTATAGGATCGCACCAAACTCGGGGTGCGGCTTATACGCGAGGTTTTACGGTACTCAATCTCTCCTCATAGACATACATACAAATCAATAGTATTATATTTTTACTATATTGGCGTCTCTCACTCTAATATTTATAAAAACGTCATTTGAATACTATAAAATAAAATCTTTATATAAAAGACAGTTAGTGCCATGGTCCGGAAATGGTAACACAGAAAGAAAAGGGCGAAAAGCAAACCTCTCTAGCATTGACATGTTTGTTGAGGCATTAAAGTCCACAGAGGGGAATCACCTGAGGGTTTTAAACCGACACAGGTAGATGTAGGTTCTGTTTATCCTGTGTCAAGAGGCCTGTGTCTGAGGGTAAATGGGAGAATATGGCCGTATAGCCTAGTGTAGCTTAACCTCGAGTCAACCACGTACCTTGAGATGTCAACTTCAATTATGTAGCAATTCATGTATGAGATAAGCCCACATTTTGTGTATCACAGTTTATTTTAAGTGTTAGGTGAAATAGAGATAACACCATACATGATTAACTACTTAATTATTTAAAGGTGGGCATGTCAAGGTAGGTGGTTGGCTCTAGGTCAGGTTACCCTACAGGAGAGCTGAGGCAGACCAGGAAGGGCATGACTGGCTGTCTGTTCTGTCAATATGACAAGCTCTTCACAGTGCCTAGACCATGATCAATACTATAACATGGTACACATTATCCCGCCCTGGCCAAACTGTGGGCCTCACATCCCCCTAGTACTCCAATCACTAAACATGTGGTTACCCCGTAATCATCATATTAGTATTAGATAATAATACGGTAGTTAGAGAAGGACCTTCTATATATAGAAGGAAGTGAGTGGAGGTGGTCAATGCAGTCACCCAATCTGTTAATTTAGAGAGAGGAAGATAGATATTACCGGTAGTTAACAGCTTTATATATAGTCAGGATTTTAAAGTTGCTTGGTGATTATTTCCCAAGGTCAATAGTAATAAAACTAGAATAAAATCCATTTCAATAATCGTTGGCTATATAGCTTGTGCTAGCAACCGTAGGAAAAGGCTTGTTCTCCCCTTCTCCCAGTTCCTCATACCTTCAACATAAGTATGTCTAACCACGCCTCATCGGTAATGAATAGGTGTATAATTAAGTTAGTCCAATAAGGACTGGAGGCCATGTACATGTAGTAGGGGTTGGGTGGCAGCGAGGGCCGATGGCGAGAAGCAGAGGAGTGAAACAATAGCGGTGCTTAATACAATTGTTGTAGGGCTCGTGTGACCGCTGGGTGGCCGGTTGCCATGGCATTTATCAATCTAGCATTACTGGTAGCAGGTATGTGGGACTGTTGGCAGGCTGCTGTGGGCGCTGGCTGCTACAGGGCGACGAGGTACACTCTTAGTGCAAGTGTGGTAATACACCTAAAGGTAGCGGGTGATTCTAGGTAGTCACTACCTCTGCCAATCAGGGCCAACACATGATGCAGAATAACCACTAACCTGTTAGAAACAATGCCTCGAGTATATTTGCTCGTAAGCTTAACTTAGTTTTTTAAGGTGGGGGAGAGGGGGGGTGATTTCAAGCAGTTGCTTTTTGAAGGGGGGTGGGGAGTGAAGTTATATCAGGGTGTTTTCAATGAAAAAGAGAAGGAAGATTAAGCACACAAAAGATTTACGATCCCTCTTAACCCCTCTTGCGAACCCCTACCCCTACCTGTCAACAAATTGACAATTCCTTATATGATCGCAGGAGAGTGGCTTATTTCCTGATTCATGACTGAGCTACACACATGGTGACTGAGCAACACACATGGTGACTGAGCAACACACATGGTGACTGAGCAACACACATGGTGACTGAGCAGCTGCAACACACATGGTGACTGAGAAACACACAAGGTGACTGAGCAACACATAAGGTGACTTAGCAACACGCATGGAGACTGAGCAACACACATGGTGACTGAGCAACACGCATGGAGACTGAGCAACACACAAGGTGACTGAGCAACACGCATGGAGACTGAGCAACACACAAGGTGACTGAGCAACACACATGGAGACTGAGCAACACACATGGTGACTGAGCAACACACATGGTGACTGAGCAACACGCATGGAGACTGAGCAACACACAAGGTGACTGAGCAACACGCATGGAGACTGAGATACACACAAGGTGACTGAGCAGTGTTGCCAAAATATTTTTCTCAAAGCAGGCCAAGGTGGCCTGCGTCTTGGCATCTTATGCAGGCCATTTCATACTCACGCAGGCCATATGAGTACATATGAATTTTGATATTTCAAGGTACCTTCATAAACTTCATTATAACTTGTTTTACTATGCAAAAACTTGAAAGAAATTGAGGCGTAGTCCCACTTTAGGTCGCTAGTTAGGTAAAAGTAAAACAAGGAACCTGTTCCTATTAAACGGAAATTTTATTATTTCTTATAGCTAAGTAAATAACATTAGCGACTCCACCTTTTAGCGACTTAAAGTGGGAGTTACTATAAGGAAACCTTGTATTCTAAATAGTGAAGAAAAGTAGTAGCGACTCCACCTATTAGCGACTTAAAGTGGGAGTTACTATAAGGAAAACCTTCTTTTCTAACCAGTGATAACTGCCAATAGCGACTCCATCTGTTAGCGACTTAAAGTGGGAGTTACTATAAGGAAAACCTTCTTTTCTAACCAGTGATAACTGCCAATGGCGACTCCATCTGTTAGCGACTTAAAGTGGGAGTTACTATAAGGAAAACCTTCTTTTCTAACCAGTGATAACTGCCAATAGCGACTCCATCTGTTAGCGACTTAAAGTGGGAGTTACTATATAGTGATTATTGAAATAGAATGTAAAAACATTCAAGGGGAATATACCCCCGGGGGAAAGGGTTTCCCTTAAGGGGAGCTATAAGAAAAACATGGGGCATGGCTTTTTTGGGGGAAAAGAAGATAGGTGACGCAGGATTATTCATATTAATATAGATAAAATAAAAAATATTATAATATACAAGGCCAGTGATAACTACCAATAGCGACTCCATCTGTTAGCGACTTAAAGTGGGAGTTACTATATAGTGATTATTGAAATAGAATGTAAAAACATTCAAGGGGAATATACCCCCGGGGGAAAGGGTTCCCCTTAAGGGGAGCTATAAGAAAAACATGGGGCATGGCTTTTTTGGGGGAAAAGAAGGTAGGTGACGCAGGATTATTCATATTAATATATATAATATTACATTATACAAGGTTAGAATGAATAGGTCGCTATTAGATGAAAAGGTTTAGGTCGCTAGTTGGGTATTTTTAACAGAATAAGCCTCATCTTTGTCTTGGTAAATAGTCCGAGGGAGGGGTGTCTTTAACTGAATAAGCCTCATCTTTGTCTTGGCAAATAGTCAGAGGGAAGGGTATCTTTAACTGAATAAGCCTCATCTTTGTCTTGGCAAATAGTCAGAGGGAAAGGGTATCTTTAACTGAATAAGCCTCATCTTTGTCTTGGCAAATAGTCGGAGGGAGGGGTATCTTTAACAGAATAAGCCTCATTTTTGTCTTGGCAAATGGTCAGATTTGATAACAGAATAAGGGTAATATTAAAAAGGGAATTTGAGGCTTATTCTGTTAAAAATATCCCTCCCTCTGACTATTTGCCGAGACAAAGATGAGGCTTATTCAGTTAAAGATAACCTTCCCTCTGGCTATTTGTCAAGACAAAGATTAGGCTTATTCAGTTAAAGACACCCTTCCCTCTGACTATTTGTCAAGACAAAGATGGGGCTTATTCAGTTAAAGATAACATTCCCTCTGACTATTTGTCAAGACAAAGATGAGGCTTATTCAGTTAAAGACACCCTTCCCTCTGACTATTTGTCAAGACAAAGATGAGGCTTATTCAGTTAAAGACACCCTTCCCTCTGACTATTTGTCAAGACAAAGATGGGGCTTCTTCGCTCAACAATTCATGTACTACTACCTTAATAATAATTGACTTTTCGGTTCCACCATATAACATTCCACTTTTTCCATATACCCCTACTTTTCTCCAATTTTTAACCCTTTTCACGACTTGAATGATGAACTAGCGACTTAAAGTAGGAGAATGCCGAAATTGAAAAATTATTCAATTTTACAAATGTGGCCCTATCTTGTACTATCTTCGCTTCTAATTGGCCGATTTGAAAAATTCTTTCACCATTAGGAAGCTGAAATCATGGCAGGCCATTGTGGCCTGCGTCCTAAGGCCCTACGCCGGCCATTAAGATTCTACGCCGGCAAAAGCCGGCGTGCCGGCGTTATTTCGGCAACACTGCTGAGCAACACACATAGAGACTGAGCAACACACAAGGTGACTGAACAACACACATGGCGACTGAGCAACACACAAGGTGACTGAGCAACACACATGGTGACTGAGCAACACACAAGGTGACTGAGCAACACGCATGGAGACTGAGCAACACACAAGGTGACTGAGCAACACACAAGGTGACTGAGCAACACACACGGTGACTGAGCAACACACATGGTGACTGAACAACACGCATGGAGACTGAGCAACACACAAGGTGACTGAGCAACACGCATGGAGACTGAGCAACACACAAGGTGACTGAGCAACACGCATGGAGACTGAGCAACACACATGGTGACTGGCCAACACACATGATTTCCCTACACACACGGCGACTGACTATGTACCGGTATATGTGTGTATATTGACACTATAGTGACAGTGGCGAACCATCACCAATCCACCATTTAGTGCTGTCCATGGTGTTCTATTATATATGCTGTATTTCTACAGTAATCGGATATATCTGTGCTCCAAGTCTGAGGCATTCCTTACTAATTTCCCCATGCTCTGTATGCCTGCAGATTTATTTCATGTGGAGAAACTGATGCTCATTCTCCATGGGTTGTTTCTCCATGATGACATCACTAAAATAGCTATGAAACCAATCTTTAAATGTCGTTTTTAAGTATAATTTATCAATAATTACATGAAATAAACTGAGATCCACTCTAATCAGTCTGAATTCCTGGTTTCTCCACTTGTAGTACCTTGGATGAGATCACACTCTGCTCCGCCTCATGTGATATGATCCAAGGTACCAATCGTGGAGAAATCTGCCATTCAGACAGATCATTGTGGACCTCCGTCTTTATATATATCAGGGCTTTTTCACTTGGAAAACAGATTAAACATGTATTTGAATGGCATTTAGTAGTCTAAATATGGCCCATAAATGCTGGGGGGGGGGGGGTTAGTATTATTGCGAGGGTACTCATCGCGTTGAATACAGTATGTGAAAGGTTGAATGAATAGGAAATGTACTGAACACGTCATGGTCCAACCCTAGATGACCCTAGAATTGATATCATAACTGTTTACAAACGATAAGGCGTCGTCCCCACTACACCCCCACCCACCCACCCACTTGCTTATAAGCTGGCCAATCACACCAGGTGTCTGTTTGGTATCTGAGTCTTGTCACAAGTGACCAAATAGAGGCAGGAATGAAAACCAATTACCTCGCTATCAGGAGAAATGACTGCCCACTCTGTCACGTCCGTCATGAGGCCTGGGCCGCCGTCCGACCCGGCCACACCCCTAGGGGATGGGGAAGGGGGAGGGGAGGGGGTAGCCCAGTTAGCAAGTCATTTCCCAAAGGAGACGGGAAATGAATCAAGGTGGATGCCTTGGTTACAGGCGCTGGTAAACGTCTTCCTTTCTGAGATGTAACATATGCCCGGCTGGCTGTTGTGATATGAACTGTCTACATGCTTTTACAGCCTCTATGCCTCCCCTCCTCTACACACAAATGGTCTAATTATGCTTACCCTCTCATAACCATAGTCTTTCTATTACATCAGTAGGCTGATAGACCCTACATTCTTAGCACTGTGTGTCCTACCCGATCAGTTACTACAACAAGGAAATCATTTCAATCAAATTCATTCTTCATAACTTAAGTACGGGCTTAAAGTAAGTTAAAGGGCGCTAACGTCTTTAAAGTTAGGCTTTTGATCAAATTGAATGTTAAAGTTCAAAATAATAGTTTTTTTTCTAAAAGAAAAGAAGATAATCCAAGAACGTGCTAAATAGTTATATTTAAAATATATAGAGAAGGGATAGAGAAGGCCAGAGTATGAACGCACATAATGTAAGTTCTAACGTAGAAGTCACTGCTTGTACAAGAGCCCCAACCCCAGTGAGGCTTTGAGATTATCCCTGAAGACTGTATATAGGTGCGGCTTATACAAGGATTTTTGCTAGTATAGTACAGTTTGTAAGTAGAAATCTTCAGACCCCTTCCGTCTTATAGGAGTGTAACATAGTTTAGGTGCGGCTTATACGAGGGTTAAGCTTATAAGGGATACTTTATGGTACACAACCTAAGAACTGCACACACATCTTAGATGTCTACCCAATTGTCTTCGTCTATATGGCAGAGTTCATATTTCCCATAATCTTCTCTGTACACAGCATGCATATAATTAATGCCGTGCCTACAATACGTCGTCCACCCCACTCACAGTGTCATCCTAGAACAAGCCGTTACCATAGTAACAGAGACAAATCTCCTATAGCCCCAGAAAACGGGACTTAGAAATATCAGTGGGATTCAGCTATATCTGGGCTGACACCCTCACCATGGGAAGATTCACCACCACCTTCATGGGGCACCTCCACCACCATCACAAGTCTCAATTAATTAATACACTTGGCCCTGGGAACGCCTTTATCATATGGGGGCTGCACATTAAGCGTTACATTCGGAGCCTGTCATTTGGCATGAACAAGGCGTGCTGAAAGGGCTTTGTGTAGCTGAGTGCAGAGAATGAATCCACTCTCCTTGCCTGGCAGTGTTTACTGTGGTCCTGCTTTATACAGAGGGGCCCTGTGCCAACTTACTACAGATTAGGCGCTACAGCGATACATATAGACATATGTCTATACCTTTATGAGACACTCCAGCCATTGAAATGCCAGCCAACACAGCCCCATGATGACATGGTAGCGGCCGTGGTAATGGAGCTGCCGACTAGTGTTGGATATTAGCAGTAAGATGTATTGTTGTCCAATAACCTATTTCACTGACTAAACTTCATGGTCATGTGGTTTTCTATAGCGTCCCCATGCACTGCCGAATAAAGAAATTACTTAATGTGATACACTAGACTATTTGATAGATGAGAAAAGATGTGATTTGATTGCACCCCTCTGCCCAGCCAACAAAAAAGAAAGAGGAAGAGAAGAACCGAAAGTAAAGTATTGTTTACAAAAATACCCAAAGAATATGATATCCTATCAAAACCTGTTGCTCCTATGGGATTTGGTTGGTCCTAAATTTTAAATCGTTTAAGTACCGAATATTCTTGCATACTACCCTGCGGGTTATACTCAATCCAAACTCCCAGTACCGGTTAATATATCATGGTTTTCAGGTTTTGGGATGGGGATTAGGCGTGAGATGCAGGTACTGTTTTGTGTGCCAAGGACTCGGTACTTAAAGTAACTATTAGAAACTTATCCAAAAGTTAATCTGAGTGTACGGTCTGTACGCCTACACTGAGACATGGTAATAATAAAGGTTAAATATAAACTGATTGCATTAGCGCTTCAAATTCAACTCTGCTTCCCCACACCTGATACACACCTGAGACAATATTAAAACATGAAAAAATGGAAGTAGTACCGTATTCGACGTCATAAGTGCCCTCCCTCTATTAAATACCCCCCCCCCCCACCCTGCGACCCGTTTGGCTGAATTTTTATACTATAAATCGCCACGTTCTCACGTTATTGTCGAGTCTATTCAACTCTTAGGACTTGAATCACTAAAACGTGAAAATTCGATTACGGTAGCAATTTGGGCGCTTATCAACTCGAATACGGTAGTTGGCTAATCAATCAGTTCCAGTGAAATATGTGTAACAGATCCACGTGACATATATGGCTTAGCTATTTCTATAATGCATTATTTAATTATTAATAGATAAATAAACTAGAAAACCATCTTTGCGCAATCTCAACAGTCATTTTACAATAACCTGCTATTTACTTTAATGGTACCAAATGGGAGTGTATCCGAGCTCCGGCGATCTAGACTTGAACGTGAATATTACGTGTCAATCACCTCTGTGCTAGGTAGAGAAATAAAGACCACATACACACGACATGCTTCTGTTGAAGAGACACGTTCCAACTGGTTGATTCTGTAACCATGAGGTCATTCCCTAAATGTGACCATTGGGTGACGCCCACACAATTATAGCTTCACGGAAGGTTATGTCCTCCACGTTGCACAGTAACGCACAGGCTTTTGCCATCAAAACAGGTGGAATATCTTTTTACCCTCTTCCCCTGCCAAAGGGGTCTAAACTTTTTATCTCCACGGTCAAGGGGCCCAAATCCACCACCCCCTGTTGTTAAAAAAAAGAGCACTTCCTTAAACCTAAACAAAATTGTCTCCGGTCACCCGACCCTATCTAGGAAAACAGGGTCAACCCTAATTTTCTTTTAAACATTTTCCAAAATTTAATCATTTTTCTATGTATTTTTAGACAAAATCCTAGGGAAAAAGGAAGTTAAAAGGTGTGTCTGACCGTACCTAGCATTTTCCTGCATGCTACCAGTAACACTGGCCATAACACTATTTAGCGTATTGTTGAGACTATTTAGGTCATTGTTGAGACGGCTCAATTGCAACTTACGTCACACTTATGGTGAGTTTTGCTGTGTATGCCTGGTCCAAGGAATTTCATGACACAAGGAAAGTATTTTGGCCATGCAGAGAGTACCGTAGTTTGGTTTTAACCCCCTCTCCCTGGATTTGATGTACCACAAAGTATTTTATGCAGATTAAACAAAAATGAAAGAATGTGAACCCATCTCCTGGGTAGGGTAACACCATAAACACTCCGATGCAAGTACATCCAGTATTATCCTGTAGCGCTTGCGCTTTAATACCCTAAGTTAGTAGACTTCTTTGGTGGTATAAGTGTGTATGGAATGACTATTAGACTGAAAGAGGAGACGAAAGTATGGTTGTTACACACGCAGCCAAACTGGGGCGACGCGGGGAGATCGGGGCTGGGGCTATAGGCCTCAGACTGACAACTTGTCCCAGGATAAAATAAATCTGATTTAAAAAAAAATAATAATATTGTGCATTTTAGTCCAGTGAATTAAAAGTCCTATTACTACCGTTAGTATTAGAAGTAAAGATATGACCATGTATTTTTCAATGGATTTACACATTTCTCAATCTATTTTGGCAGTTCTCATCAAAAGTAGGCCTACGCCTGTATTTATCAATATGAATTAGTATGAAATCCCCTATATGGCATCGATGTATACGCGCTAGTTCTATTCGGCCTGTGTAGATGGCATGGGTAAGATCTCGCGACACAAGCCACATTGGCCTGAGTGCACAAAATGTTTTCGGCAACATTGGAATTTATTGATCTAGGCCTACAGCTAACGACAGTACCGGCATCACTACCGGTACCATGAGAGAGGGATGCTATGATGGGTTTCTAATCCAGAGAGTATAGCTCCCACTTGAATCTCTGAATTATGAATAGATATAGTCATAGCCTGACATAGGCCTACTACCTAGACCTATCATATTACTAGGTAGGCATACCCCTATTCTTTTTAATTTATGGTAAGTATATATTTACGGGTAAGGACAGGTACCTATCACTAGTAGATTTGTGGGGTTTCTTTTTCAGTTCTATCAGAAGAGAGGGGTCGCAGGTAATGTATTCTTCTACCACCAATATTAAAAGCTGGAAATGGTAAACAATAGATATATCTTTAATTCATGTCTTACTTATTCATTATTTCAAATTCATACTTGGAGACCTTGTTTACCTACTGTGAATAATAGTAGATTCTATAGATCTAGACTCTAACAGTTAATAATAGTTACCTGGCGTGTGGTATACATATTCTTAGAGACCTGATATCCTTAAACTGTAGGCCTTCTGTAGGCTGTAGTGTATCTAACATGGATCTAGTTTAACGTGTGTACCAGAAGCCTATATATTATTATATTACTGGTATGGCATTGTACAAATTACAATGGATCTATTAGTAATTTAGTTGCCCGATACTATAGCATATAGCCATTATAGGTACATATAGGCTAGATTCTAGAGCTATGGAGTATGGTACAGAAATAATTCAATAATATTCTTTTTAATTCAGTCTATTGACAGTCTTGTGTCACAAGTTGTGAGAGGAGTAGGCGCTGTTGAAAACTCAAGTAAAGCTTTACTTTTACACCATGAGGCTGACGCTCAGAGTCTTAAAGTCTGAAGGCATTGAGACAGTAATTGAGTAAACCTATCATTTGAACAGTAAAAATACACTCACAGTCTACACTGTGACACAGTGTCAGTGACTTGACTTGAGAGTATGATCACCACCCCTTTAAAAATCACAATAAAATTGAGTCCTTGACTTGGATCTAGATAACAATGTCCGGATAACAATCACAAATACACAGTCTCAGTTTAATCTAAACCCCTTACATATAGCCAATATGAGCCATAAGTGGCATAACCCTGTATTTGTTTATGGTGGACATCCTGAGAAGGGCACAACATAGCTTTTGTTTTGACTGTGAACCAACACGCGTGGCGAAGATTTGGAAGGGTAGACCCGACCAACATAAACAAGGCTCAGTTGACATAGAAATACTCCTCATATAATCCACAAAATTGCACTTACACTGTAATATTGCCTGCCCCTCTTACTATGACAGGATCTGGTACGGTAACGACCATAGATTCCTCAGGATACCGATCTTCTTCGTCTTCTTCCTCGTAAATCGCATCGAAGTCTGCCATTTTAGTTATATTTACTTCGGCTATCTCCGTCGTTTCCCGGATTGACCGAACTCACCGGAAGTAGATTCTGCGTTGGAGACGTTACCCGGTGAGATTTCCCGCCACAGAAACTCTCAGTGGCGAAGTACTCGTAGGTGACAATAGTCCCGGGACAAGACTGGTGATACACTGACTATAACAACACCGGTAAGTGCTTTAATCTTTCTTGAATATTTCGAATGCAATAGGCCTAGCAGGATAAGTTGTATGGTACAGTCAGGGTCTCCCATACCAACAAGTTGAACAGGCAACACCAACCATCACTGTATCACTGCTCCTCTTGGCCTTTGCTACATGCATGGTCTGGGTCTGGGAGCAGAGCTTATCTTCACTTGCCACCTATTTGCGCCGCCAACGAATATGTGTGTATTGGTCAATACACATAGTGACAGAGGCCTACAAGTACAGACAGATTCTATTCTAGATCAAAGGGGAAATTAATTTAGTCAGGGGCTACTGTATAATTAAGCAGGCAATTCAGAATGAAGTTCATTAGCTTTCAATGATGCTTAGCTATAAAAACAGCTATCCTACATTATTATCACACAATAATATCTTCGCGAGATTTCACATGCCTCCCTGTAATTGATCAGCTAGCCATTAAAAAAACAAAATTTAATCATTGACACTAACAAACGTTTGCAAAGTGTGTTTTTTTGGTTATTATATGAGTAACACTTTATTGGTCTATAAATGTTTAGTCTTCCACTCCTATGTTTGGTCACACAGGACTCTTTTTGCGAACCGATACAGGAAAAAGATGTTTCATTCTACTAGTATTTCTTGTCACTTATTTATTTTCTTCTTTCCCGGTTCCTCGAGCCCCCTTAAAGATAATAAAGGTACATGTAGTTTATTTCTAATCATAAATGTTGTCACATTCATCTGTCTCCTAGGGACGCATGTGTCAAATTAAGTTACACCCAAACATGTGTACACACCCCGTTTGTTTAGCATTTTTCATCCAAAAATTGAAAAGTCAGGGTCTCCCATACCAAAAGCCAAAAGTGAACCTTTAAATGAGTAATGAGGGTCAAGAAGGTCGGAAAGCTGCTGCATTTTTTTTTGAGTTCATAAATGTATTTATTGCACTTAGTGATTTTCAAATACAGTTACATCTTCAAATGGACATTCATAATCCATGGAGTGGGTCGATCATATAATTATTTTGAGAATAAAGTTTGAGGCGCCCTCCTCCCCCCCCCCCCCCCCCCCACCCCGCTTCAAGAGAGGTCAGGACTTGTTACGCCCTCCACATCATGAGGGGTCGACATTTTCCATATAGAAACGTTTCCACGACAATCGTATCCAAGACAACGATTTTCCAGAATGGGTCTACATCCAAAAATGATCAGTATATATATACCTATTTACATTCTTTGATACCAAAATGCGAAACTGTTTGCTAGGCAGAGACAAAAACATTGGCTCAAGGTCGTGAGACACAGCCTTATATGCTTTAGATAGCGCTATAACCTCCACGAGGCTAGGGTAGTTTGTATGCTTAGTAAATGCGCTATTACTTAGAGACATCATCAACCTCCACGAGGTAAGTTAAACTATAAACAGCTGCTCGTCCTATAAGGTTGGTATCCTGTCTTCTAGTGTCGACGGACTTTTGCTGACATAGTGACAGGCTGTAAATCTCCCTGTGATAATATGCGATGTGATATGAACAACCATAGAAGTGGGCTACACCCAAACTCCATTCAGGTTAAGAATCCTCTTTATATTATTTGATTCAGCTTGGGAAGCACCCAGTTGCATATAATATGTACTAGTTTTCATACTATTGGCATTATTTTCAATATAATTTTATTGCTCATTCATTGCTCCTATATACAGTATTCACTCCTGTTTTTCTCTGGGATTTCCCTCACTGAGACCATTAAGTTAAAGTCTGCTGGACCTTCAGGTCCAGTACAGAGGGCGCTGCAGTTTGTACAAAATGTACAAAACTGGGGCCCGGTCGCTATACTAGAGACCAAATTGGCTGACCTTGCCCGCTGGTCGCAACTGCTCATTTGCATATACTATTACACTTTTCGTTCATAGGAAATGTATTAAGCAGAGAAGAGCGGTAACAGGAGGGTGGTCTGATGCATAGGACTCCCAAGCCCGGGCTGATCACCATGCGCCATCAAAATATGGCCGCTACTCCCGGTCTCTAGTATAGTGACCGGGCCCCAGTCTGCAATATGTCCCTCCTTTGCTCCCACCGTTCCCAATCCCACCGGGGAGATAAGGTTGATAAGAAAAAGCAACGACCAGTGCTAGTTTTACACATTTTATTGTCACTGAACAATTATGTAAGTATACTATAGTAATAAAGTCGGTGGTACCTTTTATATACTACACGTTCTTATTGTGGGTCTTATGTTACTGAGATTTCCAGGTACAAGTTTCTAACAGGTTTTAACATAGACACGTTGTGTCAATATACCATACCATATACAAATCACACGTGTATCAACAATGAAGTAAATATTTGAAAGAGAAGAAACACGTTCCCCTCCAACTGCCCGTCAATTAAAACAATATGGCCAAGGGCTACAGATCTGTGGGATTAGCAGAAGGTATACACAGGTGTTCCCTAAATATGCTAGTTCTTGAACTACTTACGGCACATGAGGCTTAGTCCTTTAGAGTGAATCTAGAACTGGGAGACAACAGTGTGAATCAACTATACCGGCGGAGAGTTGTTATACATCAACCATGTGTTAGCAAAAACAAATCGATGGAAATAATATAGTTTGCAAACAGATTTAAATAGCTATTACACTTGTTTAAACAGCTATAATACGCATAACCCACTAGTAAGGTGACGTATGTAGAAGTTAGTACATGTCATTATCTATAATCGGATTATATCAAGCAGTGTATTCCAGTAACTGGAAATAAGTCTATACCCAATTATTAATATTTAGGCTCATTCAAATTCGATATGCATCGCCATTAAATGTATCACTACCCGGTACTATACTTGCTATTGAGACTCACTAATTTAAAGTGGCATTCTCACCGAGCCAATTCCACTCACAGATCTAGTACTGTTCTAGTCTACTATGTGGTTAAGTGCGAGTGGTGAGAATGCCCCTTTAAGGGGTTACTCCACTAGAGTAATTTGATAATTTTGGTCCCTGAAAGAGTATATGCTGTTCTACTTATTAAGATCTATAATTTGGACACAATATGAGAAACAAGTTATTCATACTTTCCACCCATACAGACAGTTTAGCCCATAACACAATGATCTTCATTTAGAACCCCCATAAATCTAGTACATTGTATATGAAGAAAAATATATACATGTATTTCTTTTTGAACTTGTGTATATAATTCTGGGGGTAAAAATTACCCTCAACCCTATTCGCCTCACATGTATATCACAGTGTATACATACGTGTATGATTGAAAAACCGTTAACAGCAATTATTGGGAATATATTTACACTGGTTAGGGGGTTCACTACTATAGTTCACAGTAATTTTGTGAACACAAAACAAGCTAAGGAATGTTGCCATTCCATACAACAATATGTTCATACAGTTCTATTTAACATGTGTATAAAGTACGAATACGAAAGGAAACGAATAGTGTGTTCCTTTCCCCTTACATGCTTTTTTTCCAATATTCGCCGTTCTATACATGTAGTTGCCAATTGGGACACAGGGGCACTATCCATGGTCATTATAGCAACATTTAATACTTGAAATACTATGGGGAATACCCTCAAAAAGTTTATATTGATCAATTAATAAACTTATTAAAATGGCCTTATATGGCCTTATTCAACAGCAATCAATTGATTGTTATATTTACAATAATTATTGTCGTTTCAGTTCAACATTATCACCAGGAGAGTTCGTTTTTGAACTACTGGTGCAGTATTTAATATATGTCACAGCATAGTCAAGTTATTGACTTTTCATGATAATATACCATTGGAATGTACATTATGTAACATTTGATCCATTTACTTCAAAATATGTATAGTAATTTATACGATAGAGGCATGGGATATTTTACAAGAGGAATGTATGTAACATGGTCAAATTCAGGTAGTATTTCTAATGATGTCGTATATATATGGGGGAAAACATTATAGGTTCAACTGTTCCAAAACCATATTTCCATTCTTGAATCACCCATCAAATTGTGTGGTGTACAATCAACAGTTGGTCAATAGTAATATCATGTAGCGTTGATAAAATACGGTAAATCGTAATTGTAAATCTAATAGTTCAAATAATGTTATCAATCATATGCTCTGCATATCTTTCTCACAAACGTATAAAATACAATTTTGGGAGTACGAGGTGGGGTCGACCTTCCCTGGCTGTGCTACCTTGATGACTGTGAGTAAACACGGTAAGACCAGACCATGGTCTCTTAGCAACATGCTGTGACATTCCAATGACATCACCAAACGTATAAAATAGGAACATTTATTTGTAATAATACGTGCTAATCCTTAAAAGACACCTATCTAGCAGTTCAATGTGAAATACGTAATACATAAATTGTCTACGGTATTATTTGTGGCCATTCATTTATTTATAAATATCATACTATACACATCACCAAATCCTATGCAAGCGACAAGTGCACAGCTGTTTCAACCTTCAGATGTTTCATGCTAACTGTACATTGTGATCATGTGTTTTATTTATGCTGTGCTTATTGCCAAGTACTAACTCATAGTATATTTTATGTGAATTTAGATTTAATACACCTGATATGTTCTACTAGGATTACATCCTCCACTAATTAGAGTACGTTTTTTCTAGATATACATTATTACTTCATTGTCGTGTTTTTCAGTTATGGTGAACAAGATTACTTGAACTGATTTTGTATACACATTTTTCATTTCAGCTCACAGATATGATAATACCCTGTACTTATTTCCTCCTTTTAAAAAAGTATTATTGCACTTCATATAACTATGGACAGAAAAGGTTAACTGTTTGAGAAACAACATACACATCTAAAGGAATTTATGTTACACGGTCATGATTAGTGGTGTGTTTTTTTACATAAATTGCTAAGAAATAATTAAGCAACATGATCCGGCTATACTAAATAATTGTGACAAACTACCCGGAATAGGGCTCTTGGACCTCTAGATTCTAAAACCTCAGATATACATTCTTCCGAAAACAGACCATTTAAAAAAGCTCATTTCATCTTAGATTATGGCAGATTCATATACATTTTACAAAACTAGATAGGACATTATATGTACATATCTCATTTAGGCAGTACGTATGACTTAAAACTACCAATCTCAGGTATGTACAACATTCTAAAATAAAAACCTACGCATGTATTTATAAAGGAATGTCCTTAAAGAGTAACTGAAACATGACAATGTATATCATATCATGTCCAATTGTTGGAATGTTCAGTTAGATTAAGAATCTAACAGGTAGCAGTTCAACATACAACCACATAAACTAAAGATCCAATAGATACTGGGCTTCCCCTGTCACACAGTTTCACACTTTAACCAAACACCTGGAAGCTCTCCCAACTCTTAGTCACAAGCTTTAAGCTTTCCTCGTTCCTGTATTTCTGCTTGTATTGTACCAGGTTATAACTGTCCTATCCCTTGAGATCCTGTATAGTCTCCGTCTTGTATCTTTGAGTAATAGACTCGTCCACTAGCAGTTCAGCGCCTCATTATTGGGAGCGAAGAAGTACATGGCGATAAGAGCCAGGTAAACTAGACACACCGCAAACCCTGCAACACAAAGACAACACGATGTAAAGATGAACTTATCACAGAAATGCCACTAAGTCTTTCACAACAAGTAGGAAATCTTAAAATTATAGTCGATTTTCTGTAGGAAATTCCCATAATTCAATACAGAATTCCGACCAAAAAGTAGGAATTCCTACAAAAGTAGAATTGACATATCTGAGAATATACCTCCCACTCCCACCCCCGAACATTTCGTATTGAATATCACATGATGTCTGATATTTGTGTATTGAGATCGGTTGGAAAATAAGAATTTGTATTGGGTTTGAAATTAATAATGGAAGTGGTGAAATTGTTTAATCAAAATTAATCAATCAAAATATACTCATCAGCTTCTCACCTTGAAAGTAATCTGACTTTCCGTCCTGGAACACGTAGTTCATCATAAGCACGGCAAACACCACCGACCACAGATGGATGTCGTCAAATACCAGAGTGAAGTGCATGGGCTGAAATATTTAAGATACATTAATGCATTTTATTTTATTTTTAAAAAGAAGTAAGGGAAAAAAAAGCATTTTATTTGTGAGTGCACTGACTCTCAATACGTTAGAGGTTAGCAATATACAACCTTTGGGCTGTACGGAGCCAAACCCAAATGCGGATTATATGATTTTCCCAAAGTAGGGGTGCGGGTTATGCCAGGACTTTTTGAAAATGCAATTGGCAGGTTTCGGTTAATTCTATGAACACAAACTAGACGCAGACGGGTTTGAGAGCAGATGGGTTCTTTTCTAACTGCATTTTTCTTCTTCTTCTTTTTTTTTTTGGGGGGGGGGGGGGTAAATCCATTGCTACGAGTTTATACCAAACCACTTTCTTAAAACGTGAAGGACACTTGAAAGGCAGTACTTACAATAAACATATTGAAGAAAATGATTATTGGTATTTGTAGCAAACACACTTGGACGGCTATGGAGCATCCAACCTCAATACTGAAAAGAAAATAAGTCTATGTCGTAAAGAAGTTCTTCGTACATAGCTCCCGTATAAGCTATTACAATAACACAGACATAAATTATGATTAAAGAGTAATGAAGCGTTTACTAATAGTATATGCACGCAAACTAACATAATATTTTGGTTAATCTTGATGGCCTACATGTATCATCATATCAAGCCTACATTTTTTCCAATTCAATATACATGTATATGTAATTCAATCATACCTTAGTGTGATGTTATTATGCATGGCAAATTGTATTCCATTGGCAATTTCTGGGATGTTTGGAGTAAGAGCGAACAACGTTACTCCTATGAAGTACTGTAAATAGACAAAATATAACAAGTTAGCATAAACAAGGTGAGTTTCATCAACGAAAGGACCTCAGATAAATAGCATGAATGTATTGCTGTAACATATTGGTTTAACTTTGTCACAAACATTATACCTGTCCTATTTATTTACTATAGAATTTTCATTGAAATATCACAAGCCGCAGTCTGACCATGTGTACCATAAATTGGCGTATAACACGAGAACCAAGCCCTAGCTGGGAGACATAGGAAAATGCCAGGTTGGATGTGCGGCTTATACAAGGGTTTTTAGACGTATGGTAAAGTACTAGACCCTAGGGATTTACAATTTTCCACATTAGTTAGTCCAGGTGGGGGTATACTCCTGATGCGGGTTACAAAAGAGGACGGAGCGCCGCATAGAGCGGGTTATAAACTGGAGATGCAGGTTTTAACAGGAGTTTACGGTAGTAGGTGTAACGTACCACGTTGACGGAGGAGTTGTTGAGCAGCACCTCGGTGTTTTCGGTGATGACTTCGGCACACAGCGACATGAGCACCGTGCTCACCAGCAGGATCAGCAGGCTCTTCACACGGCCCCAGTGGGCCACCGCATGGCCGTGACTCCCCAGACTGCCGCTGGAATCTGTGTGGGAAGGGATCGGTGTTAACCATTTAAGCACGTATGTCGCTAGAACATTACATGATGCACCAATGGATCCCCGGCGAGTAAAATGTTAAATGTTAAAAAGGAGACCCCCTTTACAGTACTGAGTACATTTTCGCTATCCGTAAGTACAGGACTTCGCGACATGAAAAATAATTGAAATCCGGAGAAACTTGGAAGATTTCATCCCTGAACCAGTGAGGAGTCATGTGAGCTGCTCACCATCTTCTTGGAGCTGCTCCATGAAGGTGTCGTGGATCTGGGTGCGGTGAGTTTTGAGACTGAAGATGAGCCCTACGATGTAGGCGATGGGCAGCAGGAGAGCGCACACATACACCAGCGGCTGGATGTACTCCACGTAAAACTCAGACGTGTGGTTCATCTGCGCAGTCTGTCAGTGACACACAATTAAACCTTAAATCATGTTTCATCTAAATGTGACTAAAAATAATGCTACTGTAAATTAAATGCTGCTAATATTATAAAGTATATGTTCAACTTCCTTTGACTTCTTATTTTACAAAAAGAAATAATATACCTGTCTTCAGGCTTGTAGATCTGACACAAAAAATAGTGACACGAATACTAGTGAACACTACTAGCGTTCTTCATATGAGAAATTCTAACTCAGGTATATTAAACTTTTTTATATTTGATATCCACTCAACCAAACGATACAGCCTTTTCTGAGTAAATCATCATGAAGTGTATGTGATATGATGCAATAATCAGGGATGTACTTACATTGTAATCACAATTTGTGCACTCTAGCTCGTAATGGTATCCTGTGTCGTTGGTACCATTAATTAGAAATGGGGTGGAGATATTGTGACAGCTCCTACATACAAGGCGGCCGAAAGCCTTGCTGAATATTGTCGGTGCAAAGGCGCCTGGAAGTAGTTATTATACTGTATCTAAGAGTGAGTAATGGTTGTTTAACGCCATTAATTTTTGACAGCTAAAGTTATATTCATGGCGAAAAAGCTACAGAAGACAACAATTTTACAAATAAGTACATGTGTTTGTGTCCGTGCATATGGGCACCAGACAATCAAACAAGGGAAAGAAAAGAGGAGATAAAGACCTTTTTAAGACGGGCTAGGGAAGCCCATAATGTATATAAGGTCTAAATACTCTAATTAATAGGACTCCAGTGCGGCTTAACCCAAGTTAGTGGTGCGGTTTATACGCGAGGTTTTACAGTAGTTGAATATTTGGCATTTCACTTACCGGCAACTGAGACAAATAGCAGTGTAGAACTGACCACCGCTGAGTGTGGGTTGAAGGTTTGGTTGGCGTGCCTAAACCCTCCCAGTACCATACACAGACCCTGGAACAGTACACAACATGTATTATAAGTAAAGCTTATACACTGCTTTACATGTATACAAATTCATGCCGGTTTAACCACTTGTTATCATCAATATCCTTATACTAGCGATACACATAACAGAGGGCGTCATAGGTGTAAAAATGTCGAAATGTAAAATCTTACTTTCAGTTTGATAGGGGGTTCCATGAGCTCATGTTATTATAAAATGAATATTGTATCTGGCATGTGACTCATATTCATACACTTAGTGCGCATGATGTATTAATATATAATTCCAATGGTACGTGTCTTGTCACCTTTAAGATAACAATGTGTAGCAACTATACAATTGCCAACTGCCTTAATATATAATGGAGCGTCACCTACCGGGACTAACATCATGGTGGCCAGGAGGGTACCTGCATGAACAAGACAATGATGAATAACTTAGGTTGTCTATTTGTTATTAAGCTATCTATTGAAGTGGTTAGGTTATTGAATACTGACAGAAGTCGTTATTCATGGCACGACAAAGAATGATCCGATCGATCAAGCAGGAGAAGATACAGCCGGGAAATGGTTCTGGGAGTAAAATAGGTAAGGTACTAGAATCCTATGATTATGACTCTGCGTGGAGAAAGACAGGAGTAGTATTGGATGCCCATGCGTGATTTTTTTTTACATTTTTAAAATTTCAAGTCATCAACTGTTATCGAGAATGTTTTTGCACAGATTTTAAGTTTTCCTCTCCCTTTTTCTTCAGAGTATCCATGTATGGATATGATGGGAGTGTGTGTGACCAGTCGGAAGTCTACGTGTTGGATAGGATAGCAATATTATATAACACATTTATACACCTACCAACAAGAGAGGCCTTGACGAGCTCTTCATAACATTCTGATTCGAGATCTGCACCCTTTTTTAGGACTAGGACATACAGAGTGATCTCTACAGCCGATCCAAATGTAGCATTCAGCACGGCTCCAATGGCGAAGTTAGTCTGGGCTGCCAAACTGAAAAAGAAACCCATTTTTAATATGCCCTTTATATCAACAATTCTAGGATAAATAATGTACACTTTTACTGAGATATAGACCTCCTTCAAATTATCAATTGGACAATATACCATCAACTTCAGATTTATAATTTGTCATAAGCTTACACTTTGATGTCGGTGTATTATGTGAGCTTAAATGTGCTACCTACCTGGTTATGCCCATGCCTATGTAGTATGCCAGGGGGATGATGGCAAATAGGGCCAGGACGAATTTCTGTTCAGGAAACATAATAAGTGCAATTTGTGTACATATAGGATAATTCAAAATCCAATACAAAGTAACCTATGATCATGTGTCAGTGATTGCATGTAGACACCGCTAGATTTTAAGGAGTATACATATATATGTGTTTAAATCAGTAATCGATTATAATACTTCAGTGAACATAGTGCAGTAAGTATGTCATGCCTCCACCCCTACCCCCCCCCCCCTCCACAGGGGCGTATAAAACATGGTACGCTTACGGTTTTAACTTGTGAAGAACTATGAAATTGTATCCCACTGTTCTTGGACGATGTATATACATATATATCAAATGAAGCAAATGGCCTACTTACCGTCGTAGCGGAGGTCAATTTGTGGTCATGGTCAATGAAACCCAGGAGTAGTGAAACTATGACAAACACAAGAAGGTCTGGGACGAGTTAAGGAAACACTCACACTGTTGAGGAACACTACAGCTACATGTACTTAGATTCCTTTGTCACACCAATCTCTGCGAGCAGCTGCTTCAATGTGGAGCAGGTAACCAAATAGAGACTGTGAGCCACTAGTACTTACTGTACCTGATAACCTAGGCTATATTTTTTGTGTGTTTCAACTTTTGATTGTATAAAAATCCTTTTCGCATCTAGCTTTAGACGCATTTGTGACATTATGGTCTTCGAAGGAAAACAAGTAACCCGTGAGACGAATGACTCCCATTTTGAAAATTCAATAATTTTGGTCATTGTCAATCAAGTAAAAGTACCAGTGCCTAGCCGTTTCCTGCTTCAAAATTATTCCAAGATTTATATACCTTGGTTTCATCGTGCAGTAAGGCGCCTCCCCTAGCGCTGTCGAAAATATAAAATAAGATTTATATAGAAGATTGATAAATATTCTAAGGTGTATCTTGCCATCTTCTGACTCTGTAGAAATGCACCATGTATTTTGTGTTGAAAGGATACTGACAGCCATGACGTTCATGCCGTCCACAGTGTACTTGTAGTAGTAGATGTTGACGGCCTGGTGAGTGTACGTCACAATGTCTGTATTAGGGTGGTCCACACTCTACAAGACAAACACAGGGTACGTCATCAAGCAGGCCTCATCGTATAACATGTGAAAACATCAGGTTTGTATATAAAGGTCTCATAATTAATTGAGATATCTGTAGCATATTGACAGTTAATTCATATCAAATAAGTAATCAGTTCCTAGCTTTGAGATTTAGTTGAATCTTCAAATGATAAAGACTGTTGAAGGGAAAATTATTAAAGCTAAACCATTTTGTAGAATAGAAAAATAACATCAGGTGAAAGATGATAAGTAGATTAGGGTAACTTGTCTAAGTCAGCAATGTACCCGTCAACCCATACCTTGAGTTATGTACCTTAAGTTATTAGCGTTCACCATAGTAAAGATCATTGACCATTTTATCGTTTTCCACATCATGTAGATTGTGCGACTCAATAAAACGCTTTCAAACTTAGAAAAAGAAATAACACATAAAGAATAACTTAAACGCTGCCAAATTATCATGAAATGAACAGGATACATTCGGGGATGGGAACCTTAACTATAAAGGATGCCTTAGGATCTATCAACATTCAAACGCGTAAAAAAAGCACCAGTCATATTGCAACCCAATGAGAGAGAACTATATACAGTAGTTCTGACCACCAAAACAGTAATATATGCCTACTTAGTGTCAAACCGTGTGTTAGCTTGTGGGATTCTGTGCCTGTGTTAAAGAGTGGTAGATATGTTTCCTGACAATGAGATAAACAAGATGAGGTTGTTGTTTTGAGGGTGTTTTGTTGTTGTTTATTTATATATGGATTAGACGAGTAACTTCTATTAAATAATACTACCAGTAAGCTTATATGATACTGATAAAAAAACAGTCGTCAAGATTGTTGCCATCCTATTGGTGGCCGATGTTTTCTGTTGTATACACACATTTTAAAATCTCTGATTTCACTTGAAATCTCAGACTATACTTAGGAAACTTTGGCCCAATATCTGATTCTAGAATTTAGGATATCAGAGTTACCGATTTCTAGGGATCTGCCACACTGAGTACCCAGGTATTATATGTAATGTGTACCTGCAGATTTGTGGATTTCTTGAGATTGGGAATTTCGAAAATAAGCACCATTAAAATTAGAACACCATCAGTGACAATCGGTTTTCGCATTTTACATAACCAAACACTCAGCAAGGCTACCCATATAGAGGAGAAGTCAAATATAATATATCCCACGATTTCTTCAGGCATATATGAGTTCTCCTATTTCAAAATGTATTTGCATAGGAACCTCCCTGATGACGATTTCTAACGTCTCTCTAATATGCAGTTTCAGTTGCCACAATATAGTTGTCAACAGATCTCACAGGTATCTGGATTTTAAGAAAAAATTAACTTATAATCTCATAAAGATGTTGGTCTGTTCTGACTTGAAGATTCCCCTAAAGTAGAAAACATTTTTGTATTCCTCCTCCAAAATCATCTTAACAAGGAGTTTCCGTTAGACTAGGTAACTAAGAGAGTCTCACAGCTAGACCAGGTCAATCAGTAACAGGGGGTTTCACAGTTAAACTACGACACTCAGGGAGTTGGACAGTTAAACTAAGACACTCAGGGAGTTGGACAGTTAAACTAAGACACTCAGGGAGTTGGACAGTTAAACTAGGACATGAAGGGAATTCCTTACTATACAGAGCGTTACAGCGTATACACTGACTAGGCGTGTATTATTTATACTTACATAGCTGGACTTGGATATGGCGAGTTGCTCGGGTTGCATCAGTAGAATCTTACGTATGGCTTTGTTGTTGATCTGTGCAAATGATAATATTTCTGGTTAGATCACATAATTCTGCCTATAATTAAACAAGCCTTTTCCTAACTGTTGTTCCTGTAGATACTGCTCCGTGATTATTCATAAATGCTTAGTTATGACATTTTACTGTAGACTCTACAAATGTGCTACATTGCACTTTATCTCTCACCTTTCACATGGCCATGGTTTCCTTTTGGTTTTGATTTTCTATTGACCCTTAGTGTAGAACTAATCATTGTTTTAAGAAAAGAGACTCACCTTTGAAATAGGAATGAAGACGACCAGGAACCAGGAAATCATAAAGGCTATGAAGTGGGCGATTACCAACAATGGGTAACCCAGGGCAAACCAGACGTATGTCCGTGCTTGCCGCTGCAAGTGAAGGATATTCCATGTTATTTCTATATACTGGTGCAATGTTCATGTACTTGGTCAGCTAATTAATTGCTGGGTTAATGCTCCATATCATAGCTCTTACACATTTAGCAGAATATCTATTTCCCATACAATTCTTGTATAAAAATGACACATACTCATAATCAGACCTCAAGCGCAGGTCATAGGATTTTTTTTCCATAGTCAGGGTGTGGAAAATACGCACACACACGTTACAAGCCTGGCTTTAGAGTATGTACTAATGTAATCCAACCATCTGTTATCAATGAGAATTGTATTAACTCAATACAATATTGATATATTTCTACCGTATATATCGGCTAGTACCCGAGTCAGATCGCCACCTGTTAGGCTTATAGGTTTTGTCAAAGATGGGGATGCGGCTAATACGTGAGTAAATCTTATACGCAAGAATTTACTGTACACAGTTTAACCCAGGACTTACCCGCATGGCCGGCTTGCCGCTTGTGCTTTCCTGGATCCTGCGCCTTCCAATTAGTGGAATCTCTTCCCGCACCCCGCCATTCTCGGCCGCACTATTTGAAGACGAGAACTGGAAGGTGGCTCGCTCTGTGAGAGGAGATTGTTCCTGTTTCATATGATGAGACATGTCGTCCTGAAAGGAAGAAGCAAGTGGCACTGAATATTGTATTCAAGTTGCTATTTAGTGTGGGTTAAAACTGGATCAATTTATTTCTTGTTAGTGGTTAGAGCACTATACCGAGGTTGCAGGTTCCTTAGTAGGGGGCACCATTGCTTGATTTGGCACCCGGAGAGATAAGTACTGATAACAGCTAGCATGACTGGTACCAGGTCTTATGTAATTCACGCTAGAAAGTCTGCACAGGGCTGCATTAACAGTTTATTATGAAATAGATGCATATATTGATTTATATGATGAATGTTTTTAACTCTAACATTGTCATTGAATAATCATACCTCAAGTCATTGAATAGGCATACATGGGATTACATTGATACAGGTGGGCTAATGGCATCCAGGCAGAAACGGATCAAAAAGGAATGACAAAGATCCTCTTGTTTTACATTCCCATATGGGTGAAGGTCCGGGAAGTGTACCGATATACTGATACCAATATCTCCATTATCTTAGAAAATTAAGGTCTCAGACAATAAGGTGTGTTTTAAAAATTGTGTCAAGTCCAAAATAAAAGACAATGGCGGCTTTTAGAAGCTACCATCTTGTTTCCGACAGTAAATGCACATCATTGGGGCAACGGTCTACAGATCTCAAGTTTGTTATGGACACTGGTTACTATGGTTACCATTTAAACATATGCCTCTATCAACTCCTCTCCATATGAATGTATATCTATCCTAGAATGCCAACAAAGAAGTAGTATTCAATGTTTGGGCATATATATAGGGGACCACTATGGCGTCTGTTGACCCGTTCCTACGCTATATTTCGATACTGACGGGATGTGTTGCTTTTTGCTGATTTAGATAAATGATTATACACATCGCAAATGTTGTCAATGAGAATTGCATTTTCTCGTTTCTATATAAATGATAGCTATGCCTTTATTCCAATGTGTTAGAATGACATTTCTCAGACAACAAGGTACATTTTATTACTTACCATGTGAACGAATTTTCCAAATGGCCAAAAGAAGTAATCAGCCAATACTAGGCAGAATCGAGCTGGAAAAGAGTGGATAATCACCATATAAAATATAAATAATTGTATTTAAAATATATCAGTTCTTTTGATATGCTTGAATTTACATGCCATGTTCCTTCAAAGATAATATCTTCACATATATTCACTTTTGAACAATAGTTACATCCGCATACACATCTTGTATTACAATAAATTGGCAACAACATGGAGTGACTCATGTACTGGACAAAAATTTACTGTCTGTCACATTTTTTTTCTCTCTTTTAATCAGATCACCAGGAAATTATGATATAGAGTAGGCTTGTGATATTGATGTACTATAGACGACCATGGTGACCCCTGTGTGTGTGGTCTCTCTGGATGGCGATTACGCCTGCTGTCATGACTGAGGATGTGTAAGAGGGCCTGTAATTTGACTCTTTAAGGGCCACATGGTGCTTTTAGTCCAAGATTTTTAGCTCAAAATAGGACCTAAGGTTAAACAAAATCGGAACAAGCCAATTTTTGGACAGAAGATGCCCAGAAGGGTACTGAACCACATACTAAAAGTCCCCGGACATCCTCCTTGTGCTCGCTCGGAAATTCAAGATGGCGTCCAGGATGGGCAATATGCACTATTTCCCTCATTTGGCTTTCCATAGGCCAATTTGAAGTTTACCTAGCCCCCCTAAACCAATTTTAAGCTTTTCAATGGTCTTATCCTTTTGTTGCTAGGGCTGGTGGTTGCCTAGCAACAGGTATTTCCTATTGGATTTCCCTAGAAACTAGGACAATTAACAGTCAGAAAAGTATTGTACCCATACTTACTGCTTCTAAAGTGACCCCAATGGAGCAACGATGATATGACTGATTTGCTATAGTCCATTGTTACCTAGCAACAGCAAATACTTACCTAGCAACCACCTGGAAAGAGTGTATTTAGCTCTTTGGAAAATACTTTGGCTTCACAAAAGGCCATCTGAAGATCACCTAACCCAACAATCCATCGGAAGCTTCATTGATGGTGATATTATTGTGTTGTCAAGGAAAGTGGTTGCCTAGCAACATACACTCTATATTAAAATTCTAACCTAGAAACCAGAAATATTTATCTAGATATCTATCTTTCAATATCCCAACCCCCAAAATATCCCCAGGAGGCTACTGAAACACATG
This sequence comes from Harmothoe impar, assembly GCA_947462335.1. Classification (NCBI taxonomy): domain Eukaryota; kingdom Metazoa; phylum Annelida; class Polychaeta; order Phyllodocida; family Polynoidae; genus Harmothoe; species Harmothoe impar. The sequence goes on from OX381710.1 coordinate 37,705,828, forward strand.
CTAAAAGTCCAAGGAAATCTTCCGGAATTCAAGATGGCCTCCAGGATGGGCAATATGCACTATTTTTTGTATTTTGACTTTCCATAGGCCAATTTGATGTTTACCTAGCCCCCTAAACCAATTTCAAGCTTTACCATGGTCTTATCCTTTTGTTGCTAGGGCTGGTGGTTCCCTAGCAACAGGCATTTCATATTCATATTCCCTACTTACTGCATCTAAAGTGACCCCAATGGAGCAAGGGTGATATTAATGATTTGTTGTAGTCCATGGTTGCCTAGCACCAGCAGGTACTTACCTAGCAACCACTTGGAAAGAGTGTATTTTGGCTCTTTGGAAAATACTTTGATTTTATAATACATTGGTTGAGAGGTAGATATCTGATGTTGCTAGGCAACTTCACACCATACCAACACATTTCATTATCCCACTTCATCTGAGGTCCATTTATATGTAGTAGTTGTAGTAGAAGTATGCCTCTCATTGATAACAATATAGAATGTGTTGCTAGGCAACTTACCTCAGCAACACAATAATGACACAACCCAAAAGGTTTCCAATAGTTTGTGGTGGTAGGTGATCCTACCATTACCCTTTTTAAAGCCAAATTCTATTTTAGAGGCATGAACACTCTAGGTTGCTAGGTAAATATCTTCTGTTGATAGGCAACCATGAACCATAGCAACACATACATATCATCCTTGCTCCATTGGGGTCACTTGAGATGCAGTTAGTATGGGTACATTACCTTTCGGACGGTTAATTGCCCTAGTTTCTAGGGAAATCCAATACGAAATAGCTGTTGCTAGGCAATCACCAGCCTTTGCAACAAAAGGAGAAGACCATGGAAAAGCTTGAAATTGGTTTAGGGGGCCTGTGTAAACTTCAAATTGGCCTATGGAAAGTCAAGATAGAAAAAAATTAAGGAAATAGTGCATATTGCCCATCCTGGACGCCATCTTGAATTCCGGAATGAGCACAAGGAGGATTTCCCGGGACTTTTAGTATGTATTTCAGTACCCTCCTTTACATGGCGTGGGGTTGAGGCATTGGTAGATGAATATATCTGATTGATAATTTGACTGGTTTCTAGGTTAGGAGTATAATATAGAATGTATGTTGCTAGACAACCACTTGCCTTAGCGACACAAAAATGTAACCAACAATGAAGCTTCCAATGGATCGTGGGGGTAGGTGATGTTCAGATGGCCCTTTTTAAAGCCAAAGTATTTTCCAAAGAGCTAAATACACTCTTTCAATGTGGTTGCTAGGTAAGTATCTGCTGTTGCTAGGTAACAATGGACCATAGCAAATCAGTTATATCATTGTTGCTCCATTGGGGTCACTTTAGAAGCAGTAAGCATGGGTACAATACCTTTCTGACTGTTAATTGCCCTAGTTTCTAGGGAAATCCAATAGGAAATACCTGTTGCTAGGCAACCACCAGCCCTAGCAACAAAAGGATAAGACCATTGAAAACTTGAAATTGAATTTGGGGGGCTAGGTAAACTTCAAATTGACCAATGTCAAGTCAAAATAGAAAAGAAATGAGGGAAATAGTGCATATTGCCCATCCTGGACGCCATCTTGAATTTCCGAGCGAGCACAAGGAGGATGTCCGGGGACTTTTAGTATGTGGTTCAGTACCCTTCTGGGCATCTTCTGTCCAAAAATTGTTTGTTCCGATTTTGTTTAACCTTAAAGTCTAAAAATCTTGGACTATTTTATGTCCCTCTGTGGGCATGATGCATTCATTCAGCCCTGGTGAGTCTACTCGCCATGGCTGCAATCATGCAGCATGCCGACTCTTCGAGTGTACCAGTTTCTTAACCTCATGATGCATGAATAAAGCCCTGGTGAGTTTGAGTTTTGAGTTGAGCTAGACATTAGTTAGTTTTTATTTGGCAATAATATTACAATTAAAGCCAAAATTTCACAATACATTATGCAGTTTAACAAATATGCATTTTAGTCACAGGGCTGTATACATGAATCGTGGCGACCAAAGGCATGATGTATTAATACATTAAGTCGCCCTTAAAGGGTTAAAGGGTAGAGAGGTAGTGAGCTGCTCACCATAACTCCTGCCGACCACGGTGAGCAGCATGAGGAGGGCCACGATGAGGTAGAAGAGCGCCACCCACCAGCCGAACATGAACACATACAGGATGTTTCCCGGCCGCAACGTGGACACTGACAAGCACAATACAAGACAAGGTTTAACTTTGTGTTTTATTCAAGAAATATGGTCATGATTTGATACCGATTCCGACAACCTTCTCTCATTTAATAGTATATTTGGTGACACCGCAATAAAGCTTTTTTTTAAAGATTTCTATTAAATAGTACAGTATGTCAAATAACCTACAAATCAATATCATAAATACTGTAAATATCGTTCCTATCCGCTAACATTTCATTCTATCTATAATATGCACACAATTTATAGTTACTAAGCAATTCATATACAGGTGAGCCAGGAAAAATAGTTAGGCAGATCATATTGTCATGAGATGAGTAACTTGATAAAAAAAAAGATGAATTAAAAACATCATTTGATCATACAAAGATTCAAAAAACTGCCATAAGTTTACATAGATGAAAAAAAAAATGGGCGCCTAAGCTGAAACGCTAAAGGGACTGATGTTTCATTATCATGTCCCATATAGATTGCATCTCCTTAATTGTCTACTTACCCTCTGATACTTTCTGTGTGTCGGAGTACAGCTCCTTGATGATTTCCGACCTGTCCTCTAGCGGCCGCTCTGTCACGTGACTCTTCCATATCTTAAAGCCGAACTGAAAAGAGCAATTACAGAGGTTACTTGATGTGTACGTCACGTCATGACGTATACGCCACAAGCGAATACATTTTAGACCATCAGAATACATGTAATTCCCTCAGATAATCAGATAACACGCTGCATTCACTGCAGAATATTCAGGGTGCATTATGTAACAGCTTGTACCCATATGACCGCTGTTATCAGTGCTTATCTCGCCGGTACAAGGTTAAGTAATGGACGCGCCCACGGGACGACCAGCTTGACCCTATAGAGGTCAGCACATGGCATACGGTGTATTTCATAGAGATTAGTACGTTGCACTGTTGCCTTCAGAAATAGAACATATTCAGCTCACTCGGGCGACTATAGGAAAGTGGAAATAGCTATTTTCTAAAGCTCATCTCCACTAAAATGAAATTGAAATTATGTCTAGATGTGTTTTGCATTGGGTAGTTCAGGGAAAAACGGGAAAGGACTTCTTATCCCTACTTTACACAACCACTGAATGCCTTGTTGACAAGGCTCACTATGCTTATGTGTACCATGGTTACCCAAAGGCTCTGACCAATCAGGGCTCAGGGAATTGGTCTATGACCTCACTTCCTCTGTGCAATCTCCTAGCAGAGTTTATGTGCACTTCCTAATATGGGAACTATCTTGCAGCAGATGTTTAGGACTTATGTGGAGATCATGAGGCCCCCATGGTAGTTGGGGGCCATTGTGACTCACTGTCTCTGATACAGTGAGTGTGGTACAGGTAGTGGTTTCGACTTGAATGTCTCATCAGGTGTGAATTATATTAGGATGAGTTTGATTAGATCCTTATCATACTAATGTGAGTTTTCTAAATAAATAAATAGATAGAAGAAAATGAATAAGTGGAACTTGTAAAAATATGTGAGATTGATAAATGGTGGTTAGGGCCAAGTTGAATCTCTTTGTTTGTGTTATTATAATCCTATTGTATGTCTAGATGTGAGTGTCCAGTATATTGTGGAGTAGTCCACAAGTAAAAAGGGGATTAATAATGATAAGTTCAGATATGTATAGGTTAGTGTGACTTGGCACGGTACACTAGTTAGGATAATCACTTGGTCAATCTGGGTGAATTAGTAGACCATGGTCCAGTTGAGTGTAGGCTCAAGGGTGGGGGCAGCTATAATAGTTGTTGCCCCTGGTGATGCTAACCGAGCATAGGGTAAAAGGTTGGACAATGTCCGCACAAGCTGAATGTTGTGTAGTTTCTTTACCTAGGTATGTGTTACCCTCGTTGTTTTGATCTTTTGATTTAACGGATAATTGAGGGCTTAGGCCTAGGTCTAGATTAGTCTAGTAGATTTAACCCATTTGGTGTGATGCTACAGAGTCGGTGCATCCACCGTCTTTCCTCCACATTTAATTCCGCGATGCCTGCTGGGGTTCTTGGGGGGCTCTTTATGAAACTAAGTACTGTTATCTCAAAGCCTTTCCATTTCGACGGGGGTTGTGGAGGAGGGGGACATTGGTTGTAGTGTCTACCAACCGGTTTATCTCGGTTGTTCTCTATGTCCCCGCTGTGTCCCTGGAATCTGTCCATTAAGCGTTCCAGGGTTTGTCCAACATATTGTATGCCACAAGATTTGCAAGTTATGGCGTAGATGATGTTGGCACTTTGACAATTGACAGAAGTCAAAGTTCTGAACTTTCTGCCAGTAGTGGTTGATTGTATGTAACCACTTTTATTTAGTTTTGGGCAGTATCTGCAGTTCAGTGGAGTGTTGCACGGGTACTTTCTAATGTGTGGGACCTTTGTTGTGGGGGACTTTTGGCTGGTTGAAGCTCTCACTAGTTCATCACCCAGACTTTTATTCCGTCTGTTGCCGAAGACTAATTTGTGCTCGTGAAACTCTCGTGTGGTTTTGGTCTTTTTCATTTGGTCCCAGTTCTCTGTGAGTATTTGTTTTATCGGGGGATTGTGGATTGGGTAGTTCGGCTACCTCACCCCGTAGGACAGATTTTATGACACAAAGTGGGCACATTGTATAGACGTACCGTAAACTCCCAAGTAGAAGCCACGGCTTGTACGAGTGTCAGAACCGCAATGAAGCTTAAATGATTTGCCCAAAGTCTAAGTGCGGCTAATACGTGGCTTTTACTAGTAGGGTACATTACTAAAGTCGCCATAGTTGTACCACCTTTGGGGCTTATAGGATTCTCCCAAAGTCTAGGTGCGGCTAATACGCGAGTTAGCTTAAATACGCAATAATTTAAGGCAGTAGTTTCCTTTTGATGAACACCGTTTATAAGTTTAACTACGTACTGCACATTACACTATCTCAATCTACCTCATAGCATTGCCATAACGTCCCTACTAAAACCGATGTAGGACAGTATACCCGCCTCTGACAAATTTATAGTTTGATTAACTACGCATAGTTATGTAAGTACGTATTATTTTATCTATACTAGAGAAAGGTTACAATAAGGCCGCGAGCCCGAACTACATACAAAAATGTAATTACCAGTAACCCAGTGTTGGGAGTTTTATGTTATAAATGTACATGTATATGATTATGCAGGAGCGTGGCAAGCCGTTTCAAAGTAGGGGGACAAGGGGGGTTTCTGACCCTTTTTTACCCCTTTTTTGTTTTTTCTTGACCTTTTTTTGCGGTTGGCCGAAGTGGCGGGGAGTAGACATCCTCCCCCTCCCCCCACGGTTGCCACGTCCCTGATACGGTATGTTAAGTTTCATAACATGTGTTTACTAACAAACTAAAAACCACACCTCTTATGCATGTATGGATACTTATTAATGTACTAGCAGATGTCATGTACAGTTAATAAACGTTATGACCATTATAAAAAAAACAAGTGTGTTCACCCTGGCCTTTGGCTTTGGTTCCTCTAGCTCCACGTCAGTAGTTTTAGTCGGAGTAGTTGGAGTAGTCGGAGTACTCGGAGTAGTTGGAGCAGTAGTCTTACTGTTAGTACTAAGGTCTATGGAGCTCCACCATCCTTTCGGGTAGCTTAACATGCCCATGTCTCATAGTGTGTTGCTTACGTCCAAGTGGCCGTATGTGACATGACTACGCCGTTAACACTAGGCCTTCACATAATGTAGCCCACATGCATGAGGCCCACACGCTACACAGATGTAGATACATGTATTGCTATAAAGCGTATCATATGTCATTATCGCATGTCTGTGTCGCTGATGCAGACGTGCATGATATATTCAAGATCCATGGGGGAAGGTTTAATGACAACAAGTGATCTTCAAGCGTTAATGCACAATGCCCTTTTGTTGTCATGATGTACGCATCCAGCACGAGTCTTCCCGAAAACTAACTCGTGCTGGATACAGAGAAACCATTCCCTTGTCAACATAAAGTAGGAACTCCTAAGATGCTGTAGTAGAGTAGTTTAATTCAATACAGAAATTGCAGCAAAAAAGTAGGAATTCCTGCAAAAGTAGGAAAGGTGGCATCGTTGCAAATACATGTACCAATGGCTAATCCAGGGGGGGGGGCACGCCCCTACCCCGACCCCCACAAATGGGTCCTTGTGACTCACTCAAACATAGGAAAAGTGTCACCGACCCTGATTGTGCCCACCGACATTTTTCTACCACCCCCCGACCCCTGCCCACCCCTTCCGGATCTACCATGAAAACCTTTCTGTCCTTGAATTATATAGGGGTCACGCTGGTCGTCCTGTTGACGTGTCCATTACTTAAGCTAGTACTGTCGAGATAAGCACTGATAACAGCGGTCACATTACCACCAGCTGTTACATATTGCACCCTAAGAATTCTGTAGTGAATTTTGTTATTGGTTGGTAATGCATCCAGCTACAGGCTCCAACAAACTAAATCAGAGGTCAGCCAAGGGCAAAACCACACACCGCAGATTTGCAGCTCTCTGCATACTAAAAGTTAATCATCACCACATACTTACATGATAAAGAGGTCGATATAAAACAACCAAAAAGTAAAACAAGGTACCAGATATACCATGAACAAATCATAAAACACCACTTACTGTGTAGTTATTGACAAGACGTTGTGCCTCCACTGGGTTCTCAGGCTTGGGGATCATGACGTAGCCAGGTTCAGCCTCCTGTGACGCTCCCCCTAATGGCGGGCCGCCAGTAGGCAGTGCCTGGTAGGTGTAGGGGCGGTGCCGACCCCCCACCCCCCGCGGCCCCCGGCTCCTGGAGCCCGAGCCTATCAGGCCGTACCCAGAGGCACCCACACCTGTAGGGGCGGGGCGGGAGGTGCTACTGCTCAACACCTCCTCCTCCTCGTCCTCGTCCGTCATGATGCTGCTACTGTGCTCACCTAGCGACATGCTGACCGCTGCTGATGCTGCTACTGGGGGGAATAAGACATACATTAATTTATTATTATCATTAAGAAATTTCCCTCTATATGTCTGTTTTAATGAGAAAAAGGATAGTTATTTCTGTAATTACCTTATTCGGTTATTCGGATCTCACACACTTTGTTGGGTTTCAACCTCTGCAGTTCTCTCTCCCCTTTCTCAGTTAACAAACTATTCTACAGTAAATCACTCAACTTCCTCACTTATTAACTCGTTAATTGTTTCACTCATTAAGTCATTCATCTACTGACTACTGACAGTAGTTCCTTTCCTTGATCGACTCACCTATCCACTCACTCAAATACCCATCCACCAACTCACTAACCTACTTACTCATCTAGTCACTTATGAAAAAGAAATATTAAAATTTGGATTTCAAAAATACCTTAGGCTTAATGTATTCCTTAGCATAGTTTCCAGTGCCATAGTCTTAATACCCAGTGCATATAATTGAATAAAACTAGAATTTTGACATAGAAAATATTTCTGCATAAATTATTATAAGATATATTGGACTGACAGGGATATATATGGAGGCCATTAGAAGAAGAATGCACTTTCATTCCTGTTTAGCATATTCAGAGTGCTGGTATCGATGATTTGCATATAAAACAACAGATCCTTATCACGTATTTTGTACGGGCTTTAGCTTTAAAACTACACATGTCTAAACAGACTAGCACCAACTTAAACAAGCGCAGATTTCCAGATTAGGGAGACACAATGCGGGATGTCTATATATACCCAACTACTGCCACCTTCAGCAAACAGAGGTCACAGCGTGCCCTTCATGTACAAGCTAATGGTAAGCCACACTCAATAATATTCTCATTCATGATTCATAAATACTTAGAATATAATGTCTTTTCAAATGGAAAAATTGGGGGGGGGGGATCTCTTCCTGTGGTTTTGGAAAGGGTCTTTATTCCATGTGAAGAAACAAAGTTAATTAAGGTGTCACGGTACTAATTGGCACAGTGATGTTCTAATATTTTCCTCTTTTTCACTATCAAGTGGCTCCAAATGTGGTTCAAAATTTGATGGCGTGCATAAATGACGCCTTAAACAAAAGCTGATGTCATTTCTGATCTTTTAAAAGTGTGGTACATATACCTTGTGGTAACTTGTGGTACCTTGGAGCATATCACACTCGGCTCCGCATCGTGTGATATGATCCAAGGTACCACTCGTGGAGAAACCTGTCATTCAGACAGATCATCGTGGTCCTCTGTCTATTTATTTTTTCAAATGGAAAAATCTCTTCTGGTTTTGGAAAAGGTTAAAGGTGTCATATTGATGTCATATCAAACACTTTGTACGGACTTATATAGTGGATACAGTGATTGCTATGGTAACCCTGGTAGGGTAACCATAAGATAGCCTGGTTGATTTATTTAAACTTATTCGCTGAAAAGGGATTTACTGTACCGGTATTTGATGTAATTAGCACAAATATTGTAATAGCGCACAACCCACATTTAGTGCCATGGATTCCGCAGATAACTCGCATTTCACATAAAACCGTACTCTTCTTTTTTTAAACTAGGAAGTAAAATGGTGTATTTCCGTAAACGTTGCTGAAAATATTTTTTTAATTGACATTTTCTCAGAAATCTAGAAATTAACTGACAAAATATAACAGTTTTATTTCTAACTGACATATAACTGCCTTTTAGAGAAAATAAAACTTAAATGACATTTAACTGGCGGGTATGAACCTTACACTAGATCTGCCTTAACCACTGGCACCCATAGACCTTGACCTTCGTGTCGAAACAGAAATGAGGGTATGTAAGTCTCTTAATACTATAGGCTACTCTTTCAACTACAGTAGAAGACAAATAGGACCTATATATTGTTCTTTAATCACATTACTTTTAAAAATCATGATAGTCTTAACAGTATAAGATTAATACACAAAAGTACCTGAGACCCGGTCATACACTGGAGGGTACAGGGTGTCTACTCCTGTACCAGAGACCTTGTCGTACACTGGTGGGTGTCGAGCATCTACTTCTGTGCCCGATACCTTGTCATATACTGGTGGGTGCAGAGTGTTTACTTCCTTTTCAGCCTCTCTCTGTTTTCGCCTATTCTTAAACTGGGGCCACACCGGCGAAACTTTAAATACAAACGAGCCTTGTCTGGTTGGCGAATTGGGATATGCCTTTGGCTTTGGATACATCTTTCCATCCATGGTGGTGTCTCTATAATTAGTTACCCGGTATGTATCTTGGGGCTATTTTGGTAATAGGTTGTGGCAACCTCTGAGATTGTGGTGGACCTGAGAAATGGCTGCTGCCTTCAGAAATGTCTTCACGAAGTCTTCAAAATAGCACAATATGAGACCTTCTGGTCAGAACGATAAACAAGAGGTTAAGACTGTGCACACAGTTGTGTGTTTTGTGCTTTACCACCTCATATATTGGGCACACAAAACCGGTAATAGTGTTATGTGAACATCGGTACCTGACTAATAGATATTAGCCCCTCCATATTCAGATGACTTGACACTATAGCACAGATCAGTCTCAATGTGACTTGATGTGGGCACATAGTAGAAGTATCTATGTGGAGGTAGGTAGAGGCACTGATGGCCAAGATAACACTGATGCCGCTGATTATGGCACTATCTGACCATCTGCACAGCTGTCGGAGCCTCAATAAGCACGGCACACAAAGTGATCAGCAAGTGTCAGCATTCACCTGGACTACCACACATTCATCAGCTGTATCCCACATTCATGCCTGGCCGCCTGGAGTAGTATACACCTGTATGATGACGGCTACACTCCCTCCTCCAGTGTGGGTAACTCCAGTGTAGGGCAGGTGTGCTACATGCGGACAATGCTCCTCCATGCATACACTAGACAGTAGACTTTTCTGGATATAGTGCGTTTTCACATCTCATTGTTGGTCCATAAATAAATCCCTGGTCTGACGTATATGGGTGCAGGCACAGAACACCTACGTGGAAGACTACAGGACAAGCCACTAACTACATGTTTGAGGGGGGGGGGGGGGCTTAATGTGGGGATGGGGAAGGATTAAGGGGGGGGGGGGTTAACAGGTAGGTAAGTGGCTGAGGGGTCTGGGAGGCGGGATGCTGTGGTGGTAGAGAAAAGGTATGTGGGTGAATCTTTAGGCCAAGTAGTATTCTATCCCACACTAAGTATTCTGCCCCACACTCTGTGCTCTGTGCTGTAGATGTATGTGGTGGTAGTGTGGTCTCAGGTTTGTTATCAGTTCCCGCTGCATGTTATATACATGTACATGTAAGTAGCATAGGCCACCAGCTGGGTCTTCCCACGACTAGCAGCTAGGTCTCCCACATGTTACCACGTTAATAAGTCCTTTAGTACCGCTTGTACCGAGGTAACCCTCTTTAATTTACATTACACTAGTATAATCATTAAAGGTATAATAATAGTAAGCTAGTATTACGTGTGTGGGTGAGTGAATATTATACCCCCCCCCCCACACACACGCATACACACCTATAAAACAGGGTCAGACCCCTTTCTCCCTTATTGGACTAATTGTCCTAATTAGGTGGAGCTGTAAGGAGCATAGCACATAGCAGTGATAAGGAGGAGACACGCACCCACACATGTCATGAGGAAATTAGCATCTCTGTTTACACTGGAGTGGATCTTGGTGTATGTGTGTGTGTAGGAGGTGGGGGGGGGGGGGTAAAGGTGGTGTGTGGGTGATCATGAACTCGAGCAAAGAGTGCCCTGCAGATATAAAGACCTGGGTATTGCAGAAAACATAATATTTGCATCACCTTTTGTGTCATTCGCAAGAAAAAAAGATTGAACGTGTGATTAACATCACAGATGACTCAGGGTCAGGGTGATAAAGTGATTGAAATGATGGACTAAACAACTGAATCTGTAAATATTATTTCAGGAACAATGAATTATTTGTCAATTCTGAGAGCAGGAATGTATTCCTGGGTCAAAACTACCCTCAAATCATGTGTCACACTAGTATGTGATCATATTTCAGCTGAGCAGGTGTGTGTGGGCGAGCTGGTGGGTGTGGGTGAGACGGTGGGTGTGGGCGAGCCGGTGTGTGTGGGCGAGCAAGTGCGTCTGGGCAAGCAGGTGGCTGTCGGTATCAGCGCCTGGTGGCGTGTAACCGCCGTTTTACGTCTCGGCCGAAAAGCGAGTCGATCGGAGCGTCAGCAGCGACACCATCTTCGGTTCTGTTTCGCCATGTCGGCCGGCCGCGGGGCGGCGTGTGTAACAGATGATTAACTCCCCCCAGTCAATTACCACTGCCGACATATCTAGCAGGGGGGGGGGGGGGTACTCACATTTCCATATAGTCTTTGTAACGATACGTGCATTGTCAGTGCAAAGTGAATCAGGGTTATCACAACACTGATCTGTTACACAAATAATATCAAGTAACCTCCCCTGTAAATTACCTCTAGTACTTAAGTGTTTGATAGATGTCTGAAAAAAAGCGTCTCACCTACCCCTCCCATAGAGATAGCATTGGTTGTCACGAACTATCCAAATTTGGGGTTATCGGTTATCTACACGCTCCCATAGAGCTCTATGCTGAAGCAAATTTACCAGCAATTACTGCCTAATATTATTTTTCGTTTTTTAGGGGGTTACAGTTGGAATTTGTAAAAAACAAATACACCATTAGATAGATATTGTGGAAAGTGATCTAATGACACCATGCAAGATGCAAAGAGTGAAATATTGACCAAATGGGAGCAATTTCATATTTTCAAGGAAAGGAGGTGTCCAGAATCGTCTCACTAGACTCAGGGCAGACCCTGAGTCAAAAATCTTGGAAATGGGGGAGGTGGGGATGAAAAGGGTTTGGGGGAGAGTGGGAGTCCAACACCTGGGTTGCCAATATTGGCCTAGACTTTTAGGGCTTACATTGGACGAGTCCAGATAAAAGCAATTATATTATAGTTTCTTCCAATCTGTCGTGTCATGATACAATGGGTATATAATTCTCATCTCCATCTACCATACTACATCATGATCTTTGAAATGTATGTTTAGTTTCATGTGTATGAAATGCGGTACATTTAGATAGAGGTTCAGTGGGAGGTCTATACCGTGCCGTCGCAATAAAGCACCTGGTCTTGAAAGAGCGCCGGTCTTGTATACGCGCAGGGGGTATGGGGACATTCAAATGTTTCTTAAAGTTGGTATCCCAACTGTTGCGGTGAAGAATTTCCACTTCCAGCATGGGGATAAGCATGCTGATGTTGTCAGGCATATGTGAAAGTATTAAAGCTCTATGAGAACTATTTCCATACAAAAATCCCCACACAGTAGCAAAAATGAATTTTCACTGAGCAGTCCCAAATAAAGCAATTAGCATGCCTCTCTTCTCAATCACAAGGTGGCAGCTGTGTATAGTGTTTACAGGATATACCCATTCCAGACCCAGTAGCTCAACTCCATTCATGAACACATTCGTGCATTTACATCTGCACAGGTGGCAGCATATCTCAGATGGTTTGCCAATGCTTAAGTTTTCTCCATGAAAGCTGTAGATCTAGATGTTATTACAATTTTACATTAAAGCCTTTAAGACTCTTGGTAACCAGAATAAAACACCCATTTCAGAAGAAAGGTATATATTCAGGACTTTCAGGTAATATCCCAATTGGGATATCAACTTTAAGCACTAAATCATGACCTTAAATATGCGCCTGTCTTGTATTAGCACCGGGGGTAAGAGCCCCGCCAAATCGAAGAGCGCCGCAGCGCTTTATCGCGAAGATACGGTATACTGTATTTTTGACAATTCTCCCCACATCTATCCATACGAGATAGCAGATACAGAGCAGGACATGCATTGGTGAGGTGGGACTGTAGGAGATACAGTCAAATTCCTCTATAACGAATTCGGTTATAACGAGTTTTCGGATATAACAAACAAATTGCTGTGCCCAAATCCTTTTCCATACATTCCTATAATAAATCAATCCCGTTTTATCGAACCCTTTCTGATATAAATTCGTTTATAACGAACTTTTTTTGGCTGATGTATTGATTTCATTGATGCAAAATGTACCATTCTAAGATAGAAAACATGATGTGAACGTCAAACTTTAAAAGAGCCTCCACTCCTATTGCCCCTAGCAGCCCTGGTGACTTAGGGGAGTTGCTTTGAACCTGTCCTCCCCCCCCCCCCTCCACCTGCCTCCGCCTACCCTCTTTCTAGGGCCGCTCAAGAAGCCCTGGTGGCTTGGCCTTTGGGGGAGTCGCTTTCACCCTGTCCTAGCCCCTCCCCCTTCCGCCTACCCTCTTTCTAGGGCCGCTCAAGAAGCCCTGGTGGCTTGGGGGAGTCGCTTTTACCCTGCCCTAGCCCCTCCCCCTTCCGCCTACCCTCTTTCTAGGGCCGCTCAAGAAGCCCTGGTGGCTTGGGGGAGTCACTTTTACCCTGCCCTAGCCCCCCCCCTCCCCCTTTGAACCTGTTCTAGCCTATGACAAAGTGAATGCAAAGTCGGGAAGATATTAAGAATATGCTTCAGAAATGAGTTACTCTATTTTGCAATGGTATTAATCAAAGAAAAAATACCAAAAAGGTAAACTCATTCCACCCCTATTGCATACCTTATAACATCAGGGGGTTTATAAGGTCACTATTATGTCTAAGAATGCTGGACTCGGTTACTACGAAATTCGTTTATAACGAACTTTTATGCTTGCCTCAAGCACTTCGTTATAACGGAATTTTACTGTAAACCCGAGCTCCCCCACATAACACAACAGGCACACTACCGCCACCTGGATCCCCAGCTTGTTGCTGCTGCCCCCTGGCAGCACCTGTGAGTACTAACACATTGGCTGCTAGTGCCATCTGCTGATTTACAAAGTCCTACTAAAGGTAACACCAGGGTGCACTACTGTTGTCAATCATAGAGGTATAATAGATGAGTGTATAATCACTGAGCAATAACTTAAGCCAAGGCATGTGATTGCTCCACAGGAGAAACATATTGTACCGTAAGACCTCGTGTATGACCCCTCCAAAAAAGGTAATTGATAAAATGGGACCCGAGGTTTATGTTCGGGGCATGGATTATATTAGAGGAAGAAAGTCTAGACCCCCTCCCCCCCCAACCCTTCTATAGAAAACAAAAATATTTTACTAATGGTATTTTGATCCCCCCCCCCCCTCCCACTCTTTTGAATTCCTGGGTTCGCTCCTAGTGAGGTGGTCGACATATGACATAATGTTGTCTCGTGGAATATAATTGCAAAATATATTACAGTGTTTTTAATTGAGTTGAAATTGTTTCATATCAATTTCGACCGTATTCTAAATAGCCTGTGGCCATATCTTTAATACCTACCGGGTACTAGAAGTAGGTTCATAGTAATCAGAACTGGATCTTATGTAATGTTTCCATGATTACTGTGGAGATTAGGTCAATGGCTGGGACTACATATCTAACAGGTCGTTGCCTTTAACTGAATTACTATGAGCAGTACAGATAAAATGGCCTCCTATATGGAGATTTCTGAAGATATCACATCTTAAAGAGTTACTTCCTGTCTACTAAACTGTGTACATATCCTGCAAACGTTATCTTATCGAACCTATCTTAGTACTCGTTTCTGCAAAATTACTTATCCCTATCACCACCGGTCTTGATAAGGTATGTGTAACTGAACAAGGAGGGTTATCTTCTTCAAGTGGCCTCTTATGTCATGAGTGGAGGAGCGCCACTTTTGAAACCACATTTATTGATTTCTTACTAAAGACATGGATTTCACTCGGAGGAACGAACTGTTCAGTTGACATAATTTTTGTGACCCTTTATCTCCATGTACTGTATGAATATTATATATACCCACCACCAGAATACTTAGCGTAATCTTCTCTGGACGCGGCTTAACCGATCTAAATAGGCGATTCTTTATCCTTTATTCCATTAAAGTAATTACAGGTTTATTCTTATTCATAGTGACATACCAGTTCTTTTGAGCTTTATGTAACTCCCTGGTGGTGGTTGGAGGTCGAAACTATTATAAGACTTCATTCTGGAATCGTTAAATTAAAGGACATTGCAAACCAAAGAAAAAAATTTGCATAGGCCTTTCAGTAGACTGTAGAAGTCTTAATAGTGAATAACTTTGTGGGAGATCCCCTAAAACATTTAACATTTCCTATACCAAGTATACTATCGGTATACAAAGTCACTACCGGTAAGCCCCCATGTCGACCGTCGACTTTAACTTCCACCTGTAAATTATAGGGGTCTATACACTCATTCAATGAGAGTAAATGCACCACATTATATGAGCCGTATGACCCGTATTCTCAGTACCGTCAATAGTTGTGTCGTATGGGGTTGCATGTTCAGTGTTAAGTTACATTACCTGGGGTTATTTTGGGATCACCAGGATCATATAGTTCAAGTCAGGGTACCGGTAGAATCCAGTGGCCACCCAGTACACACTGAAGTTGATAATGAGGACCCGAGATTTGTTCTACACTAGCTGGGGCTTTTATAGCTTAGTGCAGGTAAACGCGATCCCAGTTTTTGCACATGTATTGACTATTCCCAAAGCGTATTCCCACCTGTAAAAAACATACATGTATGGAAACTGGGATTAACTGGGATTATCTGAAATACCTGTACCCCCATCTAGTGTAGAAAAGTTATCGGGTCCTCACTCTGCTACCCACACTGGCGTCAGTGGGGTAGAAAGAGACCAGACCTGGGATGAATTTATGTAAACATTATTTTAAAAATCGAGGAATTAAATTATTAACAGAACAGAACTATAATATAGAGAACGGTGGGAGGGCAGTAGTCAGACAACTGGTGCCCACTAAAATCGATCTAGGTTTATTAATTTTAAAACACGTTGACTGGGTATAAGTGACTATTATCATGTCAGACCCTCTTCTTCTAATTCCTCCACGGCATTGTTTAGCAGCAGTAACAGACGAAGGGCGATACATAATACATACAGAACACGAATACACACCATAGTCTATAGAGAGCTCTACTAACCTGTTGTGGCTCGGCTCGTCGCAAACTGGTCTGAATAAGGTTTCTCTAGTCAGCTCTTTGCTCGTCTGGAAATAAAAATGGAAGATGGAAAGTGCACCATTGCAATACTAACAAACTGTCATGTCAGCAGATTGCCCATTTCTAAATACAAACAAAATTAGATTAAAAGTTATAGTGGTGGTGGGGTTCAATATAAATTCCATTATACATGTAAATATTATATCAATTGATTACTAGTTATATTGCAATGGATAGATGTACAATTATATTCTAAGGCAATGCAATTTCTGTTTCCAGTACCATTCTGAAACAAAATATAGGTTGGGCCACGCATACCCATGATATTGAATTATACCTTGTAGTTGTATTTCAGTGGATAGTTATATCCGAAAATCTAAGTCTTTCTAGTGTATTTAGTTACCTGGGATGTTATAAACTAGTTGGACATTGCTCGGCAGTCTTCGTGTCTTTGGTACTGCAGATATTACTACCGTACATGTGACATACATTAATGCAAATGTGAGTAAGGCAAGATCATGATGATGACCAAGCACCTTTTATATTTACCCAGATATTTACCCAGTTTCTTATCCAAGCGACCAATACCTTTACACACTGAGGTCAACGATGCGTTGGGGGTCTTATGTACGCGCCTTCTTACAAACGCAATCTAGGGCACCTAGATGTTATCCACGTCCCCCCACCTCTTTTTTTCCTTTCTTTTTTTCAGTCAGGCAGCAGAGTTAGGAAGCTTCAGCTCCGATATACCCACGAGAAGATTTACTGGTACGGGGGTTCAGCCAGTGCTAAGTCTATGGAGCGTCCACCTATTGTTACCTCATTGTACTTCTATAAACCCCCCCAACATTGACCCCTGTATATTATGTAATATGTAATAGTTAGACTATGGTTATGAAAGGGTAAATAGAATTAACCACAGCTTTATAAGCTTTGTGTTAGCCCTCCACCGTGGAAATAACCAAGGTGTGAATTCCTTTGTCTTGGCCCTCCGCTGTGGTTTAAATAGGCCTTAGACTATGGTTATGAAAGGGTGACTAAAAATAACCACAGTAAACTACCGGTAGGTAGTTGGCATCCTAAATTAGGGTGCCTGCCACTCTACAGTACCGGTAGTGATATTAATAGTTACCATTGTCTATGTAATTGTTAGACTATGGTTGTGAAAGGGTAAATAGAATTAACCACAGCTTTATAAGCTGTGGTTAATCCTACCTACCCTTTCATAACCATTGTCTAACTATTTTTAACCACAGCTGCAAGTTTGTGTGAGGGTATGCATTAGATGGCCGACAACTGGACAGGGTTATGCCAAATAACCACTGCCCTACAATGTCGAGACGAGGTGTGATAACACAGAGTCAATAACCAGTGCCATACCGTATTTGATTTGCTTGATATGCTTTAAATAACGTCCAAGAGGGCATTGACTGCTACAGGGGTACGTCCCCTACTCTTTTCGAAGGATAGCAAGTGTTCTTTTATTTGCCTAGCCCTACATACCTGGGCTAGTAGGCCTACCATACTAGGCAGGGCCAGACAAATCATGGCCTTTGATATCTCAGATGTTGATCACTGAGGAGAGATCACAAGGTAAGCCTAGGCAGAGACATGCACTAATTCTAGCCCCTGGCCGAGGCTAGACCACCAGCATGGAGGCCCGGCCCAGGCCTACACATATGGGCAGTGGCTGCCACTAGCTTTAATAGTGACTGATCACAGCAGTCCATCAAATATCCCCTCAAATTTTGGCACCTTTTACGATTCTGGCATGCCCAGTGGTATTATGGAAGGCTCCTGATGAAGTTATTCTACGCTTTCATGCCCCCATCATGAAAGTCCCCGCTAACACAGGGGGAGAGTACCGTAGAGACTTCAGCAATAGGGTAAGTTGGGTAGACTATACTTTTATGATGCCTCAGCCTGCCTATAAGTAGAATGGGTAGGCCTACTTGTCTCTAAGGAAGGCTTAGTAGGGTTACAAAAAGAGGCTACTAGTACTAGGCTAAGCCTAAGCCTTAGGCTACCGGTAGCCATGAAGTAGGTCTAGAATCTAGAGATTCTAATTATATCCCCTGTCCGGGCCCCGATGCTGATCTACTGTTGTACTGGTACTTTTTTATTTAGGGTTGGCCCGGGGGGGGGGCACTCCCTCAGCATTACTGACTATGTGTGAACATGATTCCAAGGGAAAGGGTATATTTTTGGCCTCTAGGCACAGCCCGCGAGGGCCCTTGAAAAGGCGTGGTTTTTAGGCACTTTTGGAGGAAAAGGGGTGTTTTAAGACCTTATGACTGGGAAAACTTGTAAAAGTTGTATCTGGCAATCTTTTTCAATTTCTGTCAACATAAGAAATATTAGGGTACATTTTAAGCCTATTTCTTTTCTATAATTTTGCTCGGCCACTCTTGGTAAGGGGTATATTTTTCTTGGTCTCCCTTGATTGGGGTGTGTAATATACTCAATTTTCCTTGAAAAGGGTGCTATTTTGTTGATTTTTCTCCCGTGATAAGGGTATCAAATTTGAGGTGATGTTCACACATAGTTACTATAGAAAAGAGTGCCCCCCCCCCCGGGTGGGGGGGGGGGGGGGGGGTTGGCCTAGCTAGATGTGGCTATGCCATAACTTGCATAAGCAGCCTCTGCCTCTGGTACCGGACGCGACGCGGCCGAGGTTGAAACTGAAAGCTCAATTTAGGTTGGCCTACCGGACAGCCTGCAAGGCGCGAAGCGGAAACAGATTACAGTGTCAGTGCAGCCTTTACAATATAATGAAGAACGTACGATCGTGTGCAGTGATTGGTAATATCCCGGGCTATTAAATATATATGAAGCAAATCTTTACATAACTTGGTAGCTCGCAACGTGCATCACATGATGTTGTCAAACCAGACGGTCAGCGGAGCGTAACAACAAACGTCGACTCGCCATCGAGGGCGCTTGCGGCTTTGGCTTCGGCTTTAGCCTTTGCAGTGATGCTACTTGTTAAATCACTGCAAAACCAAACTGCATGGTAAGATACAGACCGATCCCCACCACCAGGACCTACCTGCAGATTATGCCATATCGAAGATAGCCCGTCTGTAATGTCCAAATATCGCGTAAATCTGACAACAATCTGCGACTGGCTCTCCAGCTTTTGCACGCTTCACTGTCCCCGGATCTGCTTCCGGTTTACTGACCTTTGACCCCCTCGGGATGTCAACAAAAGCACGTGGGTGGGCGGGGCCGCGTTTAGGTGGTCTCCTGCGGTGGACGTGTATTGGAGTTGCCTGCTGACAAAACACGTGATGTCTGGATTTTATGTTAATAAAAGACAAATCAATGCATCCAGACACACGGATTTACCACAGTCTACATATTAATAGGTCTAATGTCTATCAGATGCTGAATTAGAGTCAAAGAGCTGCATGTACGGCCTAATACATCTGCATAGCAATTGACTCAGGGTGATAGACTGATACACATGGAGTGCTTGGCATTTATTCGATTAAAATAAGGGTAAAAGCAATAGCTAGCTGATGAATGATATAATTTACAGTTACGATCTTCATAACAACAAGGGGTCGGGTGTATTTGGGTGGTTGTGGAATTTCCGGCGGCAGCAAAAGAATCGCCCCTCTCCTCCCACGAGTCGATAATGAAGACATTGTTTCATTTAGATTGATGAAGGGGGGTACATGCTTTTTTTGGGGGGGGGGGCACTTCTCAAAATTCGAACATAGTTAATGGGGGGGGGGGTCGATATTACCTTCGGCTAATTAGTGGGGCTCCTTAGCCTCCAATATAGATTCAATCGTTCATTTTGTGATAGAAGCATGAGATTTGGTCCAGATATAGTTTAAAGTATGCTTTTTCATATTAGGATGGGAGGCCTTCGGAAATTTTATTTTTTCAGGTCGATTTTGATGACCAAAATTAGGTCAAATTTAGAAGGTGTAAATATGCATCTGATATTTATAAAAGATAATTCCATACCAAATTGCATTATATTTATCATCAAAATATGGCCCCATACATGCAATAACAGGCCCATTTGCTTAATTTATATAATGTGACCTAGTTTGACCTAATTTGACCTAGTTTACATATTGTCCAATAAAAGCAGTGGTCAAAGTGAACAATGTTGTTGGAAAAAAATGTCAGTGGTTTTCCACTCTTTGATATGTCCTCTGTCATGAAAAAATATGTTTGCCAGTCTGTGTCCCTGAAAAGTGTCTGAAATCAAACATGACTGCTGTTAAACTAGGTCAAAGAGGAAAATCGTCATAACTATGGAACCAATCAAGGTAGAAACATGTTTAATAGCTCTATGAACATCAAGATCTATCCATTGACATTACTTCTGAAGGTCAAGGTCATATACATATACTAAATTTAAAAAGGTTGCCATAGATGAGTAAAATGTGATGAATTCTCATGTAAATTGAATATAACAATATCAATCTGAACATAAAAGTAGGTGAATTATAACATTATCCAGGCACGCTCTGGCTGCCCCATGGGGCCGTCCATAAAGGATGTCACGCTTTTTTGGCCCTTTTTTGACCCCCCCTCCCCCCCATGTCACGCTTTGTCACGTTTTGCTTGACCCCCCCTCCAGGCGTGACGTCACACAGCAGCTACCCCCCCCCCCCCACCGCACTCTTTGATGGTTAATTAAAACAGGTAGGCCTACCTGCATGGTCCCACAAGGAAAACCCAAAATAAGGGAGTGTTCATTTATTAATTACAGGGGGGTGGTGAGATTTCGCGCGGAGGGGTGAACATCTTTTACGCCCCCCCTTTGAACTATAGTAGGCCTAACGCGCAGGCTTTTTTGCTAAAAAGGGGCAACCATTTTTATGCCGCCCCTCAAGAGGGGTCCGATTTTTTACGCCCCCCTCAGGAGGGGTCTGAAATTTGTATACCCCCCCCCCTGTAACTAATAAATGAACACTCCCTTAAGTCTATACTTGAATATCAACAAACGCTTCTAAGGGCTGAGTCACTAATCACTAGTGGGGGTAGGGGGGGGGGATGGCTTGGTGGGTTTTTCCAGAAACCACAATTCATTCCGACCCCCTCCCACCAATTAACCAAACATGACCTCGACCCCCAGTGACCACCCCTACGTTCGGATTTTGAGAAATGCCCTCCCCTGCCAAAAGAAAATGACATGTGCCTTTGGAATCAGGTGCAGTTGCAACTATTTAAATGGCTACATGTGTATAAACCCAGAGAATTTTGAATTTTGTAGAACCCGCACTAGGGCTTTGGTTTACAAAATTTACGGCAAGTGCCAAAACAGGACTTTGAATAACTGCCTCTCTTGAAGGCCCAGGGATATCATCCCTGCTGAAGAGCACTTGTGATGGCACAATATGCAAGGTGTTACAGTATTACTGATAGAGTATGCATTGTACCACAATGATTATAAATAATCAGGGTTACCACCGACAAGGTAGTTTTAAATTCCCTGACTTTTCCCTGACATTTCCCTGACGTTATATCAAATTTCCCTGACAATCGCGACATGAACCCAATGTTTTTAAATGCCCTCCAACTATGAATACCGTAAAACCTCGCGTATAAGCCTAACTCGCATATTAGCCGCACCCCTAACTTTGGGAAATCCTATAAGCCTAATAGGGTATATGAAAATTGTTAATTTAGTACTGTATTATACTTTAAAAAACTCTCGTATAAGCCGCACCCCATATAGGCATGTTTGGTATCAAAAGAAAGCTGTTTTGAGGATTCAGATAATTTTCTCCATTACAATCATAGTAAAATACAGGGTTTTTCAAAGAAAAAAGGCAATTATTTGGGGTATTTCAAAGATTTTCCCTGACAAAATATTATTTTCCCTGATATTTTCAGAAAATATCATTTACCCTGACATTTTGCCAAAAATTCTGAAATTCCCTGACATTTTCCTGACCTGGAACAAAAAATATTTTCCCTGACATTTTCCCTGACAATGGCAACCCTGATAATGTTGTCTATCATCTAGTCTAGGCAATAGTCTATAGGGGTTTCTATGGGGGTTTCTATAGGGGTTGATAATCTTGAATCCGCTATCAGGTATTTGGCAGATGCTAGGTTTACATTATTTGATTTTAGTTGGCTGTCAACTTGTATCCTACAAAAAGGGACCTCACATTTGTAAATTGCACTGTCGAGGCATAATGCTTTCTTTGGAGTAATGAACCAGTAGGCTGTGAGACCCCCCCCCCCCCCCCCCCCCCCACTTAGATATTTGAGACAGCTGTGGTAGGCCTATTGATAGTTCACATGTTGCAGACATAAACATGTTTTTTTGGTGGGTTTTTTTCAAAACGTGACATCATGCACATGCCAACCCCCCCTCCCCCCCTTGTCACGTTTTGTCACAAATTTCTGACCCCCCCTCCCCCCCTAGGGCGTGACATCATTTATGGACGACCCCCATGCGATACCTGCCCGCTACACTTGTATTGTAATCCAGATCTGTGATACAGGTATATTATCATCCCCCTTATAAGGGGAGGCCTGTGGTTGATTGCTTCCTCTGACCCTATCAAGCAATCCCCAATCAGATTAGGGTCAGGACATGGATCCATATCTTCGTTTTGGCAGGGCCGGGGGCAACATTTTGTCATAGAAACAGTGTTGCTGGGACCGAGGTGTATTTCCCAAAGTCAGATACATATGTACCCCTTTCTAGAACATTAAAAGAAATTGTTATACACCACTTGTCTAGACCCCCTTCCCAACAAACTTCGTGAATCCCCCCCCCCCTCGTTTTGGCAGGGCCGGGGGCAACATTTTGTCATAGAAACAATGTTGCTGGGACCGAGGTGTATTTCCCAAATTTAGATACCCCTTTCTAGAATATTAAAATAAATTGTTATACACCACTTGTCTAGACCCCCTCCCCAACACACTTCATGACCCCCCCCCCCCCCCCCCATGTGCTGTTACGTGATATGTGAATGGCCCCCTAACGGTAGGCTGGACTACCTGCCCTGGCCTCTCCCACTATAGCCTTCCCATTCCAATGTACGCAGGGTCAGGCTGAGCCCCGGGGACTGAGCCAGTCTACCCTAACGGTATTTAAGTTGTACACAGATTGACTCGCCAGGTGGCGATACTGATCACCAGATGATGTAGTTCCAGAGTCGACCACTAGGGGGTAGGTCCGAGTCTCATTTAGGTTATTTATACGTACAGAAGGCAGCTTTACGACTAGTACTATTTTTACACACATAAAAGAAAACGAAACCAAATAAGTACTTTTTCAAGAAGTGACATCATGTACATGCCAAGTTGCACTGTCCATATTACTATACATTAATGGGGTCGGCCATTTTTACACTGCTACTAAGATGGGGGCAGGAAACGAGTCAGGTATGAACAAATTTAACTGCACTATTACAAAATGCCCCAATCCCATTATGGTTGAGAACTGATCAATTCCTTACATTGACACTGTATAGGCATCATGATGAAAAAAACAGCAATCCAGAACATTTTCTCACAGATAAGACATTTTGCATGATTCATTATCATGGGTAATATGCAAATTCCTTCTCATATGGCCTTATGCATTTAACCCCCGAGGGCATGGCCGTATACAAGGAGAAATAGTATGTGATTCTGCTGCTGTGGAAGTGGGTATCCTGTCTTAGCTCAACAGTTACCCATGTTTTGTCACTAAAGACTGGCCTCTACTTTTTCTCATGCACAAAACATGGCATGTGCTCCATAATTCCAGTTCAAATTATCAAAAAGACAAACAAATCAAGTTAAGATATGGTGTAAAAAGTAGGTAGGGTGAGTTTTTGACCCTGAAATACACTTCTTTTTAGGCCTTAATAGTAAGCAGCAATAGTGTGGGCTTAACCTACCTTTTGATAGTTCATTGGAACCGATGCTCCCTGCCATGTCATATCACAATTAGTATAATAACATAATATATACACTGAAAATCTCAGGGTCGTCATTTTGACAATGCCAAAACTGACAACTTTAGGTAGTCAAAGTGACCACCTTAGGTCGTCATTGTGACTACCCATCTGAGCCATTCAGACCAAAGTTGTCATAATGACGACCTTAGGTAGTCACAATAATTGGGTAGTCAGAATGACTACCTTACGGTTGTTAATCTAGGTATTGTCCATTTGAAGACCTAAACCCATCAGTAATGACAACTCTCAAGTCCTAGGTTGTCCCAATGACTACCCTATGCCACATAATTCTATTCCTCACTTGCTACCTATGGCACGCTACTGCCACCTGGTTTTAATATCTGCATAACTATATCTGTCATGAGATATACACTGGTGACAGGGAGCAGAGTGGTCTCTATACCTTTGGGGCAATCATTCTCACCCATTGGCAACTTATTTATAAAAAGTAATGCTACTTAATTCAGTCAAGACTTAACCAAATATGTGAAAAGGATGCCTCTCATTGAGAAGTGAACTAATTAGAGACTATATTCATACACCATTCTCCACTCCATCTGCCATTATTCATTGTGACTACCTATGTCGTCATAATGACTAGGCTTCTTGCTCTGGGTTTTCAGTGTAGATGTTCCCAAAAAGTCTACGGGATATATAGACAGGGATCAACCTGCTGGAAGTCAGTCATGTCCCATGGTTTGAATGGCTCACAATCCTGTGGAACCCTATGGCTACTAATTTGTAAACATTGAACGCTTGGTGTGATGCAGATGGCGATGGAGACTGTGCTTGATTGACTGATAATGGGATGGGTGAGGGCAGGGGTATCACTGGGATGCTGGTACCTCTATTTCCGAGAAAGAGAGGCGGCCCAGGCATGTCGTAATTGCAGTAATATACCTGATCTAGTAATTACCCGAGGACGGAGTAATGTCAGAGTAATTAATCATGATGTTAAACCGCCATTGTTAGTTACGTAACACCACTTTGCCACTCCTCAGTCCTGCTCACTGACGTATATGTACGTGTACGTATACGGCAATATACGCATAATCTGAACTTGAAGGGCAAATGCTGGGACTCCACTACCCGATTTTCTGGTTCATTCTCACGAAAGTGTATCTGCCAGATCATGGTAACATATACCCTAACATAGACGGTTGTTTACATCAGGGCATCAGATTTGTGAGAATTGCCCCGATCTGACCACAAAATCGGGTAGTGGAGTCCCAGCTTAAGCGGTAAAAACAAGGTATTACATTCGCTATGCAGATCATCCAGACACTTGTCCCTAATAGCTTCCCTTCTATAGGCCAGTAGATCTTGGTTTGCCCTTCTATGTAGGAGGCTGTTACTTTTGTAAATAATGATTGCATTATTTCTAGATAGATCATCCCTCTGCTTTGCAAACCTGAAAAGCTAATGGTTAAGTTTACGTATTACGTCGTTAATGGACTCCTCCATGGTCATCGTTTCGCCTAGCTTAAGACCCAAGTAGCAGTCATTTTGTACACTATTGAGCACAGTGTCACAAGATGTAAGTACACACCAAATTGCCAATTTCTCTAATCTCGGAAAATGTATACCCTTGAATGTATTTACGTTCACATCACCAGGAACCCCAGTTTAAAAAAAAAGAAAGGGTTATTTACGTCAAATTAACTTTACATAATGTTATGCCATAATAAAGAGCCTTAGAAAAACGTTGACATATAACGCTATATAACGTTATGAAATGGTGTATAACGTTATTTCTTTACTGGGACTCTGGTCATTAAGCATGCTATAACATACAAATGGAATGTCTTTAAACAGCTTTAATGCTATATAGCACAATTTTGGCCCATTTAATGAGCTTTTACGAGGTAAGATTAGTTATCTGCTTGACAAATTACTTTTATACAAGCTTCTTTTTCATACAACCTTTCAACCAATGTTGGTAAATTACTGAGAGTATTGCCAACATTGGTACAGCATAAATTTGCCAACGTTGGCATGACATGTATTATCTGATGTTGTACCAACGTAGGCAGATCAATGGGAATATTGCCAATGTTCGTACAACATATAAGCTGGGACTCCACCACCCGATTTGGCCATCAGATCGGAGCTATTCTCATAAATCTGACCCAAACAGATCTAAAAGAATACAACTATGAACAAACCCTAACATCTAATCATCCATGTTATCATGATCTGACAGGTGTGCTTTCATGAGAATGAACCAGAATATCGGTTAGTGGAGCCCCAGCTTAATTTGCCAATGTTGGCACGATGTAGAAATATCGCTTGCGACTGTGCCAACCATTGCCAATGTTGGCTCAATATAATCCTTGCTAGCTGGATAGACATACTTCTCTATTTACAAATGTATTCAGTGAATCTCAATTTGAATTACCTCTTTCACGATAATTTACAACAGCAAATAGCTGAATAAGTCAAGATCAAGAATAGAGCATTCTCTATTTTTCAACACCTTGGAATACATGTATACGAATTTCAGTTCAGAAAATATCATGATAAAACTTCCTTGTTAAGACAACGCTAAGATCCATTTGCTGCCTTCCCCAATAATTATCTCCACTAATATACCAAGTTAACACATATACGTGATAAATACGTAGTTTCCCTGTAGATATTTCAGGTGAAATACGTATATAGCCTACTGAACGTAGATAAACTATTAAACGTTTTTAGATTTTACGTAGTAATTCGTCTTTTCAACGTAGAAATTCAATCAGAAAATACATCAGAAGATGTAGAAAATACGTGATTTATCGTTGTATAAACGTTTCTTTTCAGATATTTAGATAGAATAATGAAAACCTATAAAATACACAGAGAGAAAATATTTAATTCTCCAATCAAATTATTTTAGTTTTATCCCGTTTTACACATCCAATGCTATAGGGATAGGCAAACCCTTCAGTTAATCATTATAGGACAGCCATCAGATATCACCAGGGCTCATGTATTTATTCATAGTGGTACCTGGAACAGGTTGGATATATATATCCTTCAGTGCCATGAAATGGGTGTGCAGCATGCTACACATGGTAATACAGGCACCATATAATTATCTAAAGAAATATTTTGTCTAAACATATTCAAACATTTTAATGCAGATGCCAGATTGGGTGAAGTATTTATATATCAGCATTATTGTTGCATATTTTAGAAGAATATTACTATGCAACTACCAGCATAGTACTATCACATGCTAAACTGCCACCTGGTGAGATCAGCCAGAAACACAAAAACATTTCAATGTTATAGATACGTAAATTATTACCAGAAATATACGTCAAATATATACGTAGATCCACATAATTTACTAACTTTCTTATCTACGTTTAATGTACGTTTATCAAATGTCTGGTAGAAAACCAACATAATCCTACTTAAAGTCTACGTAGAAGATACGTAGTGTGTTTACTGGGTACACTTGTACATGCAGCATGATATCATACAGTGAAACACAACACCATACCACAAGGGGAACTGGGTGGCGCTGTCAGAAGTTATATCAGTTTGCCAATCACTGTCTATTAAAGAAGAAGACAACAAAAAAGTGCAAGCTATATAGTAAAATTTCAGGAATCCCTACCCAAAGCCATGTATGTCAATACCCCTCTTATAGAAGGTCAGACCTGCAGCATGCTATGATTTAATATTTGAGGTATATATATGTGGCCTGAGAACCTTCAGGTAAACCTAGAGCTCCCTCTTTAAAGGATACCCAGCTCCTTCTATCAACACCAGCCCGCATTTAGCCAAACACTGCCTCTAGAAGGCCCTGGCCATGTGACCCTAGACATGTCTGTCTGTGTCCCCTACCCACTTATGCCACCAGACTATATATATGGGGCCTTTAAGAAAAAGTACAAGAGTTTGAAAGGAGAAACTTTGGGTAAAAATACCATATTTTCTGTTTGTGTCTTGGGGGTAGGAAAAAGGAATTATAATACCCAGACAGATTCATCAATTCAGTCAAGAGGTTGTGATATCATATATATTCTGTTTGTTTTCTGTCAGTGTCACTACATGCATTTTAATGAGGAGTGGAAAGGAAGTGGAGGGTGGGGAGTCAGGGGTTAGTATTACCCCACTGCAGATACCTTAGGGGTTTGACGGTTGCTTGTAGCAGGCCGCCCCCTGCTGTGTATTCTGTGCACTAAGTCAATAGGGATGACCCTAACCCTTTCCTCTGTCCCATACAAATCACATACCTACCCCTTGGACCATTCAGAAACCCCAATATCCCAAGAACCAAAACACATCTTTCCTCACACCCTCTTTCTTATACACTGTGTACCCATTCCCCCCTACATGACAATATTTACCATTTGTATAACCATGGCGCATTGTTGAGGCTCCGGTGTACTACTTTTTCCTGCCAAATACAAACACCCATTGGTTCTATGAGCAGAGACCATGAGTGTGTTTGTGGTTTTATGAATGCCCTATGAATAGTATCTGCCCCCTGTATGGTACCTGTCCATCTTCAGATGGGAACACCCATAGACCCTGGTCATACAAGGATAAGGCGGCAAGGCAGGAAGGGGAAGGGATCAGGTCAATCAACACCATGGATACCTTGGTGCTGGGGTTGGTGGTGATGGCACAAGCTGTGGTCATGACCTCAGGTAGGTTTGTTTTGTTTTTAATATTTTTTATTAGTAGTAATTGGATTAAGAGTATACTTTTTATCGTTTTGATCAAGAGAAGGCGTCACAGAGACATAGTTGTGAGAAATAGAGAAGTTGCATATAATGGAAAAGCTTTTTCTTAACATTTTGCAACCACATGGATTTCATTTGGTTGTCTCAAAGTTTGTCAGTTTCTATGCAATACCTATCTGTATGGGCCTAATCATCAGAATGATTGATACAATAAAGAACAATAACTACGGACAATTTCTAAATTAACACAATCAATGCAGTAAAGTAATATAGACAATGCGCCCCCCCCCCTTTGTCTTTTACATCGGATTTTATTGAATTGAAGCAAGTCTCAAAATGTTCCATGGCCAATTACATTTTGTCAATAGTATTGCGTTTAACTCACTTGACTCACAATTTATTATCCATATAGATTAAAGTAATCAAAGTATGCCATATGATTTTCAAATGACTAACATTGCGGGTTCACATATATTATGCATAGAGAAAATGGTTGTGTTTCAAATACAATTAAATACCTTATCTAACTTATCATGTCCAGCACTAGTTTAGAGGCTGTGAATTGCTCCTCGTTCTGTTTGTGTCCAAAGAGCTTGATATGGCTCGGTGTGCCCCTGGGCAATCTTGGGATAATCTCGTAGAAATGATTATGTCCATGATGAGCATCAATTGGGCTGCAGAATTTGGACCTGGATGGGTAGGACAGTTGATGATTTTGCACTAAACAACTCAACCAAATGACAGGCTAGTTCATTGAAACCACATTCAGGAACCATGGGCTCAATCAGTACGCCATTAGTTCAGCAAGATAGGAAGTTCGTATACAGTTTCAGGAACCATGGGCGATAAATCTAAGCACCATGACTATAATGTGTGTTTTCCCATCACGCTACTACCACATACAGAGCTGTGACAGTAAGGTATATGGTGTACAGGGGATAATGGGGATATATAGGTGGATCAAACCAAATAAAGAAGACAATGCCTTCCAGGTTACCTGTCAGCTCATTGGGAAAGTGGTGGGTGTTCAAACAAGTGGTACAGGGATATAGGGAGGTCTGAAACTAGACTTGCCCTTACCATGTATCACATTACATGGACCTAGGGTATTTGCAGAGGATTAAAACAAGGGATTGAACTAGCAGAAAAAGAAGACCCCTCTTCCTATACCTCTTTGTATACATGCACTTTGGCTTAGACCAGAGGAATCAAACCAATAAAAAGGGTGGTGAATGTTAATGACCATTTTGTTGTACACAAAACACTCAGTGTTGACAATCCTGAAATCAGTTAACCCAGATATACCTAACGCTCTTTTAAAGGACGCCTACTTCTACCAGTTAAAGATGGGTTAGGCGCTAATTTGAGGTCTCTTATTCGTTACACAACATAATCATATTATTTGTGTTCATAATGCCCACATAAATATGTGTAGCTTTTTAGATCATTCTGTTACTTATGAATGCATGCGAAAACCAGGTCAGGAGGCCCCTTTCTGTAATAGAAACTGATCTCCTGACCATGCATGATTTGCTGTATATTTTATGGATTTATAAGTATCAAACTGAGTTAAACAGCAACATACATCTTTATGTCTTTACCTTTAACTCCCACCTGTAAGAGAACAACGGTACATGCTTCTATTCTGACATCAGAAATAATTACGTAGACTGTCTTTGGTGTAACCATGGCAACCATGTTGAGAAACATTTCTTGTCAAATTTCAAGATTCTTGCCTCAAACATGTAAAATCTATGGCATAGAGGCTATTCTAGCACTAAAATCATGTAAATCGGGTTATTAGTTTCACCCTTCAGTTATGGACAATTGTTTAAAAATCTACCTTTAACCCAGACATGTCTAAGGAGGACAATAGTGCGTTATTCAGAACAAACCTTTTTTCCTGTATTAAAAAGATGTCTCTGGTGAATTTTGAACAAAATTGGCAACTTTATGTACACTTCCTCCGATATATAGATCGTCTTTTTAAGGCTGTATGCGTCTTGCTAGGTAGGCCTACAGACTGTTTTTGAATGTCATGGATAGGGAAACGACCTATATATCACAGGCAACCTTGGGTCTGAACATTGAGTTAGGTGTATCTAAAGCTCTCTTATATATTAGGGCCATGCCACATGCTTGGCGGGATGTTCTGGATGTGGTTGCTAGGCAATATATCAATTCATGCACGTTTGAAAACATACATTCACATCTTGAACGTATTCATACAATTGTGACATTTAAAAAAATTAACAATCAACTTCCCATAAATGCTGACCTCATATGTGCCCACCGTTCTTTTCAAAGGGGGGGGGGTCAATATATTACAGGCCATGGGCGCTTATTTCCCAATTTTGCTCAAAATTCATCGAAAACATCATCTTTAGCAAAATTTGTGTTCACTGAAGTTAAAGTACTGTATGTGCAATACTCCTATGCTATGCTCTACCCACATTATGTGACAGGCCTCTAATGTATATATATATATATATATATATAGACCTGCACATGTAAAAGGTATGACTATAATGTGTAGGAGGAGGCCACAGGTCTTAAGCTCAGGCGTATTTGCTCTGGACTAAAGGGGAAATTGGGATTCACCCTTAAACCCCCAGTGCTTCCCTCTCATAGATTTCCTGTCTAAATAATTGTTTTGGGGAATGTATTTGTATGAACAAATACATATTGGGGATTACCTAACTATACTACAATAGTTTGATCATGTAAGCACTTCCCATAGTCCACATCCCATGTAAATGTCTCACAAGGTCATACTATAGATGTAACCTTGTGTAAACACCACTGAACATGAGGGTTGTCTACCCCAGAGTTTGGAAATGCTAACACTGGAGAAAGGATCACATGATGCACAAACACTTCTGACACCGAGTGAGTATCTTCGTAAATTACAGCCTGTAGATATGTGCATACTGAGGCACCCACGCCAGGAATGTAGAGTCAGGTTACAGAACCCGTTCATATTTGATACCCTCACATTACTATGGATAATATATAATGCAGTAGGAGGAAATCTCCAGGATATTAAGAATGCCATAATTGGATTTGCACCTGTTAAATGTTAGCTATACACTCATAGATATAAAGAAGAAACTGTTTGAGAGTAGATGCACATACCAAGGGTCTGCACCACTAGTAAATTTGATGTGTTAATTGAAATGGGCATTTCTTGACGCCATGGGGCATAGTGAGACGCAATGTAAGATTTATTCCATGAATTTACAAAGAATCACCATTATATTTGACAGTGCATCATGACATTACAATCCTGCTACATGCTACATGCTACATAAGGTACCTCTACATGCTCAAACTGCCTGTAGTAGACACACAATGACATTACAATCCTGCTACATGCTACATGCTACATAAGGTACCTCTACATGCTCAAACTGCCTGTTGGTGACACACAATGACATTACAATCCTGCTACATGCTACATGCTACATGCTACATGCTACATAAGGTACCTCTACATGCTCAAACTGCCTGTAGTAGACCCACAATGACATTACAATCCTGCTACATGCTACATGCTACATGCAGTGCATCACCCTTATTGTATGTGGTTTAAATTGAAGTGTTCAAAGTTTATCATTTTAACATTGAACATATCGGTACACCAGAACAAAACCCGTGATTATTTTTTACAGTGAAACACAATCTAGCTAATTTTAGATCGACCAATAATTTTCCTTAATGCCTCTTAGGGATATTGGCCTGATGCTTATGGAACACAAAGAAAAGAAAAAAAGCCTATGTCACAGGGTTTATATTTCTTTTTGAGGGCATTCATATTTGAGTGCATTACACCTATATATAGGCCTTCATATGAATAAGAAAATCATATTTCTCTACAATTTTCCACACAGAAATAAATCTCCCAACAATTTCTCAATGAAAATGCAGGCATATATGATTATTAGGAACATGTTGAAAAGAAGAAAATAAGGGGTCACGGGCAAAATGAAATTATCCTAAATTAATCAAAATAAAAACTAATCTTTTTACTGTATGTGCCCATGGCCATGATAAAATGGAAATATGGTGATCAAGATATGTAAAATGCCATGGTATGATACTTAAATGGTAGGTAAAGGTAGATCATGATATATAAGTATGAGAAATCTGCAAATGTCATGGTTGCAGGTAGTTTTCTTTTTTGCCACCAGGTGCCGTACGCGTAGATTGTGTTGTAGGGGCCTATACCTTTAATTGGGTAATTCTGAGTATCCCACTAAAAGTAGCCCTTGATTCACGAGGATACTTCTCTAATGGTTCGAAAGTGATAAATGTGTTAAAATAATGATAACATTAATTCAACCAACCACTTAAGCACTCTTAATTTTTATAGAAATCTACTACAGGTTGGTTTTAATATGGCACAGTGTTATGTTAAATAATTGACTCAGGGTCAGGAAATGGATCCATATCTATAGGAGTTTTCCCAGAGTAAAGGATTAATCTGGGGACAGAAACTGGGATTATAATGTTTAGAAATTACACAGTAAAATATAGAAGAAAACATTATGATGATGATGTCTGATGTTTGACGATTGGGAGATTGCTTTCTTTTTTTTGGGGGGGGGAGGGGTTGGTTATAAGCTGTGCGTTTTTATGACATTTTCTTTTCCATAGAAAAAAGCACAGAAAGGTATCAGGTCAGTTTAAAGTTGGTATCCCAATTGGGGTGACTAGGATTGACCCCTCTCAATAATTACCTGAAAGTCCTGAATGTATACCTTTCTTCTGAAATGGGTGCTTTATTCTGGTTACCAAGAGTCTTAAAGGCTTTAATGTAAAATTGTAATAACATCTAGATCTACAGCTTTCATGGAGAAAACTCAAGCATTGGCAAACCATCTGAGATATGCTACCACCTGTGCAGATGGAAATGCACTAATGTGTTCATGAATGGAGTTGAGCTACTGGGTCTGGAATGGGAATATCCTGTAAACACTATACACAGCTGCCACCTTGTGGTTGAGAAGAGAGGCATGCTAATTGCTTTATTTTTGACTGCTCAGTGAAAATTCATTTTTGCTACTGTGTGGGGATTTTTGTATGGAAATAGTTCTCATAGAGCTCTAATACTTTCACATATGCCTGACAACATCAGCATGCTTATCCCCATGCTGGAAGTGGAAATTCGTCACCGCAACAGTTGGGATACCAACTTTAATTGCAAGATGAAATATCTCAAGTGTGACACAAACCATAGCCTGCCTTAATCTCTTTCTCCAGGTGCAGTACGGCTGTCGGATGGGCTGAATGACCGGGAGGGCCGCCTGGAGGTACAATACAGCGGCACCTGGGGAACCGTCTGTGGTATCACC
Source organism: Harmothoe impar (assembly GCA_947462335.1). NCBI lineage: Eukaryota > Metazoa > Annelida > Polychaeta > Phyllodocida > Polynoidae > Harmothoe > Harmothoe impar. The sequence continues at coordinate 37,739,973 of OX381710.1, forward strand.
TGGACACAGGAGGACTCCACAGTGGTCTGTACACAACTAGGCTTCACGTAAGTACATGTCAGTCTCTCACTCTGATATCGGTTATATTGGAGTAACTATTTTCTATGGCAAAGAATGGGTTGGTATTGATGGCGATACCCCAGGGGTGTTAGGAATCTTTGGGCACGGAATAAATATTTCACTTTTCTTAAAGGGAATTGCTGGTTCCTACATAGAAGCCACCTGGCGGCAAAAATCGAAGCTCATGAAAAGTATTCTTCAAGCTGTATTCATATTCCCACATAGACCACTTTCCCTAAATCAACTATTTGTATTTGCTACTTTGACAGTATACCTCCATTGTTCACATACGTTCACTGCTAGGACACCCATAGGATCCTATAGTTGAGGCAAAAGAAATATTTTTCCAAAATTCATGCCTTTCGTATTCTATCCGTGACCCCTTGTTTTCTTGGTACTAAAATGTTTGTATAGATGTCCATTATACATTCCCAAGGTTTGGTTGCAATATCAATAGAAGAAGGGGATTATCCATGACAGATAATGTGAAAATGCTGTTTTCCTATTCATTTCTACAGTTACCCAAATGGCCGTATCATGAAAGTTAGTGCCATGACATGGCAATTTCTTTTGATTTTCTATTAGATGATAAATCAAACTAACATGATCCTGAGTTATATGCAAAAGTTAATAGAACATCAGTAATCCTGCGATAAGTAGCTAGTCCCTTTAAGGAGAAAGGGTATCTCTTGTTGATTCATATAAAGATCTATCCAGAATGATCGGTTTCGTAACAACTTCCTCTTCACAGAAAAAAATAAACAGAGTCCAAAGAGAGTCGAGGTTTCCTCCAGAATTACTCCCCTCTCTGAGTCTAGGACTCCCTTAGGTGAGTCAGGAAACTATGTGACTCCCCTAGGTGGCTCCCTTAGATCAAGCGGGGAGTCACCTAGGCTCCTTTGGGCAGCCTGGGCTCCCCTAAAGAGAGGAGTCATTCTGGAGGCAACTTGGGCTCCCTTTTGATGGTGTTTCTACTCTCTGTGATTTCCAAAGACATATGGCATGACTATAGTGGTATAGATATTATTCTACTAGAAACTTCTTCATTCATCCCTGTATGCCACAATGGGAAGGTGTCTACCCTGTCTACAGGATGCAAAAGAGTATAGCTATACTGTACATATAACCCATTATTCTAGGACCATTGGGGGTCGGTGGGATAAAAGAATGAAAAGTGCCACCTTGATTCTCTTTTTGTAGAAATGAAAGCGAAAATATGTTGCCCATTTTGATTACACCTCATATTGCTGAAAATGTTAGTCTATACCGCACTATAGCCTTTCACTGACCCTCATTTATGATACAACGGATTCAAAAGATTGAACGTGTGATTTACATCACAAATGACTCAGGGTCAGGGTGTCCCAACTCATGTCCCATGTCCCAACTCATGTCCCATGTCTCAAATCATGTCCCATGTCCCATCTCATGTCCCATGTCCCAACTGATGTCCCATGTTGTTGTTTTTTAGTTTTTTTTGTAATGTACCTCATTACGTTTATTGTTGCGTTTTTCAGGTACAAGTTTGGGTTCACATGTTTTAGATTCTGAGATAGTTGATATTTCATCATTATTATTACATACTTATTGGCCTCCAAGATCGCCTGTTTAAAGCTATACCTTTATATGAATTGTCACCTAATTCACCTTATTTGATATCATACTTTCTCAGCCTCCTCGAGACGTAATAATAACACTAAAATCTCCAAGAGATTATATGTATTTATTCTTTATGTTGAGTTGAGATCCTTCGTCCTTGTTCATGTCGGTGCGTTTGGATGTTTTCTCCAAGGTGAACTTTTTGCTGCCAAAAATTGGTAGACTCTTATATCTTATCCTAGGTATGAATGTACAAGATGATGGTGCATAATGTTAAAATAAAGCATTTATGAACAAAATAGTTGCTTGTCGTTCTACTCTGTTCTCCTCCTTTCCCACCTTTCTTATACATGTACCAGCCCATCTCAGTCTTCTAGGGATCTTCCATTCGTCTACTTTTCTAATTCTGATTCTTCCCTGGCCCTTCCCCTTTTCAGATTATGTATTCATGGCAGTTTCTTATCTTCCCTTCTTCTTTTTTCTCTTTCTTGCGGGAGTTTTTTCCTTTGTCCTTTCATGTTTGTGCCGTACCAGACCTTTGTTTCAACCTTGAACTTTTGTTTAGTCTCTAACATCTGGATGTTGTGCGTTAATTTATTCCACAGCTTTCTACATCTGTATCCTGGGCTCTTTTTTGTTAATGTTAACTTTGGCTTGAAGAGCTTAAAGTTTGCTTGATGATCATTTCTTGTCCTTTTCCTGGTAGGCAGTGGAGGATTTTTTCTATGCTTCCTATACATCAGCGATACTAGCAATTCCTTTCTTCTTTGCTTTTCATTGGGGCTTCACATAACCTGTGTGTGTTTAAAGTTTCTTTTCCTATTTTTATCTGAAGTATGCATCTTGGTATTCTGTTTTGTGCTGCTTGCAGCTGCTTCCTCAGACTTACCAGACTTCCATCTATAAGAAATGAACAATAGTCAAAGTTTGGCAGTATCAATTGCTTGTACGATGCTATGGCTGCCTTCAATGGTAACATATGCCTTGTATTCCACAACTTGAAATTGAGCAGATTTATTTTGTTCAGACTTTTCTTTGCATGCTGCTTGAAATTTAAATGTCTGTCTATAACTGCTACGAGGTATGTGTCGTTTTCCACACAGTCTAGAGATCTCTCCGAGATCTTCGGCTGGACATTTTGGACATCATTTTATTTTCTTATGAGTGGCAAACTACATAAATTTCGATTTTTCCTCATTTATCTGAAGGCCTAGTTTTTGACATTCATTGTCTAATTTGTATAAATCTTTTTGTAGAGTTTCTAATGCTTCCTCTGGCTTCCTGTGTGAGGCATATATTACCAAGTCGTTGGCGTACATCTTTATTGTAGATACAGCTTCCAATTTCGTTATTTTGTTCACATAGTATATAAATATTGTGGGTCCTAGCACAGAGCCTTGTGGCACCGCATGCTCAATTTCTGTGACTCCTGAAAGAGCTCCATTTGCAAGCGTCTGGTGCTTTCTTCCTTTCAAATATGCATGTACCCAATTTAGAACTTTTTTTTCCCATTTTTTCTGCCAATGTTTTTCAAAAATGTGTCGTGATTTATACAATCAAAGGCCTTTTGGATGTCCACAAAAGCTGCTGCTACGACTTCTTGTTTGTCCATGGCTCTATATATATCTTCGGTAAAGTCGCATATTGCTTCTGATGTACTTGTGTTTTTTTCTAAAACCATACTGGTAACTGGCTAATATTTCTCCCTCCTCCCATTGAGTGTGGATTATTTTCTGCATTAATTTCTCCAGTACCTTGCTGGGTAGAGGAAGTGCAACTCATGTCCCACCCCACTGGTCCCCAGGTTCCATGTCCCAACTCATATCCCATCTCATGTCCCATGTCCTAACTCATGTCCCATCTCATGTCTTAACTCATGTCTCATGTCCCAACCTATGTCCCATGTCCAAACTCATGTCCCAACTCATGTCTCATGTCCCAACCCCCCACCCCCAAACCCCCACGTCGTGCAATACAGACAGAAAGATAACGGGAGATACCAGCTTGAATGAAATGGTTTCTGCACATGCGTTATATTTTCTAGTTCACTTTCGGTGGACCGAGCAATGACAGTGCACACATGGGTTGTCTAGTCCAAAACACTTTCTTGTGCACCATCTGTATCACACACATTGGTATATAGAACTTTTATTCAATATAAAACATAGTAAATGGCAGGGTAGTCTAGAATGGTTCACAGTCCCTTTGTATAGAGTTCCATGGGAGAACAGAATATGTGATTTGTTGATTCAAGAAAGTGCAAAAAGTTTAACATGTTTTTTTGCTAAGTAAAAATACAATTTTGCGGGCATAGTGAAGATCTTGTGATAGATAACATGTGAAAGCAACAAATGATGCAAAAATATTAACCTTGACATGGAGTAATGTGATTGTGTGAAGTTGAACAATTGAAATTGTCTTAACCAAGGTTTAGAATCGCCTCACTAGACTCGGGGGTACACCCTGAGTCAATAATTACATGACTATATCCAACGATGCGGGCTCAGTAGTCTTCATAGCAATGGACCATGTCTTTGATATTCAGATTTATGCTAATGTGTTAAGAGTATTGGAAATACCCAATGGTTTGGCCCCATATGTGACCTCGTGCTGTCTGAGATTGTTACCGTTTTTAAATACATTATATTAGCATTTAAAATTTAGGACATAAAAACATATTCCATCCTTATTTCAGGGGTGAGGCCCGTTTCTTCTTCCTCCCCTCACCCTATGGTCCGGGTTCAGGAAGGATCTGGTTGGAGAGAGTGAACTGCACCGGAGGAGAGAGGACGTTGGAGGACTGTCCACATTCTCCATGGGGGACTTTAGTGACGTCATGTAACCATTATGATGACGTCGGAATTGTGTGTCTTGGTGACAGGATAGGAAGACCCTCCGTGGTGACAAGACCCCAGCCAAGACCCCCTCCACCCGCAGCATGTACGTTTAAGGTGTATCTATATAATTACATTTGTATGCATATAGTAATAGATAGGTTGATATGGTGATGGTACATGGTAACGGTACACTGAAAATATTGAATCTCAAATGTTAGTCAAAAGTTAGTAGGGTTTACTAACTTTTTACTAATTTTTGTACAAACATTAGCGAAAATTACGTGCCCAAAGTTCCTATCCTATCTTAGCGTTTTGCTGCTAACCCTTAGCTAAAAGTTAGCATTGCCCAGGTCACCTGAACTTATGAGGCTACCATAAAATCTGGTGTACACCCGCATCTCACATATAACTCACACCCTGACTTTGAGAGAATCCTATAACCTCTACCTAGGGCTTGCAAATTGTGATTTTAGTACTGTACTATACCTTCAAAAACCCTTGTATTACCCGCCCATAGACCTGAGAATATTGTATAACCTGCACTAGAGGTTTGGTTCTAGTATGACCCACAAGTTACATGCAGGAATTTACGGTAGTCATTCATTAGTGATTAGTACATATATTACCAGTCAGTGGCATGGCCCTGGTTAATATGCAACAACCACAGCATGAGTTACCTGTGCAATGGTAACACCATCCATTGAAGCCAGTTTGTCTACATAACAATTATTGTCCTGTAGAATTGGCCATATAGTGACTTGAGTCTGTCTTTGATATATGCATTTTTCAAAAACACAAAAAAGGTGTCCCATTCAGAAAACCTCATTGGAATAGGTTGATCAGTTTAAAAAAAAATCTGGCTAAGTAGATACATGCATACATTATGTTACACCCCATATCATATTCAAAATTAGAAAAGGTTACCTCTAAGCATGATAACAAGTGCAATTACAATCTTATCATATAGATAACTATCTCATGATTTGCTTGTGCTGTCACCTGGTGTGGAGTTCCTGTGGGTAGCTGGTTAGTAAAAAGTTAGTCATAGTTTAGCAAAATCTTAGTTCGATTTAATATTGCTGATAAGTTAGTGGTTTTGACTAAGATATATTAGCATTGACTAACCCCCAGAATTTTCAGTGTACATGATATTATGTTGTGATAGTGATGGTAGGTCTCCATGTAAGTACCTTAGACCACACCAAAGAAAAGTTAGTCAATGGACTTCAATTTCGAAAATATTTTATATAAGGTGAGCGAAATCCAATGAGAAATTTGCATTTCCGACAATAATTAAGGCTGGCGAAATCCACTAACCAACCTTTTTTTTGGTGTCGCCTTAATATGTCCCAGTACCTCATGTCCCTTTCCCTTCTATCCTTATAAGTATCGCATCAGCGTTTTATCTCCATTAGTAAACGACCATATCACATGTAGACACAAATTAACAAATATGGACCATTATATCAAGACTTAACCGAAGTGACAATGCTAAACAGATATCATCTGACAAGGTGGTAAATTTCAAGAAACTCTTAAAACAAACAATCATTGACAATATCATGTGATGAGGCAATTAACCTCATCACCTACTCTCAGTTGCTATGACATTAAGAAAGATTAACACTGCTTTTACCTCAGGTACCAATGAGTCAATCCGTCTGTCGGGAGGTATGACGTCACGGGAGGGCCGCGTGGAGCTGACATATAGGGGGCGGTGGGGTACCGTCTGTGACGACGCGTGGGATGCACGTGCAGCAGCCATTGTATGCAATATGCTGGGCTATGAACCAGGGTAGGTATAATAGCTGTGTTATTCATATTTAAAGAAAACTTACCATAAATTAATGTAGAAAAACACGTTCCACCATAATAGTCAGAAATATATGTTTGACTTCCATTAAGTGTTTAAAACCATTTGCTCCACCCTTCTGATCCACCCTTGTATTCCATCATGTGTTCCACCATGTGTTCAACCATGTGTTCCACCATCTGTATCATAGTTTTTAGGGTGAACATTATTAAAACCTGAACATTGCTTCCTTCTTGAGCCACAGGCAAAGGATTGAATATGGAGAGGGTGGATGTGCTAGGGGGTAAAACTCCTAAGGGGGTAAAACAGTACTTAGGTGTCCAAGGGCAAGGGGCTAGACGAATAGGGGGTAGATGGCTAGGGGATATATATGTCCGGGGTTAGATGTCCAGAAGGTACTTGTCCTAGAACCAAGGAAGCAATATCTTTGTGAAATCCTGGTTAGATTTTGATAATCACCTTTTGAAACTAACTTCAACTTAATGCTTTAAAGCATAAACTAAATGCTAATCCAGATAAGTATATTTAAAGCCATGTATTCAATGAATTTTGATAAAGGAAAGAAATAATAATTATCATGTTTGATTCCTTTACAGATCTGAATCAAGGGCTCTAACGTCACCTGTGCCTTTTGGTCGAGGGCGAACAGAGCGGATATGGCTTGATGATGTGATATGTGGCCTAGGAGGGGAGAAGTGTTTGTCCCAGTGTGGGAGTCTGGGGTGGGGGAACCATGACTGTACCCATTATGAGGATGCTGGGGTGATATGTCTGGGGGAGCTTATTCTGGACCCTCAAACTACTATACCACCCTCAACTACTTCCACCACATCTTCTATGCCAACTACTACACCTAGGACTACTACATCTACTACTACTCCTACTACTACTGCATCCACTACAACATGGTCAACAACACCGCCTACAACACCCCCTACAACTACAACAGCATCTACAACTGTCACCACCCGTTCTACCCCAACAAAGACTAGGTCCACTACATTATCACAGATATTAAGTTCAACACCGGAGGGCATAATCCTTCTCCCAACTTCAAGAACACCATTTGTACCTAGAGCTACTGAAATCCCAACAACCCCAAGTACCAAAGTTAGATACTCAACTACTAGTACAACACCAAGGCAAAGATCATCACCAAGCACAGTTACCAGATCAACACCAAGAAGACGTCCAGACACCACCACTCTGTCAACCACCTCCATATCAGCCACTAGCAGACTCCAAACCACAACTACTGCAGGCACTTTGTATCTATCAAACACTACAACTGGCTTTGTGACCTTCTCCAGTCCTACCACCTATACCACATGTAAGCCTCTTTTGCAATAATCAATAATTTGTTAACTCTTAGGCAGTTTTAAATCAGGTACCCCGGTATACATGAAATGAACAAATAGTCCTAGAGGAAATTCTATTTTTGGGCAAAGTTGTCTTTTCTTAAGTTAAGTTTGTTGGCCTAATCACTAGTAGATTCATAGATCTACAGATATCTCAGTGAGACCCTAAAAGTTGTTATTATATATTTGTATAAACTTGTTATAACAGGTACACTACCTGCATGGGTTGAATGTAATATATGTCCTATATCATACATTAAGTTGAATTAAACATTCACGCCCAAATTGAATCAACTCATGCTTTCTGTCTTCCAGCGTCAGATGGCCTGAATGGGGAGGTGCCGGTGGGAGGAGTGGCAGCAGGGGTGGTACTGGCAGGACTTGTGGTGGGGGCCATCCTGTATGGCATCCTCATCATAAGGAGACAATAGCATTGGGTATAACTGATGCATCAATGTTCACATTATTGCAATTGACAATCGTTTTGTATTATAATGACACCTCCACAAGAATCTGTTATGTGATTATGGTTGACATGCTGCTGGAAAAGATGCAAAGCAATTGGCAATCAATACATTTTGTATTGTGATGACACCTCCACAAGAATCTGTTATGATTAGAGTTGAAATGCTGCTGGGACTGTTGTAAAGAAATTGGCTATCAATACATATTGTATTATGATGACCCCTCCACAAGAATCTGTTGTGTAATTATAGTTGACATACTGACGCTTAACTGATGTAAAGAATTGGACCAGTAACAATGAATGTGATTCAGCACGTGATTATTATAATAGGAAACAGTAAATGACATGCAATTAAACTGTTTTTTTTATGAAACGTCACCAGCTTTAATTTACTCGCGGCGTTTTTACAAAACATTTGAATGAATTGTAGAAGTAAATGTGCTGCTAGGTGCTCAAGCTAAACACACAAAATCATTGTTGACGTAGCAACATGATATAGGATTACTGTACAGAACTGATGTCTATTGTATATGGATAATTATTAAGCATGCAGTTGACAGTGTAATTGACATTATTCCCATGAGACTCCTTTGAATACAAATACCTCTTTAATCCATCGCATTTCATATTTTCAGAATAACAGTTCTTTGTTCAAGTTCCCTCTAAAAGAACAAGCTACATATAGAAGTTTGAAATTGTGAATGATCAAAATATGCATAGGGATAAATGAGTTTGAAATAAAAAGAAACAATTAATTCTGTTTGCTGCTAGGCAATATTCTGTGCGCGTAATTAATATAATTCATGTATTATAAATGGTATTATGACAGTTTCTTAAGATAATAAAGACAACACAACTCTAATTAGGTTTAATTGTTGGTTCTCTCGTGTAAGTTGTAGGCAAACATCTTCTTACATCGACATGTTGTATAATGTCGAGAGGTCATTTAGTGTAGATGATCCGACAAGGAGACATAATAGATTAGAGTTGATATCCAGCTTTATTGTAGTCACAGAGTAGAGGTAGTATACGGGGTGAGTGCCACCTCACATGTATGTCTACAAGGAGGTAGGGTAGGAGCACCCAGCTCCTAGCCCTACTCCAGGCATCTTGGTTACAGCAGCAGCTCCAGTGTGGGTCCCAGCCTCCTGGTGGGATAAGGCACCCTCTGGAGGATCCAGAGGCTATTTATACTCCTCAGCCCTGTCAGGCTGAGGACCAGGAGTCATCCATCAGTCTATAAATAGACTGGTCCTCCTGTCACCCATCCACCCTGCGGGGGGCTGTGTGACAGGAGAGGAGGAACACCCTGGACACCTGTCACCACTCCTCCAGTATGCAGGTATGTTTACTGTGAGTGTGCCAGGCTGTACCACCCTCCTGTGGGGATTCCCCACACCAGCCACTTGAGTGTACCCTCAGATCACTCGGTGCATCTCAGATAGGAGTGCTTAGTATGGGAGTGCATCATGGAGGAGCGCACCATGCAGCCCCTCGACACATCCCCACACACCCACTCACTTCCACGTGAGTGTATCACTACAGAGTGGACGTGCAAGAATGCAAGGAGAGGGGCCATAGGCCGTGTACATGATGCACTGTGGCTGTGTGTGGATATATAGAAATTATACCGTAGCCGACGCTCGCAAGAGGATAATAGCATACCAAAACATCACAATGCCGCGGGCGGCCTTCCCTATGGGTTTTAAGAAATGAAATTGGAGGTGGGGGGGGGGAGGGGTGGCTTTTTAAGTCATAAATGTGTATTCTGACTCGTGCAACTATCTCCACTGGAGCAAAGCTTCTGTCCTTCCAGAGAACTGATGGGTGGTAATCAAAATAATAATTTCCAAGCACTTGTAACCGGTGCCTGTGCATGCACCACCATAGAGAAAATCTGCACCGAAGTTTTGCCAAATTTGTGTTCCAACTTATATTTCATGGGATTCAAATTCTCTGGCACGCCTTGGTCACTATGGTGTGTCCACTGCGCGCGCGGGTGTGAATCCATTAGCATATTCAACGAAAAGGCTGTTCTCGGCTCGGGCCGGCCAATCACACAAGGACAGTGGGGGTTACACACAGGGGGCTATAAGCCTGTGTGGTGCTAATGGTCCACTATTAGACTGTGGCTGACCCGCCCCAGCAGGGAAAAACCCAAAACCTGTTTGGTCTGGTTTGTGGGACATGTGTGGCTAACTGGGCATTCAGTCTCAAAGTAGTGAGTTCATGCAACCAGGAACATAGTGCTGTGCGGAGTTTTATCATTTATCTTCCTCGTTCACCTCGGAGAAAACAGTGGTTTCAAGAATGCTGAGTTTCAGAAAAAGGTGGGGGAAACTGATTATAATTTTGAATTAATTCCTAAACTTTAATAAAAACTCTTTAAGGTAGAGCTCTGGTAGGAGTGAGTGGTAAAAATTAACAAAATGGGCCGGTGGAAGGGGTGTTAGGTATAGGCTGGCCGCGATTACATAGATTATAGTCATGGTAAAATAAACTCAAGCGACCGTCCGATCGGCATTTGACAGAAAATGTTGAAAAAGGCAAGTATGTGGGTGGCAAATCAATCATGTAGGTTACATTTTAAAGGTAGCAGTTAAGTGACTAGGCTTTACAATGGTGTCACTGTCTCTGATATGCTATAAATTTGGTGACTAGAACAATGGCGTCATTTTTTTCTGGGAAAAGTTAAAGTTGGTGACTAGAACAATGGCGTCACTTTTCTGTACAATTTTTTTTTTAATTTTTTTTTTAAAATTATTTTTCATATATATATATATTTTTTTTTTTTTATTCTCATTAAAACATGGAATATTATGCAATGCTAGTTATCAACTCTTATTTAGTTCCACACACACAAGATTAAATGTCTGATCTTTGACGTGCCTTAGTGACGTCAGTGGTATTCACTGTTACTTGGCGCCAATCCTGTACCTTAGTGGTACCCAAAGCTAAACATAGAAATAGTGGGTCTCAGCCCCTGCTGTCGCCCATCCTGTGATCAGATTCTTAAATAATGCTAAAAACTATGGGTGTGTGTGAAAAGCTTAAAGGTGGCTTACTAAGTATGGCTAAATAACACGTCAATATATGATGAGACCAACACTGATCCGTGGCCTTAAATAGGCCTATGCCTGCTGGCCTGGGACAGGGTAAGTAGTACCCTGAGCCGTAATTGGCGTCCTATCTGCCTCCTGAACATTTTTAACAAGATCGCTGAAAAGGTGATACATCGGCAACTGATGGACCATCTTCTTAGGGAGGAGATTATCTCACCGTCCCAGTCAGGCTTTATGCCCCAGCGATGTACTGGGGACTCAGTCTTCGGCCTACTGCATGAAATGTACTCCGCGCGCAATAACGGTCAGCGGTCGGCCATGGTCTTCCTCGATATGAGGAAGGCTTTCGACACGGTCGACCACCTGATCCTATTAAACAAGCTTGAATCATTCAACTTAGGCGGTGCATTCGTTGAGTGGTTCCGTTTCTACCTTCAAGGACGAAAACAGCAAACTAGGGCCAACGACCAACTCTCGACGAGCCTACCTGTGGACAGAGGAGTGCCACAGGGGTCCGTAGTCGGCCCTCTTCTCTTCGTGGCGTACATCAATGATGTGAAAGATGTAATCATGAACTCCAAGTACTTCCTCTACGCCGACGACCTAGCACTAATCGTATCAGGAAAGAATGTTGACCGGGTAAGGGCCCTACTACAGGATGACCTCGTCAGAGTAGGAGCTTGGTGCATGCGAAACAAGCTCACCGTCAACACCACCAAGACGCAGGTGCTGTGGTCGTACTCCCAAAGACTACCGCCAAATCTCGAGAATGTGACACTATACTTAAACAACCAGCCCTTGGAAGTGGTGACCCAGTTCTCCTACTTGGGAGTCACCATCGATCGTTACCTCGGTTTTGGTCAACATCTCAAAAAGAGAATCAACCTGGTCCGCACGCGTCTAAAGCAGCTAAAGCGCGTAAAAAGGGCCTCAGACACCAAGACCACAGTCCAAGTCTACACTACTATGATCCGCAGCATAATGGATTACTGCGGGTTTGTGGTAGATGGAGGCCCAGTATGGGCGGTCAGGAAAATGCAGACTCTCCAAAACGATGCCCTCCGCCTCAGCGAGGGCATCATAGACCCCAGAGGTGTCAACATTGATGCGCTGCATACAAGAAATCGTGTCCCAAAGCTGCTACTGATGAGGAATCGGTGCCTACTCGCGTTTCTACACAAGATGACCAGATCCCCAGACAACGTTATCGTTCCCACCAGAGATCTGCGTGGCAACAACCAAGTGCGACTGAAAATCCCCAGATCAAAGAAGGGTATCTTTGACAAGAGCCCACTGTACCGTGGAGCCCCACTGTGGGACGAGTTACCCGGAGAAACTCAACGCCTACCACACAAAGACTTTGTCAAAAAACTCAAGCCGTGACATTCAACAGCGTGCTTCGGCACCCTGAACGGACTAATGTGATAATGTGACATAACTGTCGAGCTGTAAATAACTATGTCTATTGTACCTTCTACTGGACATATTACTCTCATCTTTGGCTATTAAATGAAAAAGTTCCCATGTAACATTTTTAGTACGCCAATAAAAATATCAACAACAACAACAACACCTGTGTCCCCGGGCCTGGGGGGATGGCTTGGCCAGTCGCCCAGGTGCGGGGGCACGTGCCACAAGCATAGAGATATGTGAATACATTATGAGGTGTGAAGATGCACGCACACCCGGTACTCATATGAGTGCTTAAAAATAAGACCTTTTTGGCGCCCCTACATCAACAGGGCAATTTTGTTTTATTGTAAGGATACATGTAATGAGAATAAAAAAGTTTGTTTTTTTTGTTTTTTTTGGAGCCCTTTGTATTAACAGGGCAATTTGTATTGATACTTTAAGATACGTATAATAAAAATAAGATCTTTTTGGTGCCCTTTTTACATCAACAGGGCGATTTGAGTCGTAACTAAAGCATATGTATGCGTGCTACAAAAATGCAATGATACTCAGAGAGTATGATACTCTCCATCCTATAATGGTTTGATACATGTTATGCAGTGAGATAGGGTACAGGTGTGTTTTCAGCACACAACCTGGTACCAGAACGATTATAAATACCCCTCTTGGAGGAGTGGCAACCCTCCCTGTTGATAGCAGGTTATGGTCATGAGGGTGGTTGCTATGGAACCTTTTAAATGCTAAGCGTAAAAATAAACTATACTAATGTTGGCAGCAGCCAGTGTTCGTTGGAGGTTCACCGAGGGATAGCTGAAACTAGGGGCTGATGAAAAGTCTCTTATCAAGCGCCCTGTATGATTAATAATAGAAAAATGCTAAAGATTATCCATATTGTATGAATGTGGATAAAAAGCTTCCTCAGTGCCTCAAATTTTAATGCTCCTTGTACTTGTGTTCCTTTTAATGCTGCTGGTGTTTTTCCTTTCCACTGCATCCTTGATAATACCCAAAGGTTGCAAGACATGGCAAGTACCAAGGCCCCATAACAAGTCCCATGTTAATGGGTGACTGCATCTTGTATGGGAAACCTCAGCTGGGTAATTCTCTGCAGCAGTCAGATGCCCCAGCAGCCAGTGTTCGTTGGAGGTTCACCGAGGGATAGCGGAAACTAGGGGCTGACGAAAAGTCCCTTATCAAGCGCCCTGTATGATTAATAATAGAAAAATGCTAAAGATTATACATATTGTATGAATGTGGATAAAAAGCTCCCTCGGTGCCTCAAAGTTAAATGCTCCTTGGACTTGTGTTCCTTTTAATGCTGCTGGTGTTTTTCCTTTTCACTGCATCCCTGATAACACCCAAAGGCTGCAAGACATGGCAAGTACCAAGGCCCCATATCAAGTCCCATGTTAATGGGTGACTGCATCTTGTATGGGAAACCTCAGCCGGGTAAATCTCTGCCGCAGCCAGATGTCCCAGCACTCTCCTTAACACCAGCTATGTGTCCGTTGGTAGGGCTGCGCCCTCGTCTCGTAGTATGGGTCCAATCATGCCAGTTCGTGGTGCAGGTTGGACGACTTCCAGCTGGCATCCTTTGCCTGCTGGTAATGTGCTGGAGGGGGCAAACTGAAGGGAGTAGATCATCCAAGGGCAGGAGGCCATAGCTGGGTATTTATTGAAGCCCAGCACACATGCGAAGAAAATCACTTTAAAATAACAGGTTCAAAACAATGAAGTCACAGTCACAGGTCACACAAAAGGCTCACAACGTCACAGCCATGCAGGCCTGGATCATCCCCACACAGTTGTGAACAATCCTCATACATAGGTGAACAATCCCCACACAGCTGTGAACAATCCCCACACAGCTGTGAACAATCTTCCTTACACACAGGTGCACATATAAAAGGGGTGGAGGGGGGGGGGGGTTGGCCTGTCAGTCCATATGCGATGAGGTACTATCACTCCACTGTCTGAGTGATCTAATTTGTTGCCTATGTCTCCCAGGGTCAAGGCTTCATGACAACAAAAAGAAAAAGAAAAGAAAGAAAAAAAAGGGGGGGGGGGGAGGGAGGGTGGTGGGGGTTGAGGATGCTGATCAGATGATTTTATATGGGCCCCAATCTAGTGGGCTTTAACTGTGATTTATGCCAATGCTAAAGTGTGTTTTTTTGTTTTTTTTGTGTGAATAGAGAGAAATTGACATTTTTGGGGAAAATAAAAAAAGATTGGTTTAACTCAATTTATGGTCTTCTTAAATCCCCCATCTCCACACAATCCCGAGCCCGGGGTCAGTGGTTGGTGTGGGCTGATGTCAATCCCCACACAGCTTGGGGTTCGGGGGTTCGGGGGCCTATTGTACCCTTAAGTGGCTTGTGGCACGTTAACCCTAAAGGTGATTACTCCCACAAGTCCTCCTCAGCGTGGTGCAAGGTCAGCTTACATGGATCTATCACTGTTTGGTATATATGGTCAGTTATGGTTGGGTGGGGGTTATAACTCTTTCTTTTTAATCTATAAATAGGGTTTGTGTCATCGCCTTTGTAGGTGTGTTGGTTGTCTGAGGTGGGTATGGGGTTGAAGATCCGACAGTTCTATTTTTTTCTGGGAAAAGTTAAAGTTGGTGACTAGAACAATGGCGTCACTTTTCTGTACAATTTTTTTTTTAATTTTTTTTTTAAAATTATTTTTCATATATATATATATTTTTTTTTTTTTATTCTCATTAAAACATGGAATATTATGCAATGCTAGTTATCAACTCTTATTTAGTTCCACACACACAAGATTAAATGTCTGATCTTTGACGTGCCTTAGTGACGTCAGTGGTATTCACTGTTACTTGGCGCCAATCCTGTACCTTAGTGGTACCCAAAGCTAAACATAGAAATAGTGGGTCTCAGCCCCTGCTGTCGCCCATCCTGTGATCAGATTCTTAAATAATGCTAAAAACTATGGGTGTGTGTGAAAAGCTTAAAGGTGGCTTACTAAGTATGGCTAAATAACACGTCAATATATGATGAGACCAACACTGATCCGTGGCCTTAAATAGGCCTATGCCTGCTGGCCTGGGACAGGGTAAGTAGTACCCTGAGCCGTAATTGGCGTCCTATCTGCCTCCTGAACATTTTTAACAAGATCGCTGAAAAGGTGATACATCGGCAACTGATGGACCATCTTCTTAGGGAGGAGATTATCTCACCGTCCCAGTCAGGCTTTATGCCCCAGCGATGTACTGGGGACTCAGTCTTCGGCCTACTGCATGAAATGTACTCCGCGCGCAATAACGGTCAGCGGTCGGCCATGGTCTTCCTCGATATGAGGAAGGCTTTCGACACGGTCGACCACCTGATCCTATTAAACAAGCTTGAATCATTCAACTTAGGCGGTGCATTCGTTGAGTGGTTCCGTTTCTACCTTCAAGGACGAAAACAGCAAACTAGGGCCAACGACCAACTCTCGACGAGCCTACCTGTGGACAGAGGAGTGCCACAGGGGTCCGTAGTCGGCCCTCTTCTCTTCGTGGCGTACATCAATGATGTGAAAGATGTAATCATGAACTCCAAGTACTTCCTCTACGCCGACGACCTAGCACTAATCGTATCAGGAAAGAATGTTGACCGGGTAAGGGCCCTACTACAGGATGACCTCGTCAGAGTAGGAGCTTGGTGCATGCGAAACAAGCTCACCGTCAACACCACCAAGACGCAGGTGCTGTGGTCGTACTCCCAAAGACTACCGCCAAATCTCGAGAATGTGACACTATACTTAAACAACCAGCCCTTGGAAGTGGTGACCCAGTTCTCCTACTTGGGAGTCACCATCGATCGTTACCTCGGTTTTGGTCAACATCTCAAAAAGAGAATCAACCTGGTCCGCACGCGTCTAAAGCAGCTAAAGCGCGTAAAAAGGGCCTCAGACACCAAGACCACAGTCCAAGTCTACACTACTATGATCCGCAGCATAATGGATTACTGCGGGTTTGTGGTAGATGGAGGCCCAGTATGGGCGGTCAGGAAAATGCAGACTCTCCAAAACGATGCCCTCCGCCTCAGCGAGGGCATCATAGACCCCAGAGGTGTCAACATTGATGCGCTGCATACAAGAAATCGTGTCCCAAAGCTGCTACTGATGAGGAATCGGTGCCTACTCGCGTTTCTACACAAGATGACCAGATCCCCAGACAACGTTATCGTTCCCACCAGAGATCTGCGTGGCAACAACCAAGTGCGACTGAAAATCCCCAGATCAAAGAAGGGTATCTTTGACAAGAGCCCACTGTACCGTGGAGCCCCACTGTGGGACGAGTTACCCGGAGAAACTCAACGCCTACCACACAAAGACTTTGTCAAAAAACTCAAGCCGTGACATTCAACAGCGTGCTTCGGCACCCTGAACGGACTAATGTGATAATGTGACATAACTGTCGAGCTGTAAATAACTATGTCTATTGTACCTTCTACTGGACATATTACTCTCATCTTTGGCTATTAAATGAAAAAGTTCCCATGTAACATTTTTAGTACGCCAATAAAAATATCAACAACAACAACAACACCTGTGTCCCCGGGCCTGGGGGGATGGCTTGGCCAGTCGCCCAGGTGCGGGGGCACGTGCCACAAGCATAGAGATATGTGAATACATTATGAGGTGTGAAGATGCACGCACACCCGGTACTCATATGAGTGCTTAAAAATAAGACCTTTTTGGCGCCCCTACATCAACAGGGCAATTTTGTTTTATTGTAAGGATACATGTAATGAGAATAAAAAAGTTTGTTTTTTTTGTTTTTTTTGGAGCCCTTTGTATTAACAGGGCAATTTGTATTGATACTTTAAGATACGTATAATAAAAATAAGATCTTTTTGGTGCCCTTTTTACATCAACAGGGCGATTTGAGTCGTAACTAAAGCATATGTATGCGTGCTACAAAAATGCAATGATACTCAGAGAGTATGATACTCTCCATCCTATAATGGTTTGATACATGTTATGCAGTGAGATAGGGTACAGGTGTGTTTTCAGCACACAACCTGGTACCAGAACGATTATAAATACCCCTCTTGGAGGAGTGGCAACCCTCCCTGTTGATAGCAGGTTATGGTCATGAGGGTGGTTGCTATGGAACCTTTTAAATGCTAAGCGTAAAAATAAACTATACTAATGTTGGCAGCAGCCAGTGTTCGTTGGAGGTTCACCGAGGGATAGCTGAAACTAGGGGCTGATGAAAAGTCTCTTATCAAGCGCCCTGTATGATTAATAATAGAAAAATGCTAAAGATTATCCATATTGTATGAATGTGGATAAAAAGCTTCCTCAGTGCCTCAAATTTTAATGCTCCTTGTACTTGTGTTCCTTTTAATGCTGCTGGTGTTTTTCCTTTCCACTGCATCCTTGATAATACCCAAAGGTTGCAAGACATGGCAAGTACCAAGGCCCCATAACAAGTCCCATGTTAATGGGTGACTGCATCTTGTATGGGAAACCTCAGCTGGGTAATTCTCTGCAGCAGTCAGATGCCCCAGCAGCCAGTGTTCGTTGGAGGTTCACCGAGGGATAGCGGAAACTAGGGGCTGACGAAAAGTCCCTTATCAAGCGCCCTGTATGATTAATAATAGAAAAATGCTAAAGATTATACATATTGTATGAATGTGGATAAAAAGCTCCCTCGGTGCCTCAAAGTTAAATGCTCCTTGGACTTGTGTTCCTTTTAATGCTGCTGGTGTTTTTCCTTTTCACTGCATCCCTGATAACACCCAAAGGCTGCAAGACATGGCAAGTACCAAGGCCCCATATCAAGTCCCATGTTAATGGGTGACTGCATCTTGTATGGGAAACCTCAGCCGGGTAAATCTCTGCCGCAGCCAGATGTCCCAGCACTCTCCTTAACACCAGCTATGTGTCCGTTGGTAGGGCTGCGCCCTCGTCTCGTAGTATGGGTCCAATCATGCCAGTTCGTGGTGCAGGTTGGACGACTTCCAGCTGGCATCCTTTGCCTGCTGGTAATGTGCTGGAGGGGGCAAACTGAAGGGAGTAGATCATCCAAGGGCAGGAGGCCATAGCTGGGTATTTATTGAAGCCCAGCACACATGCGAAGAAAATCACTTTAAAATAACAGGTTCAAAACAATGAAGTCACAGTCACAGGTCACACAAAAGGCTCACAACGTCACAGCCATGCAGGCCTGGATCATCCCCACACAGTTGTGAACAATCCTCATACATAGGTGAACAATCCCCACACAGCTGTGAACAATCCCCACACAGCTGTGAACAATCTTCCTTACACACAGGTGCACATATAAAAGGGGTGGAGGGGGGGGGGTTGGCCTGTCAGTCCATATGCGATGAGGTACTATCACTCCACTGTCTGAGTGATCTAATTTGTTGCCTATGTCTCCCAGGGTCAAGGCTTCATGACAACAAAAAGAAAAAGAAAAGAAAGAAAAAAAAGGGGGGGGGGAGGGAGGGTGGTGGGGGTTGAGGATGCTGATCAGATGATTTTATATGGGCCCCAATCTAGTGGGCTTTAACTGTGATTTATGCCAATGCTAAAGTGTGTTTTTTTGTTTTTTTTGTGTGAATAGAGAGAAATTGACATTTTTGGGGAAAATAAAAAAAGATTGGTTTAACTCAATTTATGGTCTTCTTAAATCCCCCATCTCCACACAATCCCGAGCCCGGGGTCAGTGGTTGGTGTGGGCTGATGTCAATCCCCACACAGCTTGGGGTTCGGGGGTTCGGGGGCCTATTGTACCCTTAAGTGGCTTGTGGCACGTTAACCCTAAAGGTGATTACTCCCACAAGTCCTCCTCAGCGTGGTGCAAGGTCAGCTTACATGGATCTATCACTGTTTGGTATATATGGTCAGTTATGGTTGGGTGGGGGTTATAACTCTTTCTTTTTAATCTATAAATAGGGTTTGTGTCATCGCCTTTGTAGGTGTGTTGGTTGTCTGAGGTGGGTATGGGGTTGAAGATCCGACAGTTCTATTTTTAGAACTGTCCTACGCGTCACCACAATGTCTAATAGGGGGGTGGGGAATAGTGTGGAGTGAGGAGGGTGGGTGTTGCTGGCCTCCTCCAGTAGGCTGTGATAGGTCAGCCGGTGTCGCTATGTCAATTCTTCTAGGTCGAGAAGTCCCAATTCCTGTTTGTTAAATGGTCCACCCGGCATGTGAGGGTGTTTGGGGTGTCTTCCGCTGTCACCATACATGTAGGCCATGTTGCCCTCAATTCCACAAGACTTATGGACCAGCCGACAGGCAGGGTTGGGGGGGGTAGTGGGGTTATGTCCTGGGGCGCTGACCTTCCCCAACTTCGATCATCCTGGTGCAACCGTGCCAGTGGGACCTATTTGGGAGGTGTTTTATTGATGCCTGTTTTTGGCGGTGGGGGGGGGATGCTGATATGTGTCCCTGCTTGTGTGTGAGCAGATCCCTGTCAGGGAGGTGGGGGGGGGGGGGTTGAGGGGGTTGTCTCTGATCCTTCTGACCCTGACAGGTATGACCCGACACTGACAGGAGGCAGCACCAATATTTATTGGTAGGGTGGTCTATATATAGCTTCCACATCTTTAGCTTATTGGAGACAAGTTGATCTCCCCTGTTGTACTGCCACGCACGCGTTGTCTCGGGGTGACCTGTCAAGGTTTCAGGGGGTTGGGGGTACTGAGGGGGAACGATGTATCCCAGATGTCCGCCCATCAAAAATGAAAAATAAAGGCCATAAAGCTTGGTGTGAAACCATGGCTTCTGGTGCTATAGTCTAATCTATATTTTTAAAGGTTTAGAGTACACACGGGACGTG
The DNA here is from genome assembly GCA_947462335.1 of Harmothoe impar. NCBI lineage: Eukaryota > Metazoa > Annelida > Polychaeta > Phyllodocida > Polynoidae > Harmothoe > Harmothoe impar. The sequence goes on from OX381710.1 coordinate 37,760,388, forward strand.
TCGGCCCTAGTGTGGTGTCTAGATAATAATCGTCTGGTGCAGAGGGGGTTAAATATCCGCGGAGCTTATTACGAGCACTTTTGACCACGCCAACGTAGATTTGTTTGTCTGGGACATAAATTCAGTTTTAGAAAATAGTGAATGCAGAATCAATGCCAAAAGGTACAAGCGTCCGCTGTACACTTACCTCAGCCTGAGGCCCATCCTCCTGCTACCTGAGAAATCCGGTGATCAGCTTGTGTGAAAAAGAGTGTTTAGGTGTTGTGAAAAGTTTCCAAGAAGTGCTGGGGATGTGAGTGCTTTGGATAATTTCGTAGAACTAATTTGAGGTGTTGGGGATTCCACTTAAGTTTGGATCGTCGGGAAGCTGGCAAATTCATCCCTGTCAAACTTTACCCCAGAGGGGAGTGGCTATCCCTAAATTTGGCTGTGTGAGCAGCTCATGTATGAATATTCAATAGGGTATGTGGGGCCCCACTTACCCTATACAAGGTGCCCTCGTACGGGGGCTGAAGTTGGTCTTCAAATATCGAAAGTTTGAGTAGACTTGTACTGGTCTTCCAGAAAGAAGTTTTTAATAAATAAATTTTGAAATGTGTTATAACAAAGGGGGAAAAATATTGTGATGTCTTTTCTCAAGCCACCTGGTCCTCTTAATTCCCAAACAGAGGCCTTCACACCGGTGTATGCAGAGGAAAAAAGATAGGGCACGCTGCTGCGGTCTCCCCAATGCAAAGCTGCATTCCGTGTATACACGCGCCAGATCAAGCCAGAGATCTCTATAGTCGACCGATATGTGGTTGGTCTCTACCGCTTCAGCTCCACACCAGGCACTGGATTTGCACCACACCAGAAGGGGTGATTAAATAGTCCCTGTATACCTTGGTTTTACCCTACTGTATTTGTGATTTGTATATAAAAATTTCTAAATTTCAAAACTTCAGGAACTTCTAATAAATAAAGATGCTAGAATGACTGTTAGGGTGGTTGTATGTGTCTCAACTGGGGGTCAAGGGGTTGCCTGGCGGCCTCTAGGCACATTACTTTTCCTGGTAGTCTGTGCCGAGAGCAGTCTGATTAAATAACCCTGATACCTGGTATGTTGACTCTTTATATTGAGTGGCCAAAATTATGGATATATTTGGGTGGACACCTGGAATAAGTGGGGGTTAATTATTACATATTTTTAGGGGTGGGTGTACGAGAAAGTCTTTCCATCTATATACTTGCTGTAGGAGCTCTGTTGATTTGAACTGCTCCCCTTTGGCTGGGAGGCCAAGGTACTAAGGGGGGGGGAGGTTATGTGTAGATCCTTGTGGGGTCTTACTTGGGAGGGGCTAAGGGGGGGTGGGTGGTTTGTGTTTGGAGGGGTGTAAGGTGGCGGCACTTCTCTTGGGGGTATGAGGGTAGATGTGGTTACTTTTAATAGGGGTGGTAGGTGGGAATAGCATTGTGGCCCTAGGATTTTATGGGCAGTGCTTAATATATTATATTAAGTATGGAAATTTTGTGGGTTTTGACAATATGTACATATATATATACATAATTATATATTCCTTTCCCTTACCGACTGCAGGTATATGACAAATGCCCTGTTCTGTTACTGGGTCTTTTCTGTTTATTAATCTTCTATTCACATCGTCAAAGTGAAAATTACTTATTGGAAGAAAAATTTGAAGGCTTTGATGCCTTAGTAGATTGATGTAGATTTTATCCCCACACAGCTTTTTGTAGGTAAAAATCGATATTTATGGAAAAGCTAAAACATGGTTCAATTTTGCTGATTTTCCGATCTTCTTGCATATTTCCATCCCCACACAATACTGGGTCTGTGTTCTGCAGTTGGTGTGGGTTGATGTCGATCCCCACACAGCTTCAAGTCCGGTATGGGGTGGGGGTAAGTAGTGTGGGCACATACTATAGGGCAAGTTGGGGGGGGGCATGCACCCCTAGGAAATGTTTTATTTCCACAGGTCAAATGGTGCATTCTAATGTATTTTGATGTGCCCTCTGTAATAAAAATAATTACTATATATCCGAGAAAAGTCTTATAGATTTTAAACCTTAGCGTGATAGCGTGACGTCACTCCCAAACGTGATAGATTCACGCCGAATGTGTGAGACTTGAGAGGTCTGCAATCCTCGCATACTTATGACTTCAGTGTGCTCTGGTACCCTGCGGCAGAGGCAGGGGCACCGGAGTAGACTATAGTGCATCACTGAGCCACAGTACGGCCTGTGCCGAGGGCTCATAGCAAAATTCCATGCACTCAGGAAACTAAATGAAAAGGCAACGAGGCGGGGGGGGGGGGGGGGGGTTGTTAATGTGGGAGGGAGCTGAGTCCATACAACAGGTGTATGGATACTAGCAGAGATAAGGTGGTATGTATATATATGTGGCATAATACATGCCTAGTGACTTCTATCCTAGGGGGACACTAAGTCACCAATGCTATATGTGCTATACTCTTGGGTTTATTGGGGGTTTTGGTTTGAGGAGGGGGGGGGAACTAACCATAGACTACGACTGAAAATAGTATAGTCCTTTGTCTAGCATGAGTTAATTCCAACCTGCCCTGCCATGTACATTGCGATAATACCTGTGAGACTACTGCTTGTGTGTGTGACATTCTGAATAAACCTGAAATTCCAGTAATACTCCAGCAGTAGTGCGGCTGGGCCTACCTGTACCCCTCCTGGTGTCCGGATATGGTGATGAAATATGGCAGAGGTTCTCCTCCTTGGTGAGTGTCTCCAGGCTGGGGTGGTGATATACCAGGCAGGCAGCATATTGGTCAGCAAGGCAGGTGGCCGGGTGGTGGTGTAGTGATTGGTAGACTTGGCTGTGGTTGTGTGGTGTAGTCAGTGTGGTGGCAGTGGTCTATCCTCCTGTGTCTGTGTCTGTATCAAGTGGAATCAAAACCAAAACTATCTGTCTCAATATCACTCATGGCCTGTGAAGAGGTTAACTTCTAGTGGGTTCAGCCAAGAGTTCTCCACCAGTGTCGAGAGGTCATTTAGTGTAGATGATCCGACAAGGAGACATAATAGATTAGAGTTGATATCCAGCTTTATTGTAGTCACAGAGTAGAGGTAGTATACAGGGTGAGTGCCACCTCACATGTATGTCTACAAGGAGGTAGGGTAGGAGCACCCAGCTCCTAGCCCTACTCCAGGCATCTTGGTTACAGCAGCAGCTCCAGTGTGGGTCCCAGCCTCCTGGTGGGATAAGGCACCCTCTGGAGGATCCAGAGGCTATTTATACTCCTCAGCCCTGTCAGGCTGAGGACCAGGAGTCATCCATCAGTCTATAAATAGACTGGTCCTCCTGTCACCCATCCACCCTGCGGGGGGCTGTGTGACAGGAGAGGAGGAACACCCTGGACACCTGTCACCACTCCTCCAGTATGTTTACTGTGAGTGTGCCAGGCTGTACCACCCTCCTGTGGGGATTCCCCACACCAGCCACTTGAGTGTACCCTCAGATCACTCGGTGCATCTCAGATAGGAGTGCTTAGTATGGGAGTGCATCATGGAGGAGCGCACCATGCAGCCCCTCGACAATAACAATGTATCGCCTCAGGATATAGGCCTACCCTGGGTCGTTACTGATGGTACGTCAGAAGCCTGGTCACGCTGTCATGATTTGAAGACCACTTCCAGAGGTTTTGAAGAAAATTGCATAAATGTACAGATACATTGTATTTTTCAACAAAACTAGTGAAGCTCCCCAAATGTTGTATTGAAAATGTGTGCTTTCCCTACTACTCACAAGAGGGCTTTACAGTGAATGGTAATATACACTCAGCCATTATGCTGTTGGTCATCTGTCTGCCCGTTGCTAAGGGCAGAAGTACATGTGGGAGATGGGAGGGTGTGTACGGAAGGGCATACTAAGCCTCATACTCTAATATTAGCCTCTAGTGGCAGATAGCAATGTACAGTAGCATGTCCAGGGAATTATCCCTGTTCATCTAAACAGCTCTATTATAGGTCGAGTTACATATACTTGCTCGTTGCTATCTATATGGGAGGTGCAGTGGGCCACTGGACCCTGACATCTAGGTAGGGTGCCAAACACCCCCTCCCCTACCATATGCAGTGGGCCGTTCTGATCCACCCAGTGGGAGCTGGGGAGGTAGGAACTGACCACCGCAGAGGGGGGGGGGGGGGCACTCTCTCAGCTTTGGTGATTCCAAGCGAAAGGGTTCATTCTGGGGTCCTATATGGGCAAGGACACACAGGTAATTTTCCCATAAAAAGGGTCCTAGTTTGTTGAGCTACCTCCTGTATTAAGGATGACAAGGTTTAGGTTATGTTCTCACACACATACAGTAGAAAATATAGGGAGTGCCCCCCCCCCCCCATTGGGTTGGTTGTCACCCAATATGAGCACACATTGGGTATTGGGTACTGCAGTTCATGTGCTTCTCACTGGGGACAGCACAATCACTGATATTTCGGATCTGAGGTCTCATGGAGTGGCCCCAACTAAACCAAGTAATAAATAAATAAATATAGCTCTAGATGAGTTACTTTTCAATAGAAAGTCAGTTAACATACTTAGGTACCTGTATATGATAGCGAAATTGCCAATTATAAACCTCTGGATGTGGTCTTTAACTAATTTTCTCAGGAATCCTATACACTGACAAGAAACAGTCACAATGGGAGTCCAGGCTATAAATGCTAATACACGTATATCATTGTAGCATCAACATTTGATTCAGAATTCCATCTCATGAAAATAATTATAGTTAACTTAAAACTCTACAATAAGCATGATATATTGGGTTATAGTGGAAAACTAAAGAAGAGCAAAAAAGGTCTGGAGGATATATTTATTGATTGATAAATAATGTATAATATAACATAAGGGAACGGGCGAAACTGTACATATATATGTATGAATATGTATGGGTATAGTAGATATACATTGAATAAGTGGGGGGAAGCAATACACTTTAAGATACAAGTATAGTGAGATTAATATAATAAGAGAAAAGAAAGTCGTCGCATACATTAAGTCACATGTAAATCGGACAAGCCCAGTACGCGGGCCACGCAGTAAATAACGAATATAAGGAACATGTATAAATAATGTTATAAGGTCCTGTAATGGTAGACTTGGCCACAATAAGAGTCAAAAGTTATATGGACTAAATATATTCAGCTCTGTGGCCAGGGTCTAGAGCCTGAGCAGGAAAGCAACAAATAAACTAGGATCCGGGCTGACACAGCTGGTGGGAAAGATAACAACGGTATAAAATCCAGGTCAGGAGATAAGCTAAGATCGGGAAGACGAACGGCGAATGGGGAACGCGGCCTCAGCGATGGGAACAAGTAGTACAGGCAAATGGGGCTATGCGTCGGGGTTAAAATCCATATGGCCAGGATGTCCGTGGCCGGGGTCTTCGAGAACAGCAGGTGGGGTAGGTAGCGAAGGAGGCGGCCAACCAGGGCCTCAAGGGCAGCAGGTGGGGTAGCTGGTGAAGGAGGCGATCACTAGGGCCTCGAGAGCAGCATAGGGGGTAGGCGACGACACAGGCTGAAGGCCGGCCCCGAACACAACATGGCCACGACCATCCCCTGCCTAATTTATTCAGGATGGTCTTGAGTAGGGCCGCCTAATGGCCAATCAATAGAGATGAGAGATGACGCTGACGAGCAATCAATAGGTGCTGGGTATGGTCATGAAGGGAAGCTGAAATAAAGTAAAAGAAACAAGTATAAGCCTAGGGGGAAAGGAAAGCGCAGTCAGTTATCAGTGAGCGTTTGGGGGAGTACGATCGAGAAGACCAGATGGCACTGTGTAACTCCTGAGGAGTATGTGTGTGGTTCTAAAGGTTTAACATCGGTTTAACATTGACTAACAACGTCTTGTGATCTAGACGTTGGGAAATATGGATCATTGGAATCTGTGCATTTATGTATAACGTTTCAATTGGAGATATGGTGTAACGACATTGCCACCGGAATTGTATATTGAATGTTCTATTCACATGCTAACCTGGAGTCCTGTATTCTGGAGAGAACCATGGAGTTAGTGATACAGTATACCGGTTTTATAAGCATGGAGCTGGAGAGTCAATTGTATAGACTGGCCGACCTGATGAATTGGAAACTGATAGTATGTGTATACCCCGGATCCATAGTGGTGACCGGAGAGTAACCATTAGATTGCACCTGTGTTCTCGTAAACCGCTATCAGATCCATCGGTATCATAGAGAAGCGTATAAGGTCGTCTCCGAGACATGATGACGATTATGATGTGGACATATAATAACCTAATTGAAATCAGGTTGAAAGTATTTATTGGTTGATTGCGTGGAGACTTATACATTCTGGATTCCATAAAGGATTCCTGCTGGATATTTATATGTATACTTTGCCTTGACTAAGGCCGTCGCGTATAATTATCAATGCAAGCCCTGGAGCTAAATGATAGAAATGATGTACATATCTCTATATATATGAAGGGAAGGCTGTGATTACGATATAAACCTGTGAAAGTGCTCTATATATATTATAACATCCATAACATCAAATAAAGCTGGATCTCACTACCCTTGCGTTATTCTTGGGCGGAAGCCTACCTCTGACTAGTTTACCCCACAGAGTAAGAGTGTAGAAGACGAATGTTGGACCCCATTTAAGTATACTAAAACGCTATGTTTGTATAGGACATTAACTATAGCCCAATATTAGGTAGTCGACACCCGATTTGTAAAAACATGAGAAAGTTAAATACACAAAAAGCCAGATGTTCCTTCGTATATTAACTAATGTGCACTGAGGGATCTTTCTTAGATCCCTCCTCCTCCTCCTCCTCCTCCTCCTCTTCCTCCTCAAGCATTGCATCAATATAATGTAGAAAGATGAGCTAGGGAGACATCCATTGGAATGGTTATATAGAAGGGGGGATAGACATTACCAATGTGACTCTCTATTCCAAAGGAACCATCCTTCAATGACCCTCTCTACAAAGGGAGTCGTGGATCAATGACTCTCTTTACATTTGGAGTCACTGTGCCTATAGACTCTCTTTCGGAAGGGAGTTGCAGCATAGACCTGAATTCTGTTTGTGGTGGGGAATCATAAAAGGGAGTCATTTTGGGGGGCAAAACCAGGGTTCTTTTAGGGGAGTCACATAACTACCTTCATCAAGAGAGTCAGAAATAGTATCAGTAAAGAGAGTCATTCTGGAGGAAAGCCTGGATTCCCTTTTGACTCTGTTTCTTCATCATTGATGTCAGGGTCACAGATGTCTTGTGTCTGGGAGTTCATAGAAGAATCAGCATGGGAGAGGGGGAAATTTCCCGACTGATGATCATGGCCATCAATGCAGGATGCACACCGTTCACATTGAGAGGGCCAAGCCAATGCAGCAGAGTTCCTAACCTAGCTGTGGATGAGTATGACCAGCAGTCCTCAACAAAGCAGATGTCTTCCAGTCCGGGGCAAGGGATGATCTGAAATGCTGTGCCCACCTTCTCCTTTTGGACAAATTAATCTTTTTTTTTCATTTTTCTTTTTTTGGAGGGGAGTAAAATGAGGCCCAGAATGAAACCATAAATGTGGATGCTCTGCCAGAGTAACCTCTCTCAAGAAACTCACACAGTGTTACTCACACAGAGGATCACACTTGATGGCCAGGTGGACCTGGTTTTTTCAGTGATTTGCCAAATGATGCACTAGAACAGGCTTTGACATGGTGATTTGGCGAAATCTGGCCCTCACTTACATTGACATGCACGTGCAATCGTCAACTACACGTACAATTGGCAACGAAATGAGACCTCGTTCAAAACCTGTTTCAATTGTTGTCTGCAAGCATCGACTATGGCAACAATTGCCATCGATTTGAGACCTCGTTTTTCATTTCTGGGCATGGTTTCGAACCAAATGGTGCATCATACCACGTGACACAGTGCCTGTGTAGCCTGAGATGTCTGTGTGGGCCGAGACTGAGCACAAACCAAATCGTGCATCATACCACGTGACTCAATGCCCGTGTAGCCTGAGATGTCTGTGTGGGCCTAGACTGAGCACGAAACCAAATTGTGCAGCATACCACGTGACTCAGTGCCTTTGTAGCCTGAGATGTCTGTGTGGGTAGAGACTGAGCACAATCCAAATCGTGCATTATACCACGTGACTCAGTGCCTTTGTAGCCTGAGATGTCTGTGTGGGCCGAGACTGAGCACAATCCAAAATCGTGCATCATACCACGTGACACAGTGCCTTTGTAGCCTGAGATGTCTGTGTGGGCCGAGACTGAGCACAAACCAAATCGTGCAGCATACCACCTGACTCAGTGCCCATGTCGCCTGAAATGTCTGTGTGGGCCGAGACTGGGCACAAACCAAATGGTGCAGCATACCACCTGACACAGTGCCTTTGTAGCCTGAGATGTCTGTGTGGGCCGAGACTGAGCACAAACCAAATGGTGCATCATACCACGTGACTCAGTGCCCGTGTCGCCTGAGATGTCTGTGTGGGCAGAGACTGGGCACAAACCAAATCATGCAGCATACCACGTGACTCAGTGCCCGTGTAACCTGAGATGTCTGTGTAGGCAGAGACTGGGCACAAACCAAATGGTGCATCATACCACGTGACACAGTGCCTGTGTAACCTGAGATGTCTGTGTGGGCAGAGACTGAGCACGAACCAAATGGCGCAGTATACCATGTGACACAGTGCCTATGCACCTGACAGCCTGTAAATTATATGCAAATTACTTTGATGTCCCCATTAACATATAACCAGATGCTCTCCCCTTCCATGTATTATATTTTGTCCTCCTCTCATGACTCTGCCTCGATAGCTCAGTTGGGAGAGCGTTAGACTGAAGATCTGAAGGTTCCCGGTTCGATCCCGGGTCTGGGCAGACAATTTTTCTTCTGTCCATGTTTTACGTTTTCAAATGTATGAACAAGAGAACACTTGTGTTGTTTATTTCAATCATGTTTTTTCCCCAATGATAGCAAAGGCAATGACAGCAATGATAACAGAAACAATGTTGACTGCATCCATGGTGTAGGGTTGGTCTGCTCAGCAGAGAAACCTTTCTTCATTCAGTTACCCATATGCTAGATCATGCCTTCCGACACTCCCCTTCCCGTTTCACTTATGTCAGATACTCCCTCCTATACCTGTTCAAACCACCGGCCCAGGCACCAAGTGCTACAGTTCCAATAACTTCGGGTGGAGAGGCACCAGAGAGTGTCACCCTTCTAATCCCACTCATAATGCCATGTTTGGACCAGAAAAGGACTCATAATGGTTTTTTTTCATGTTTGGACGAGAAAGGGACACACCCTTCTCAAGGCCCCATACTAAGTGTGATCCTCTGTGTGAGTAACACTGTGTGAGTTTCTTGAGAGAGGTTACTCTGGCAGAGCATCCACATTTATGGTTTCATTCTGGGCCTCATTTTACTCCCCTCCAAAAAAAGAAAAATGAAAAAAAAAGCTTGTTTTCCACTTTTATTGAAAGACAGTGTTGTAATACGAGTAATGCCCTGACAGATTTAAACGTCTAAAAGACGTCTCTTCTTCCTCTTCTTGGTCAGGTGATCGCACTTCAGTTTTGCTGATCTGTCAGACTTTCGATCAAACAGCCTTGGTGATAGGACTCTTGCCTCAGGGGATCCTACTCATAATGCCATGTTTGGACTGGAAAAGGACACACCCTTCTCAAGGCCCCATACTAAGTGTGATCCTCTGTGTGAGTAACACTGTGTGAGTTTCTTGAGAGAGGTTACTCTGGCAGAGCATCCACATTTATGGTTTCATTCTGGGCCTCATTTTACTCCCCTCCAAAAAAAGAAAAATGAAAAAAAAAGCTTGTTTTCCACTTTTATTAAAAGACAGTGTTGTAATACGAGTAATGCCCTGACAGATTTAAACGTCTAAAAGACGTCTCTTCTCCCTCTTCTTGGTCAGGTGATCGCACTTCAGTTTTGCTGTCAGACTTTCGCAAAATAAGCCACGAAAAGCTAACACATGAGTTCTCAATGTTTTTCGACTTTTATTAAACAATTTTACATGCCAAATAACAGTAAATAGACCGTGCTTAGACATGCCTTTTCTTCCTCTTCTTGCTCACGTGTTTTGCTGTTTCAGTGGATGTGTCAGAATCTCCACTTTTGAGCAAACAGGCTTGCGTAGTCCATAGTCGGCTAAGAAGAAGTAGAGGGTTGGTATTCTCCATGTCCTGGAGATGAGCAAATCCAGCAGGTGATAGCACTCTTGCCTCAGGGGACCAGTATTTCACCCTCGCACGCATGCAGTCAGGGGAATAATATGTATTCGTTCCTCTGGTTGCTTGCAATGCTGCCTCAAGCTCATTACACAGAATGCTGGCTCCTACTACTGCTTTTCTATCGATGTATAAATATAGCTTACTGTGAACAGGGTCCTCTACTACGATGTAGCCCATGCCATGACGATCCATCATAGAAATGAATTTGGCTATTGCGGTTGGTATGTAATTCTCTCCATCTTCTGTGCCGACTACATACTTCAAAGTGAATTCCGTGGTGCATTGAAAAGGAAAGCTGTCCTCCTCAAATGACATCCTGTGCCCTGTCACTTTCTCAATATTCTGCAGATGAAAATATCCAGCGGGTAGAACTATGGTGTCGCGGGACAAGTTTCTCATGAATACACGCATGCAAGCACTCTCTTTTATCACAGCGTAGAAGTTGTCCCACGGGTACAGTTTTTCCATTTCTGTCAGCACCACGTCTAATGTTTCGCGGGTAACGCCTTTTGGGTCGAGCATTGATTTTTTTACAGGTGCGTAGCTAAAAAGTAGGTAAAGACGTCCAGTCAAATAGTCATCCAGTAGAAAGTACCTAACGAAATGAGTATGCAGAGCGGAAATGAATTTGATCATTGGAGTCGGTATATCTGGTTCTCCGGCTTCCTTTCTTCGCTCTTTTTTGGCTACCAGGTATCCCGTTTTCCTGAAAGGAAAATCGCTGTACAAATTCTGGCCCACTCTGTAGCCTGTCACCTTCTTGATTTTCTGTAGCATTTCCAATGTCTCGTACTCCTTCCCTAAGTCCCATCCTGGAAGTGTCGTCATCTTTGCCGTTAACATGTTGACTCGACCCTCATCAGGTAAAAATGTTGACTCGACCCTCATCAGGTAAAAACACAGTCTGCTGAATCGAATTTTGGCTTTCACATTTACATCTGGTTTTTTTTCTGGGCCTCATTTCACTCCCCTCCACGAAAAGATAACACATGAGTTCTCAATGTTTTCGACTTTTATTAAACAATTTTACATGTCAAATAACAGTAATAAAACCATGCTTAAACATGTCTCTTCTTCCTCTTCTTGGTCACTTGTCCGCATTTCAGTTTTGCTGTTTCAGTGGATGTGTCTCCACTTTTGAGCAAACAGGCTTGCGTAGTCCATAGTCGGCTAATAGGCAGTAGAGGGTCAGGATTCTCCATGTCCTGGAGATGAGCAAATCCAGCAGGTGACAGCACTCTTGCCTCAGGGGACCAGTATTTCACTCTTAAGCGCATGCAATCAATCTTATCAATAAAAACAAAGTGTCCTCCTTTGTTGTTAGAGTATACCTGGTATGCTGCATCAAACTCTTTGAGTACAATGCTGTCTTCTTCTACTGCTCTTGCATCGAAAAATAAGTATATGTAACTCTGAACATGGTCGTCTACTACAACATAGCCGATACCATGACGATCCATGATGGAAATGAATCTGGCTATTGCGGTTTGTATGTAATTTTCTCCATCTTCGACTACATATGTGTAACAGAATATCTCGGTGTATTGAAAAGGAGACAATTCAAACAAGACCCTGTGCCCTGTCACCTTCTGGACATTCTGCAGATGAAAAAATCCAGGGGGTAGAACTATGGTGCAGCGAGACAGGTTTCTCATGAATACACGCATGCAAGCTATCTCTTCTATCACAGCATAGAACTTGTCCATCAGGTACAGTTTTTCCATTTCTGTCAGCACCACGTCTAATGCTTTTCGCAGAACACCTTTTCGGTCATAGTCATTGAGAGATTGGTATTTGAACAGTAGGTAAAAACGTCCATTCACATAGTCGTCCAGTACAAAGTACTCCACGTACTGCCTGTGCAAAGCGAAAATGAACTGTGTCATTGGAGTCGGTATATCTGGTTGGTCGGCTTCGTTCCTTGGCACTTTTTTGGCTACAAGGTATCCAGTTTTCAAGAAAGGAAATTGGCTGTTAGAATTATGGTTGCAATCAGTCATATCCTCGATTCTCTGCAGCATTACCATTGTCTCCAAGTCCCAGTTTGCATCCATCTCTGTCTGTTTCTATGTTGACCCAACCCTCATCAGGTAAAAACGTGGTCTGCTGAATCGAATTTTGGCTTCTGATGCTTTTAGTGACACTCACATTTCACACTTCTTTTTTGAATTCTTCTTCCATCTGTGACTCTATTTCTCAACCAATTTCTATTCATGGTTTTCACACAAAGGAACAACAAGGATTAATTTTTTTGGGGGTATGCTTTTATTTCAATCATGCATCGAATTCAATTCCTGCGTCTGTATAGCAAGGTTTGCAAACTGTGACTGCCGGCTATCACCCATGAATGCAATAGAATTGGCATGGTGTTCCCTGAACAACCTCTCTGCATCTTGCTCTGTGATTGATATTTTCATTCGGTCGCAGAACTCAGGGTCGAACAGCCTAGGTAACCTACAGTATAAGGCCACCAACTTGTCTCTGCAGTCGATGTTCAAGTCCATTGCAAATTCGTTCAACAAGCCTAGGTTGAACCTTTTTTTTACCGTGGGGAACACCGTGCTCCATTCCTCCACATTGGTTCCTTTTGCTCCACGAAGAAAGTCCTTCAGCTGCTGAAAGGAATCTTCCTTGGCGACTCTTACAAGTAAGGGGGCACCAAAAACTGTTTCCAGTCGAATGAAGGTGCAATCCCATTCCAGTACTAAGAAAACCATTTCCTGGGCATATCTTCTGGCAGGATAAACACTGTATCGTGGTTGTGTTAACAACTCCTCCACCGTTCGAACGTCACACTCGAGACAGACAAGCCAGTGTCTCGCACGAGTGTGAGGTCCTACACAAATGTCAGAGAGAAATGGTCGAAGGGTGTCAAGTCCAGGAAATGCCATTTTGCTGTACCATATTTCTGATCACTGAAGTACCCCCGAGTAAGAGTTGCAAAATACGATTCCAGTTTCCCCAGTTTCAATTCTCTGCTTTCATTCACACCTCAACTGCAATGCAGTAATACAAGATAGCTAGCTGTATTTTTGGCATTCACCTGTATTATGTCATATCACCAGATAATCAATGTTCTAGTATCATGTTGTCTTATTCCTCACATCATTCATATCATGTAAAAACAACAAAGAATGCATATGAGGATACATATTTTATTCTTCCTTCACATAACATTGTTGACATGACTGTGCATACTGAATTGGTTGAGAGTTGGCCATTGCCTGGTCTTCTGTTCTACTATAGTCTCACTTTTCGTGCTGGAGAGTCAGAGCATCTCTTGGTTTTCCTCTTTCATGTAGTCCACATAATCAACATTGCACTTCTTGGTCTGTATAGCAGTCTTTGCAAAGCAAAACAGTTTGCTATCATTCCTGAAGGCAGCAGAATTACTAGAGTGTTCCCTGATCAACCTCTGTGCAACTTCCTCTGTCATTGAAACTTTCAATCGACTGCATAATTCTATGTCTAACAGCCTAGGCAACCGATAGTAAAGGGCCACCAAGGTGTCTCCGGAGTTTATGTTCAATTGCATTGCAAAATTATTCAATAAGTCTTGACAAAACTTAGTACTGTCTGTGTTGAGAAATATGTCCCATTCTTCCAATTGTGTCCCCATGGCTCCCTTAAGAAAACCCTGCAATCTGCAAAATGATGGCTGTCTTATGACTTTTCCGAGCAATCCCACTCCTTCACCGAATAATCTTTGCAATCGTGCGAACTTGCAGTCAAGTTTCATTGCAACAAACACAATAGTCTCTGCATATCTTTTGGTAGAATAAACAGAATATTGTGCCCCTTCTTCTTTTGGTTTGACAGTATGAAATTCAGTCACCAACAGGTCCTCCACCGTTTTTACATCAGTCTCAAGAGAGAGCAGCCAATTTCTAGCATGGGTATTAGACACAACATCAGTCTTAGCCAGAAAGCGTTTAAGGATGTGGATTCCAGGAAATAGGTTTGCCATTATTGTGTATTCCAGAAGGAAAGTGATGTATCACCCTCTGAAGTAGCCTTGAGCAGGAGCTCCAAAATACAATCTTAGTTTCAGTGAAACGGTTTCCCCTTTCCCTAAGAAGGAAGAACAAGAGTTGTTTTGTTTCGAGTTTTATTCATAAGCTGTTCTCTACACAGTCAATAACGCACTGTTTTACCTCTATGGCGGTCTTTGCAAAACAAAACCGTCTGCTGTGATCCTGGAATGCCCGAGAATTAAGAAAATGGTCCTTGAACAACCTGTATGCATCTTGCTCTGTGACATTCATTTGGCTGCAGATTCTGGTGGGGTTAAACAACAGGGATAACTCACTGTGCAAATTCACAAAATCACAGATGGAATCTATCCTCAATTCTATTGCAAATCTGTTCAACAGGAATTGAGAAAACTTGGTCTCTTTGGTGGAGAACACAGTGCTTCATTCCTCAACATTGGTTCCTTTTGCTCCCCGAAGAAAGTCCTTCAGCTTTTGAAAGCAAGGCTCCTTGACAACTATTCCAAGCAGCGGAGCACCAGTTTCAAGTTAAGCAAATGTGCAATCCCATTGAAGTAGAACAAAAACTACTTTCCTAGCATATCTTTTTGCAAGATATACATGATGTTGTGTTCAGTGGCTAACAACTCCTCCACCACCTGTACATCAGACTCAATGCAGAGAAGCCAATATATTGCATGAGTATGAGGCTTTACAGGGATAAGAGAGAGAAACCTTTGAAGAGTGTGAAGTGCAGGAAAGTGCAGGAAAAGGTCCCCCCCCCCCCGGAGTAACAGTTGCAAAATCCTATTTTAGTTTGCATGAAAATTTCAAAACACAACTATTTTGTTTTTGAGTTTTATTCAACCAGTTTCAAATCTACACATTGGGTTCACTCTGTATCTCTCTTACTATCTTCACAGCAGTCTTCGCAAAGCACAACTGTCGGCTATGACCCATGAATGCATGAGCATTACGAAAGTGGTCTTTGAACAACCTGTCTGCATCTTGCTCTGTGACTGATACATACAGTCGGTTGCAGATTCTGGTGTTAAACAACAGGGACAACTCACTGTAAAAATTCACCAAAATACACATGGAATCTATCCCCAATTCTATTGCAAATCTGTTCAACGAATCTTGGGAAAATTTAACTTTCTCTGTGGAGAAAACCGTGCTCCATTCTTCTACCTTGGTCGCTTTGGCTCCCCGAAGAAAATTATTTAGTTTCTGGAAGCTATGTTTTTGAATGACCTTTCCAAGCAAGGGAGTACCAAACACTGTTTCCAGTTGAGCAAATGTGTAATCCCATTGAAGTGCAACGAACACTAATGTCTCAGCATATTTTTTGGCAGGATATGCATGATGGTGTGTATCTGCTTCAATGGTTGCTAACAAGTCCTCCACAGTCTGCATGTCAGACTCAATGCAGAGAAGCCAGTATGTTGCAGGCTCTACATCGGTCTTGGTGAGGAAGCGTTGCAGGGCGTGAAATCCAGGAAATGCCATTTTTCTGTCTCACAGAAATGGTCACTGAAGTACCCTTAAGTAAGAGTTTCAAAATCAAATTTTAGTTTTCTCTTATTTAGTTTTATTCAACCTCTTTCAAATCTATGTACACATTATGTGTATCTCTCTTACTATCTTCTGGCAGGTTACCCTCGGGAAGTTGAGGAATTTCCAAACTTAACCACCAGAGGATGGTGCAGATAGCCTTGTTGTAGAAGGTCACGACATACGCCATGCCGACGAACAGCAACACGATGGCCCCCATCATCCCTAGCCACCACGCCAACGCTATTTTGAACGCCTCAAACTGCAAACATAAAAATAGTCATCAGGGGAGGAGGCTCAGATATCTTTATGATGCATCAATGGTGAGTAGACTCTCCAATATGATGGCAATGGCATGAGCTGTACATGGCTACACAAGTGTCAAGTTAAGAACATTACAACTGGATACCAGCATCTAAGTGAAGGACCCTGTTCTACTTACCATAAGCAGCTTTACGACGGCGATGACAGGTACTACCAGACGTAGGGTGATGTTTAGCAATAGAACAAAGGCATAATACACAACACGCATAGCACGACAGTTGTACTGGCACATGGCTTCAGTGTTGAGAAGTCTAGGAAATGCCATTTTTCCGTCTCACAGATAAAGGAGATGGCCACTGAAGAACCCTTGAGTCAAAGTTTCAAAATCCTATTTTAGTTCTCTTTCATGCAAGGGGTGATATTTATACCTGGATGATGTCACGTGACACAATATGCAAATTAGTCACCTGCAGAGCTGAATAATATACCCCAGAGGCATCTTTATATGCAAATGTCATGTGACATCATTAGCATATAAGCAACTGTTGATTCAAAGACACAACTGTTTTGTTTCGATTTTTATTGACAGCTCAATTAGTTTCAAACATGTAATCCACATAGTCGACAATGCACTTCTTCATCTCTACAGCTGTATTCACCAGGCATAACTGGTGGTTATGCTTGCGGAAGGCAATGGAGTTACGATAGTGGTCCCGATACAGTCTGTCCGCATCTTCCTCCGTGAACGACACCCCCAGTCGGTGGCAGAGTTCTTTGTCGTACAGCTTGAACAAGTCATGGTACAGAACCACCATCGTTGCAGTGGAGCTTATCTTCAACTCTATTGCAAACACGTTCAATAGTTCTTGGGAGAATTCCACCTCTTCTACAGAGAAAAATGTACTCCATTCACCTATGCTGGTTCCTTTGGCTCCAACAAGGAAGTCCTTCAGTGCATGGAAACAATGATCCTTTATCAGTCTTCCGAGCAAGCCTTCACCGAAAGCCATTTCCAGTTGAGAAAACGAGCACTCCCATTGCAGTAGAACATAAACCATCGTCTGTGTATATCTTCTCGCAGAGTAGACACAATATTCCATTTCTGCCTCATTTCCTCCTATCACCTGATGTGCAGACAGATTCGCCATCAGGTCCTCGACTGTTTTCAAGTCAGACTCGACACAAAGAAGCCAGTTTGTGCCACTAGTGTTATGCCGTACAGTATTCCTGGTGAGAAAGCGTCGAAGGGTGTGAATCCCAGGAAATATGTCTGCCATTGTGCTCGATCCACACAGAGAAATCACCCTCTGAAGTACCCCTGAGCACGAGTCGCAAAATCCAATTCCTGTTTAAGTGAAACCTTTTTCTGTAAACTGTCGGGTATGATCCGCGAATTAGGAAAGTGTTTCCTGAGCAATCTTCCCCTGTGATGGATACTTTCAATTTCCATGTTCATTCAAGACAACAAATTATTGCGTTTCCTCGAGTTTTATTTCAGACAATAATGGGTAAGGATCATTTATCATTAGAGTTATCATCAAAACAGCCCTCGTCATAAAAAATGTCATCCAGAGGGTGTGATCTTTCTGTTAACAAAAGCGTCAGAACCAGAAGAAGTAACAGTGAGAACATGCAGTGCAACACCAGTTCGTCCATCTTCATTTCCGGCGATCGATTCAACAAATCATGCAGACGCTTTGGGGAGAATATCTTTCTCAATGCTTCTACTTGCAGCAGGAAGTCATTCAGCTCTTTGAAGCGTTCTTCCCTCACAATTTTTGCCGGCACGCCATCACTGAATACTCTTTCCAATTCAGCGAATGTGCAATCCCATCGGAGTAGAACAAAGGTATTTCTTCTTGCAGAATAGACAAGTGTATCGGATGTAGGCAGATGCACTAGCATGTCCTCCGCTGATTTCTTATCACACTTAAGACAAAGAAGCCAGCTTGTACCATGGGTTTCAGATGTGACAGCAGTCTTGGCAAGGAAGCGTTCAAGGGCATGAGGAAACATTTTCTTCTGAACAAAAATAATGTTAGTCCCCTAAATCCACTAAGCAAGAGCTTCAAAATCCAATTTCCATTCTCAATGAACAATCAGTTGTTATTTCTTACAAAAAGTTGTACTTGTTTATCCAACCAACAGTTATGGAGATCAATACGAAAACAACCATGAATCTTTCTCCCATTTTCCTGCTATGTGGTATTTGTTCAGTCACAACCCTTCTTACAAGTTTGATTCCTTCCGACTCTAATTCAGCTCTTCTCTCTTTGATATCATCCGTGCAGGCAGTCAGAAACCTCTTTTCCCCCATCATCACCATCAACCACTTCAATTGTCCCCATCTGAATCAAAAGAAGAATCATTCCTTGATTGAGAGTGCATCATACTGTTTTGAGTTTTTTGTTCCTCCCTCAAGAAAATTAACCAGCTCCTCAGTTGCACACTGTTAGAAAATGAGTACTGGGAATGAGCATTTCATGGAAACTTCCATTTAAGTTGGAACCAGTTTTCACACAGAAATTCCCATCCAGATCTTACATGTGGGAACAATGAGCAAACACATTTTTCATTTCTGTTCTTTTATTTCCTTCTGGTCTCATCTAGAATATTGTCCATGCCCCGAAGGGCCACATATCTCCACCACCACCTCTTATGATCTCCGAATTCCGTAGCATTCCAAGCAGCAAGGCACGAAACTGATTTCTGGTTTCAACCCTCCTGTAATAGAACTGCTCTGGAATGTAATCTGCCGCTGCGTGGGTCCATTCGAGATATTCAGCAGATTTCTTGAGAAGGGTATTGTGCACCAAAGCATCACGAGTCAGAACGAAATGCACAAATCCTAATCCGTCTTCTCGCTTGTTGCTCGTGTAATGAAACAAGAAATGCTCGATAAATCCTAAGTAGTCCAGGAACTGACACAGTGCTTTTAACATGCGGTTCAATTTTTCTGGTAGGAGAGCAGAGTTTGTCTGTCCTTTTTTCAGGCAGCAAACAAATTCCTCCATGTCGAAAATTCCAACTGGAATCGAATAGTGTATTGTGTCTGCAAACCCAAACCTTTTTCTTTTCATGCATGCCACACGATCCATTGCATCAGCCGAGTCATCCAGCAAGACAAAGTCATCTATAATCATGTTGATTTTTTCATCGGTGTCACAAGAACGCCACTCATCCATAACCCATTCCATTTTCACCATGGCCGAATCACAAGTGTCCAAGCCAAGTGCTGGATCTCCACTGAATTGGATTTTCATGAAGGGAATCCCATTTGGAAGCATTGCAGAAAGATGCTTTTTCATTGAAAGATCGAAACAGTTTTTTCCTTACGTTTTTATTATTCCACAAATTCACACTAAGACTGATATCATTCATATTCAAATGAGTGTTCCTCCTTGACAAGAACGCTCAACGGATCAGCTTCTTTCCAGACTTGTCTAGCCACTGCAAATCTGACATAGGAGCTGGGGTTGCAAGGTCGAAACATGCGCGTACGAAACGATGAACTGATATCAGACGCATGTTCTGTTGCCAGCCGTTCCCTTTCTGCAACAGGATCTTTCGGATTCGAGCTGTCTGAGAATCTTGTTAAACTGGTTGAGTAAAAGATAAGCATAGATCACTGTCAACCTGCACTGAACCTTCAGCCAGAATGGGATAATTGATGTCAAACTCTAGGTAGAATCTATTTGCTTTGAACCTTCGCACCCTGATTCCATCTACGTCTGGCTGTTTGGTCTGTTCCATTCTCACGAGTAACTCCTTGTGATAACTCACAACCAACCCATATAGGATACATTCATACAAAATACAATTCCTACAGTTTTGCTCTTCATTGCCCATCATGATCATTCCAAAGAGCAATATAATTTCCAGTAATCATACTCTCAGCCAGACCCATATGCATGCTTCCTATCTTCATCAATTTTTCCTGAGGAAGTCACATGACACACCTAATTTGCATATATAAAGATGATTTGACTACAACCCTGCCTCTGAGGTAATTATTAACATGCAAATTAGTCAGGTGACTTATTTGCATATATGGGTCACATGACATCATGCAGGTATAAATATAGCCCCCTTCACGAGAGACAGCATTACACTTCAGCGACCATGGATGAAGACAGAGACGGGGAATTGCTTCTCATACTGCAGGATGAACTAGAGTACAGCACTCCTGTTTCCAGTGAAGAGGATACATATTTTCCATACGAAGATACTCGAATCTTGGCCTTCAACAAGACAAGTCAAACGGATACTTACAATTGGATAGAACAGGGAACTGACCCTCTGTCAGTCTGTCTGAAGGAGCTGATAAAACTTCTGGAATGGTCAAACGTTACTTACTTTGTCATTGAACATCTTAATGGAGAGAACCTCGTTCAAATAGTGTTGCATGCTGGGAAAGTGATCCTGACGGACAGCGGCTTTAAACCGGTCTCAGAAACAGAAGAGTACAATCATGTCATGGAGAGAATAGAAGGTTGCACTTTCATCGAGAACAGGACCCAGTTCCGATCATTTTTGCAGGGCTTGCTCTCAAATGTCAGCATGGTGTATGCAGGAATTGATTTCATGTGGCCGTTTCATGGTTGGACACAGTGACTGATAAACAAAAGGCCCTCTTAAGGGCCCCACACAATCCAAAAGGTTTTTTGATCTCATCTCGAATTCATATTGGGATTGGGTCATTGTTTTGGGGTAAATTCTTTTTTGGGAGGAAATGGGTGTCACATTCATTCAGCCAAAGACACAAATTTGATCACAGGTGAATCAATGCGATTTGGTTCCTTCTGATTTTACACATAACTTGCTCAAGTTTAGCCTTTCCCTTCCTGATTCTACCCTTTGTTCCCACTGTTGCATCTTGCTTATATGCTAATGAAGTCACACCATTGTCCTTAATTTGCATATGAAGACCCACCTCCCTTTCCACCCAAGAGGCTGGTTCATCAACCACCACCACCTTTACCACTCAACATCTGGAGACTTTCGCATACCGGTGCAGATGGTCCTTCCTCTGAAGGAAGACTAACAGCTGACAGATTTTCCATATCATCCGAAAAGTTTTTAGATGAACCATGAGTAATAGACCTATACATTTATCATCATTTATGATGCACTGCACAGTACTATAGTAATACAGTAATTGCATAGTGGCAAGTTTGACATAGGAAAAATGCTAAAGAATTTTCAAATGACAGTATGTGTGTAGAGGTATTGACTTCGGTTTGTTATCGGCCTGTGGAATCCTAGATGGATCCGGCCTACAAAAATTAGTAGTTGTTCTCTGTGCTAGTACAACGACCTAACTATGTTAGTATGATCACCTCCTCCTCCGTGTATGTCCTATATATCAATTATATTACCATAAATAAGGTGTTGCTACATGCTATAAGTATATAAGTCATGATAAAGAGTGATGTAATATAAGTACTTATATATATATAGGTAAGTATCATATAGTGTGTGAAGTAAATATATTGTGAGAGGTAAAATATGGTATAAATGGACGGTTATATGTAGTACGGCTAAGCATTACGGCACTAAACTGTAGCATGCGTGTATAGTGGCGCCATCTTACAATTTACGTGGAAACAGTATCAGGTGAAAGCCAAAAAATAGGCCCTTGTCAGGGCTCCCATACTATCTGTTTTTAGACATGTTTATTCTCAACAGACATTTTGGGTTTCGTGTGATTCATCGGATGAGTGTTTATCCTTGAGTAAAACTGCTGATGGATAGACTCCTTTCCCTGTGCGAGCGGGGGTCGGGCACCAGTCTATTTGCAAGGTTCATATTTGCCAAACGATGTACAATAGTGTGAATAAATTGAACAGACTCGAACAGATTGTGTTGTTTGACTTTTATTTTAGTGTGTCAGGGATGGCCAGCCTTTACCCCTTACTATAAAAATGCACATGTTTGTCTACTTGGCAGCTGCCAACAGTGATGACCAGCCTTGTCAACTCCTTTACCCCTACCACTAAATGCCAAACGATGTACCGATAGTGTGAATAAATACCTCAAACTCACAAGGGTTGTGTTGCTTGACTTTTATTTTGGTGTGCTGCTTCCAACGGTGATGGCCAGCCTCTGCTCCTTACTATAAAAATGCACCTGTTTGTCTAGTTGGCAGCCCCATCCTCGCTGCCAACAGTGATGACCATCCTTGTGCTTTGTCACCTCCTTTACCCCTACCTACACTAAGAGCTAAATGCACCTGTTTTTCTAGTTGGCAGCCCCATCCTCGCTGCCAACAGTGATGACCAGCCTTGTGCTTTGTCACCTCCTTTACCCCTACCTACACTAAGAGCTAAATGCCTGCCTACACTAAGAGCTAAATGCACCTGTTTTTCTAGTTGGCAGCCTCATCCTCGCTGCCAACAGTGATGACCAGCCTTGTGCTTTGTCACCTCCTTTACCCCTACCTACACTAAGAGCTAAATGCACCTGTTTTTCTAGTTGGCAGCCCCATCCTCGCTGCCAACAGTGATGACCAGCCTTGTGCTTTGTCACCTCCTTTACCCCTACCTACACTAAGAGCTAAATGCCTACCTACACTAAGAGCTAAATGCCTACCTACACTAAAAGCTAAATGCACCTGTTTTTTTAGTTGGCAGCCCCATCCTCGCTGCCAACAGTGATGACCAGCCTTGTGTTTTGTCACCTCCTTTACCCCTACCTACACTAAGAGCTAAATGCCTACCTACACTAAGAGCTAAATGCCTACCTACACTAAGAGCTAAATGCCTACCTACACTAATAGCTAAATGCCTACCTACACTAAGAGCTAAATGCCTGCCTACACTAAGAGCTAAATGCCTACCTACACTAAGAGCTAAATGCCTACCTACACTAAGAGCTAAATGCCTACCTACACTAAAAGCTAAATGCACCTGTTTTTTTAGTTGGCAGCCCCATCCTCGCTGCCAACAGTGATGACCAGCCTTGTGTTTTGTCACCTCCTTTACCCCTGCCTACACTAAGAGCTAAATGCCTACCTACACTAAGAGCTAAATGTCCCTGTTTTTCATTACAGTGTTTGTGTGTTCGTGTGTGTGTGTGTGTGTGGTGTATTTTACACTCCCTGAAATAGTTATACAAACTAACAGAGGATCACAGTTCTGTGTCCTTAATTTTCCCCATAGAGCACAGGACAACACAGGACAACACAACATAGAAACACATAAGAGGGGATAGAGGAATAGAGGAGACAGAATGCCAGTGGCCCCACCCTCGCCAATGGCTGTCACAACCAACCAAGCGCAAAGGCCTGCTATGTTGTGTCCTGCGTACCGGACAGCTGAAAGGGAAAGTGTTGATTAGACATGAAGTGCATCCTGTACTGGATACACAAATTGTTAGAGATCTATGGATTGCATCCTGTACTGGATACAAGAGAGAAAAAAAGTGCAAAAAAAAATTCCAGTGGCCCCACCCTCGCCACTGGCTGTCACAACCAACCAAGCGCAAAGGCCTGCTATGTTGTGTCCTGCGTACCGGACAGCTGAAAGGGAAAGTGTTGATTAGACATGAAGTGCATCCTGTACTGGATACAAAAGTTGTTAGAGATGTATGGAATGCATCCTGTACTGGATACAAGAGAGAGAAGAAAAAAATGCAAAAAAAATTTCCAGTGGCCCCACCCTCGCCACTGGCCGTCGCAACCAACCAAGCGCAGAGGCCTGCTATGTTGCGTCCTGCGTACCCAACCAGCCAGATGCATTACTCACTGCGGCCAACACAGCTGGAGCTGACAATGGAGTGTGCCGGTAGCAAGGAAAGGAGAGAGACATACAGGGCGACTTAGTATAGCTGTCTCTTCACCCAGACTTTAAAGCCACATTATCCATTCCCAGTTCCACCGGTTCTTTTCCTTGGTTTCCATGCACTGACTAATGTAATTTTGATCAACATAAAATAGCCAGAGCAAATAAGAATCAATGCTAAGACACATGCAAAAGCAGAGAGACATACCGGGCGACTTAGTATAGCTGACTCTTCAGTGCTAGTCCATGTGCGCATCGACTACCCTAGCATGCCCGAGGCACCGCAGATATAGCACTGACTCTTTGAACGTGTCCATGACGCTTACCAGGCGGAGCATGAGTATATCTCAGAGTCAGAATATTGCATACTGGTGCTACATACAATATACATCAGTATATTTTCAGTGTATGCAGGTCTGATCATGGCAGAGTGCTTGTCCACTCTAGATCCTCTCGGCTGCTCAAGAAACAAAGAACGACAAAAGGCAACCCTTTGTGGGGGTTCAAACAAGGCTTTGAAAAAGGAAAAGAAAAAACAAATGCGTACCGGGCCAGGCTACTTTCATCTGCCAGCAGGTCAAGACGTTCACAGTTCCCTGATCCATGGGTCTAATGTCCGCAGGCAACGGGCTACAGTCCATAACGGAGTTCCCTAACCCATGGACCTAATGTATACGGACAACGGGCTACAGTGCGAACGCTCGAGTCTACCTTGGGATGTTTTGCCAAATTTAGACAAAAAGGACCGAAAGTGATGTCAAAAAAAAATTCCAGTGGCCCCACCCTCGCCACTGGCCGTCGCAACCAACCAAGCGCAGAGGCCTGCTATGTTGCGTCCTGCGTACCCAACCAGCCAGATGCATTACTCACCGCGGCCAACACAGCTGGAGCTGACAATGGAGTGTGCCGGTAGCAAGGAAAGGAGAGAGACATACAGGGCGACTTAGTATAGCTGTCTCTTCACCCAGACTTTAAAGCCACATTATCCATTCCCAGTTCCACCGGTTCTTTTCCTTGGTTTCCATGCACTGACTAATGTAATTTTGATCAACATAAAATAGCCAGAGCAAATAAGAATCAATGCTAAGACACATGCAAAAGCAGAGAGACATACCGGGCGACTTAGTATAGCTGACTCTTCAGTGCTAGTCCATGTGCGCATCGACTACCCTAGCATGCCCGAGGCACCGCAGATATAGCACTGACTCTTTGAACGTGTCCATGACGCTTACCAGGCGGAGCATGAGTATATCTCAGAGTCAGAATATTGCATACTGGTGCTACATACAATATACATCAGTATATTTTCAGTGTATGCAGGTCTGATCATGGCAGAGTGCTTGTCCACTCTAGATCCTCTCGGCTGCTCAAGAAACAAAGAACGACAAAAGGCAACCCTTTGTGGGGGTTCAAACAAGGCTTTGAAAAAGGAAAAGAAAAAACAAATGCGTACCGGGCCAGGCTACTTTCATCTGCCAGCAGGTCAAGACATTCACAGTGTGAACGCTCGAGTCTACCTTGGGATGTTTTGCCAAATTTAGACAAAAAGGACCGAAAGTGATGTCAAAAAAAAATTCCAGTGGCCCCACCCTCGCCACTGGCCGTCGCAACCAACCAAGCGCAGAGGCCTGCTATGTTGCGTCCTGCGTACACACCGGACAGCTGAAAGGCAAAGTGTGGATTAGACATGCAATGAAACAAAGTGCACAGGTAAACAATGGGTTAGTAGCACACACACATTCACACAATGGTTCTGACATAGGAGGCCAATCTAATGTCAGACCCATATGGAATGCAAACCTCAGTCAGTGTGCCAAGTTACAAACAAGATGCTCTGTGCCCCGGGAAAACACAGAGCAACTTCAACAAGCAACTCAGTTCTGTCCCGGGAAAACAGAACCAAGTCCAAGTCAATTAAGTTTGGAACTCGTCACAACTGTCTGAAGCTTGACATTCGACTGGAGAGTCTCTCGACCCCCCTGAAGTACCCTCGGTGGTGAGCTGCAAAATCCAATTTTGGTTTGAGCAAATCAGCTTCAAATTTCAATTCCTACTTGCATCAAAAGCTGGTTCTCATGGGTTTCAATGGTAAAACTGGCAAGTTAGCCTCAAAACATCAGGTTGTAAAAGCAGGAAGAAACAGATATTTCATTGTTTCATCTATTTGGGACTACATCTGGATTTCTACAAGGTGAGAGAAATATACCCAATACATCAAGTTTTGCAATGAAGTGCCATGTAGTGTACTGGAAGATGAGCAATATTGTGAAGTCAGGAAACATTTGATCAGACCTTTGATCACAAGAATGGTCATAGCTGCAAGTTGAAGGAATGATATACCCATTTCATCAAGTTATGCAATGTAGTGCCATGTAGTGCCATGTAGTGTTCTGAAACAGGTGGGTGATTTCATATGTATATCCTGTGACAGCATGCAGATTTTAGAAGTATTCCCTGAGACAACTGTTTGATTATTTCCTACAACAGCTGGTTAGTTAGTGTATGTATTCCCTGATACAATCAGTTGAGAATAGATACATTCCCTCAGATTTACTTCTTGTCACTGACAGCAAACAGCACAGTTCTGGTGGTGGAGGTGGTGGCAGACGGGCTATATACTGTATCTAACACTACACAGTGGGCCAAGTAATAAAAGTGTCAGGAATACAGCAAACAGCACAGTTCTGGTGGTGGAGGTGGTGGCAGACGGGCTATATACTGTATCTAACACTACACAGTGGGCAAAGTAATGAAAGTATCAGGAATAAGATGAGGTGTTCATCTCACATGTGAGAGAGAGATATACTCAGTACATAAAGTTATGCAATGTAGAGCAATGTAGTGTTCTGGAAGATGAGCAATATTGTGAAGTCAGGAAATATCTGATCCGACCTTTCATCACAAGAATACCTCTAGATTTATTGGGAGCACATGGAACAGCAACCACTCAAATTAAAGGAATGATCTTCTCTACAATCTGGCCAAAATTGGGCAAGTTAGCCTCAATCCATCAAGTTGTTCAATCAGGAGAAAACAGATATTGTTTCACCTATTTGGGACAACATCTACAGGTTGGGAGAAATATACCCAATGCATCAAGTTCTGCAATGTAGTGCCATGTATTGTCTTGGAAGATGAGCAACATTGTGAAGTCAGGAAATATCTGATCAGACCTTTTATCACAAGAATGGTCAAACCTCTAGATTAAGTGGGAGCATATGGAACAGCAACCAATCAAATTGAAGGGAATGATCTTCACTATATTTCCAATTGGCCTTCATGAACCAACCCTCACTGCAGTACCAGGCAAAGCCCAGTAACAAAACAGCCCAAGGATTTTCCATAGCCAGTTGGAAGACTGTCAATGACATCTCACAACTAACACAGCTCATGTTTGGTTCAAACCTGAGGAAATATCTGATCAAAGCTTTCATCACAAGACTGGTCAAACCTCTCGATCTGATGGGAGCTCATGAACGGCAACCACTCAAATCGAAGGAAAGTTATCCTCGATCAACTGGCCAAATTTGGACAACTTACTGAAAGCAAGCAGCACAGTTCTGGTGGTGGAGGTGGTGGCAGACAGGCTATATACTGTATCTAACACTACACAGTGGGCAAAGTAATGGAAGTGTCAGGAATACAGCAAACAGCACAGTTCTGGTGGTGGAGGTGGTAGCAGACGGGCTATATACTGTATCTAACACTACACAGTGGGCAAAGTAATGAAAGTGTCAGGAAAAAGATGAGGTGTTCATCTTACATGTGTGAGAGAGATATACTCAGCACATAAAGTTATGCAATGTAGAGCAATGTAGTGTTCTGGAAGATGAGCAATATTGTGAAGTCTGGAAAAAATCTGATCAGACTTTTCTTTACAAGAATGGTCATACCTCTAGAAGTAGTGGGAGCTCATGGAACAGCAACCACTCTGAGTAAAGGGAATGATCTTCTCTACAATCTGGCCAAAATTGGGCAAGTTAGCCTCAATCCATCAAGTTGTTCAATCAGGAGAAAACAGATATTGTTTAATCTATTTGGGACAACATCTACAGGTTGAGAGAAATATACCCAATTTGAATGGAACAGCAACCACTTGAAGTGAAGGGAGTGATCTTCTCTACAATCTGGCCGAAATTGGGCAACTTAGCCTCAATCTATCAAGATGTACAATCAGGAAAAAACAGATATTGTTTCATCTATTTGGGACAACATCTACAGGTTGAGAGAAATATAACCAATGCATCAAGTCATACCTCTAGATTAAGTGGGAGCACATGGAACAGCAACCACTCGAATTGAAGGGAATGATCTTCACTATACTTCCAATTGGCCCTCATGAGCCAACCCTCACTGCAGTACCAGGCAAAGCCTAGTAACAAAAACAGCCCAAGGATTTTCCATAGCCAGTTGGAAAACTGTCAAAAACATCCATCAACTAACACAGCTCATGTTTGGCCTCAGGAAATATCTGATCAAACCTTTCATCACAAGAATGGTCAAACCTCTCGATCTGATGGGAGCTCAAGAATGTTCAACCATGAAGGAAAGATCTCCTCAATCAACTGGCCAAATTTGGACAACTAACAGACAGCAAACAGCACAGTTCTGGTGGTGGAGGTGGTGGCAGATAAGCTATATACTGTATCTAACACTACACAGTGGACCAAGTAATGAAAGTGTCAGGAATACAGCAAACAGCACAGTTCTGGTGGTGGAGGTGGTGGCAGACGGGCTATGTTCTGGGTTGAGTTGGGCAAGTTAGCCTCAATGCATGAAGTTGTAATTGTTTCATCTATTTGGGACAACATCTGGATCTCTACAACTTGAGAGAAATGTACCCAACACATTAATTTTTGCAATGTAGTGCCATGTAGTGCACTGGAAGATGAGCAATGTTGTGAAGTCAGGAAATATCTGATCAGACCTTTCATCACAAGAATGGTCAAACCTCTAGATTTAGTGGGAGCACATGGAACAGCAACCACACGAAGTGAAGGGAAGATCTTCTCTACAACCTGGCCAAAATAGGGCAAGTTAGCCTCAATTCATCAAGTTGTACAATCAGGAAAAAACTGATATTGTCTCATCTATCTTGGACAACTCTCTTTCATTCTAACATTGCTCCCAAAACATACAAGTTTCAGTTTCACATGTTGCTGAGCAGATATGTAGTGTCCTGGAAGATGAGCAACATTGTGAAGTCAGGAAATATCAGATCAGACAAGAATGGTCATACCTCTAGATTCATTCGGAGCACATGGAACAGCAACCACTCGAAGTGAAGGGACCTTCTCTACAATCTGGCCAAAGTTGGGCAAGTTAGCCTCAATTCATCAAGTTGTACAATCAGGAAAAAACAGATATAGTTTCAACTATTTGGGACAGCATCTACAGGTTGAGAAAAATATACCCAATGCATCAAGTGATACCTCTAGATTTATTGGGAGCTCATGGAACAGCAACCACTCAAATTGATGGGAATGATCTTCACTATACTTCCAATTGGCCCTCATGAACCAACTCTCACTGCAGTACCAGGCAAAGCCCAGTACCAAAAACCGCCCAAGGATTTTCCATAGCCAGTTGGGAGACTGTCGAAAACATCCCAATGTAGTGCCATGTAGTGTTCTGGAAGATGAGCAACATTGTGAAGTCGGGAAATATCTGATCAGACTTTTCATCAAAGAATAGTCATACCTCTAGATTTATTGGGAGCACATGGAGCAGCAACCACTCGAAGTGAAGGGAATGATCTTCGCTACAATCAGGCCAAAATAGGGCAAGTTAGCCTCAATTCATCAAGTTGTACAATCAAGAAAAAACAGATGTTGTCTCATCTATTTTGGACAACATCTACAGGTTTGGAGAAATATACCCAATGCATCAAGTTTTGCAATGTAGTGCCATGTAGTGTACTGGAAGATGAGCAATATTGTGAAGTCAGGAAACATTTGATCAGACCTTTGATCACAAGAATGGTCATAGCTGCAAGTTGAAGGAATGAGAAACCCATTTCATCAAGTTATGCAATGTAGTGCCATGTAGTGCCATGTAGTGTTCTGAAACAGGTGGGTGATTTCATATGTATATCCTGTGACAGCATGCAGATTTTAGAAGTATTCCCTGAGACAACTGTTTGATTATTTCCTACAACAGCTGGTTAGTTAGTGTATGTATTCCCTGATACAATCAGTTGAGAATAGATACATTCCCTCAGATTTACTTCTTGTCACTGACAGCAAACAGCACAGTTCTGGTGGTGGAGGTGGTGGCAGACAGGCTATATACTGTATCTAACACTACACAGTGGGCCAAGTAATGAACGTGTCAGGAATATGACTTTTCATCACAATAATACCTCTAGATTTATTGGGAGCACATGGAACAGCAACCACTCAAATTAAAGGAATGATCTTCTCTACAATCTGGCCAAAATTGGGCAAGTTAGCCTCAATCCATCAACTTGTTCAATCAGGAGAAAACAGATATTGTTTCACCTATTTGGGACAACATCTACAGGTTGGGAGAAATATACACAATGCATCAAGTTATGCAATGTAGTGCCATGTAGTGTCTTGGATGATGAGCAACATTGTGAAGTCAGGAAATATCTGATCAGACCTTTTATCACAAGAATGGTCAAACCTCTAGATTAAGTGGGAGCACATGGAACAGCAACCACTCGAATTGAAGGGAATGATCTTCACTATACTTCCAATTGGCCCTCATGAACCAACCCTCACTGCAGTACCAGGCAAAGCCCAGTAACAAAACAGCCCAAGGATTTTCCATAGCCAGTTGGAAGACTGTCAATGACATCTCACAACTAACACAGCTCATGTTTGGTTCAAACCTGAGGAAATATCTGATCAAAGGCAAAGATAACAGCCCAAGGATTTTCCATAGCCAGTTGGAAGACTCTCAATAACATCTCACAACTAACCCAGCTCATGTTTGGTTCAAACCTCAGGAAATATCTGATCAAAGCTTTCATCACAAGAATGGTCAAACCTCTCGATCTGATGGGAGCTCATGAACGTGCAACCACTCAAATCGAAGGAAAGTTATCCTCGATCAACTGGCCAAATTTGGACAACTCACTGAAAGCAAGCAGCACAGTTCTGGTGGTGGAGGTGGTGGCAGACAGGCTATATACTGTATCTAACACTACACAGTGGGCCAAGTAATAAAAGTGTCAGGAATACAGCAAACAGCACAGTTCTGGTGGTGGAGGTGGTGGCAGACGGGCTATATACTGTATCTAACACTACACAGTGGGAAAAGTAATGAAAGTGTCAGGAATAAGATGAGGTGTTCATCTCACATGTGAGAGAGAGATATACTCAGTACATAAAGTTATGCAATGTAGAGCAATGTAGTGTTCTGGAAGATGAGCAATATTGTGAAGTCAGGAAATATCTGATCAGACCTTTCATCACAAGAATACCTCTAGATTTATTGGGAGCACATGAAACAGCAACCACTCGAATTAAAGGAATGATCTTCTCTATAATCTGGCCAAAATTGGGCAAGTTAGCCTCAATCCATCAAGTTGTTCAATCAGGAGAAAACAGATAATGTTTCACCTATTTGGGACAACATATACAGGTTGGGAGAAATATACCCAATGCATCAAGTTCTGCAATGTAGTGCCATGTAGTGTCTTGGAAGATGAGCAACATTGTGAAGTCAGGAAATATCTGATCAGACTTTTTATCACAAGAATGGTCAAACCTCTAGATTAAGTGGGAGCACATGGAACAGCAACCACTCAAATTGAAGGGAATGATCTTCACTATACTTCCAATTGGCCCTCATGAACCAACCCTCACTGCAGTACCAGGCAAAGCCCAGTCACAAAAACAGCCCAAGGATTTTCCATAGCCAGTTGGAAGACTGTCAATGTCTCACAACTAACACAGCTCATGTTTGGTTCAAACCTGAGGAAATATCTGATCAAAGGCAAAGATAACAGCCCAAGGATTTTCCATAGCCAGTTGGAAGACTCTCAATAACATCTCACAACTAACACAGCTCATGTTTGGTTCAAACCTCAGGAAATATCTGATCAAAGCTTTCATCACAAGAATGGTCAAACCTCTCGATCTGATGGGAGCTCATGAATGTGCAACCTTTCATCACAAGAATGGTCAAACCTCTAGATTTATTTGGAGCACATGGAACAGCAACCACTCAAATCGAAGGAAAGATCTCCTCGATCAACTGGCTAAATTTGGACAACTTACTGACAGCAAAGAGCACAGTTCTGGTGGTGGAGGTGGTGGCAGACAGGCTATATACTCTATCTAACACTACACAGTGGGCAAAGTAATGAAAGTGTCAGGGATGAGGTGAGGTGATCATCTCACATGTGAGAGAGATATACTCAGTACATAAAGTTATGCAATGTAGAGCAATGTAGTGTTCTGGAAGATGAGCAATATTGTGAAGTCAGGAAATATCTGATCAGGCCTTTCATCACAAGAATGGTCATACTTCTAGATTTAGTTGGAGCACATGTATGGAACAGCAACTACTCGAAGTGAAGGGTATGATCTTCTCTACAATCTGGCCAAAATTGGGCAAGTTTGCCTCAATCCATCAAGTTGTACAATTAGGAAAAAACAGATATCGTTTCACCTATTTGGGACAACATCTACAGGTTGAGAGAAATATACCCAATTCATCAAGTTATGCAATGTAGTGCCATGTAGTGTACTGGAAGATGAGCAATATTGTGAAGTCAGAAAATATCTGATCAGACCTTTGATCACAAGAATGCTCATAGCTGCAAGTTGAAGGAATGAGATACCCATTTCATCAAGTTATGCAATGTAGTGCCATGTAGTGCCATGTAGTGTTCTGAAACAGGTGGGTGATTTCATATGTATATCCTGTGACAGCATGCAGATTTTAGAAGTATTCCCTGAGACAACTGTTTGATTATAACAGCTGGTTAGTTAGTGTATGTATTCCCTGATACAATCAGTTGAGAATAGATATATTCCCTCAGATTTACTTCTTGTCACTGACAGCAAACAGCACAGTTCTGGTGGTGGAGGTGGTGGCAGACAGGCTATATACTGTATCTAACACTACACAGTGGGCCAAGTAATGAACGTGTCAGGAATATGACTTTTCATCACAAGAATGGTCATACCTCTAGATTTATTGGGAGCACATGGAACAGCAACCACTCGAATTAAAGGGAATGATCTTCTCTACAATCTGGCCAAAATTGGGCAAGTTAGCCTCAATCCATCAAGTTGTTCAATCAGGAAAAAACTGATATTGCATCAAGTTCTGCAATGTGGTGCCATGTAGTGTCTTGGAAGATAAGCAACATTGTGAAGTCAGGAAATATCTGATCAGACCTTTCATCACAAGAATGGTCAAACCTCTAGATTTAGTGGGAGCACATGGAACAGCAACCACTCGAATTGAAGGGAATGATCTTCACTATACTTCCAATTGGCCCTCATGAACCAACCCTCACTGCAGTACCAGGCAAAGTCCAGTAACAAAAACAGCCCAAGGATTTTCCATAGCCAGTTGGAAGACTGTCAATGACATCTCACAACTAACACAGCTCATGTTTGGTTCAAACCTGAGGAAATATCTGATCAAAGGCAAAGATAACAGCCCAAGGATTTTCAATAGCCAGTTGGAAGACTCTCAATAACATCTCACAACTAACACAGCTCATGTTTGGTTCAAACCTCAGGAAATATCTGATCAAACCTTTCATCACAAAAATGGTCAAACCTCTCGATCTGATGGGAGCTCATGAATGTGCAACCACTCTGTCAGGAAAAAGATGAGGTGTTCATTTCACATGTGTGAGAGAGATATACTCAGCACATAAAGTTATGCAATGTAGAGCAATGTAGTGTTCTGGAAGATGAGCAATATTGTGAAGTCAGGAAATATCTGATCAGACTTTTCTTTACAAGAATGGTCATACCTCTAGAAGTAGAAGGAGCTCATGGAACAGCAACCACTCGAATAAAAGGGAATGATCTTCTCTAAAATCTGGCCAAAATTGGGCAAGTTTGCCTCAATCCATCAAGTTGTACAATTAGGAAAAAACAGATATCGTTTCACCTATTTGGGACAACATCTACAGGTTGAGAGAAATATACCCAATTCATCAAGTTATGCAATGTAGTGCCATGTAGTGTACTGGAAGATGAGCAATATTGTGAAGTCAGGAAATATCTGATCAGACCTTTGATCACAAGAATGCTCATAGCTGCAAGTTGAAGGAATGAGATACCCATTTCATCAAGTTATGCAATGTAGTGCCATGTAGTGCCATGTAGTGTTCTGAAACAGGTGGGTGATTTCATATGTATATCCTGTGACAGCATGCAGATTTTAGAAGTATTCCCTAAGACAACTGTTTGATTATAACAGCTGGTTAGTTAGTGTATGTATTCCCTGATACAATCAGTTGAGAATAGATACATTCCCTCAGATTTACTTCTTGTCACTGACAGCAAACAGCACAGTTCTGGTGGTGGAGGTGGTGGCAGACAGGCTATATACTGTATCTAACACTACACAGTGGGCCAAGTAATGAACGTGTCAGGAATATGACTTTTCATCACAAGAATGGTCATACCTCTAGATTTATTGGGAGCACATGGAACAGCAACCACTCAAATTAAAGGGAATGATCTTCTCTACAATCTGGCCAAAATTGGGCAAGTTAGCCTTAATCCATCAAGTTGTTCAATCAGGAAAAAACTGATATTGCATCAAGTTCTGCAATGTGGTGCCATGTAGTGTCTTGGAAGATAAGCAACATTGTGAAGTCAGGAAATATCTGATCAAACCTTTTATCACAAGAATGGTCAAACCTCTAGATTTAGTGGGAGCACATGGAACAGCAACCACTCGAATTGAAGGGAATGATCTTCACTATACTTCAAATTGGCCCTCATGAACCAACCCTCACTGCAGTACCAGGCAAAGCCCAGTAGCAAAA
Organism: Harmothoe impar; assembly: GCA_947462335.1. Lineage (NCBI taxonomy): Eukaryota > Metazoa > Annelida > Polychaeta > Phyllodocida > Polynoidae > Harmothoe > Harmothoe impar. The sequence continues at coordinate 37,795,221 of OX381710.1, forward strand.
ACAGCCCAAGGATTTTCCATAGCCAGTTGGAAGACTGTTAGTGACATCTCACAACTAACACAGCTCATGTTTGGTTCAAACCTGAGGAAATATCTGATCAAAGGCAAAGATAACAGCCCAAGAATTTTCCATAGCCAGTTGGAAGACTCTCAATAACATCTCACAACTAACACAGCTCATGTTTGGTTCAAACCTCAGGAAATATCTGATCAAAGCTTTCATCACAAGAACGGTCAAACCTCTCGATCTGATGGGAGCTCATGAATGTGCAACCACTCAAATCGAAGGAAAGATATCCTCGATCAACTGGCCAAATTTGGACAACTTACTGACAGCAAGCAGCACAGTTCTGGTGGTGGAGGTGGTGGCAGACAGGCTATATACTGTATCTAAAACTACACAGTGGGCCAAGTAACGGAAGTGTCAGGAATACAGCAAACAGCACAGTTCTGGTGGTGGAGGTGGTAGCAGACGGGCTATATACTGTATCTAACACTACACAGTGGGCAAAGTAATGAAAGTGTCAGGAAAAAGATGAGGTGTTCATCTTACATGTGTGAGAGAGATATACTCAGCACATAAAGTTATGCAATGTAGAGCAATGTAGTGTTCTGGAAGATGAGCAATATTGTGAAGTCTGGAAAAAATCTGATCAGACTTTTCTTTACAAGAATGGTCATACCTCTAGAAGTAGTGGGAGCTCATGGAACAGCAACCACTCTGAGTAAAGGGAATGATCTTCTCTACAATCTGGCCAAAATTGGGCAAGTTAGCCTCAATCCATCAAGTTGTTCAATCAGGAGAAAACAGATATTGTTTAATCTATTTGGGACAACATCTACAGGTTGAGAGAAATATACCCAATTTGAATGGAACAGCAACCACTTGAAGTGAAGGGAGTGATCTTCTCTACAATCTGGCCGAAATTGGGCAACTTAGCCTCAATCTATCAAGATGTACAATCAGGAAAAAACAGATATTGTTTCATCTATTTGGGACAACATCTACAGGTTGAGAGAAATATAACCAATGCATCAAGTCATACCTCTAGATTAAGTGGGAGCACATGGAACAGCAACCACTCGAATTGAAGGGAATGATCTTCACTATACTTCCAATTGGCCCTCATGAGCCAACCCTCACTGCAGTACCAGGCAAAGCCTAGTAACAAAAACAGCCCAAGGATTTTCCATAGCCAGTTGGAAAACTGTCAAAAACATCCATCAACTAACACAGCTCATGTTTGGCCTCAGGAAATATCTGATCAAACCTTTCATCACAAGAATGGTCAAACCTCTCGATCTGATGGGAGCTCAAGAATGTTCAACCATGAAGGAAAGATCTCCTCAATCAACTGGCCAAATTTGGACAACTAACAGACAGCAAACAGCACAGTTCTGGTGGTGGAGGTGGTGGCAGATAAGCTATATACTGTATCTAACACTACACAGTGGACCAAGTAATGAAAGTGTCAGGAATACAGCAAACAGCACAGTTCTGGTGGTGGAGGTGGTGGCAGACGGGCTATGTTCTGGGTTGAGTTGGGCAAGTTAGCCTCAATGCATGAAGTTGTAATTGTTTCATCTATTTGGGACAACATCTGGATCTCTACAACTTGAGAGAAATGTACCCAACACATTAATTTTTGCAATGTAGTGCCATGTAGTGCACTGGAAGATGAGCAATGTTGTGAAGTCAGGAAATATCTGATCAGACCTTTCATCACAAGAATGGTCAAACCTCTAGATTTAGTGGGAGCACATGGAACAGCAACCACTCGAAGTGAAGGGAAGATCTTCTCTACAACCTGGCCAAAATAGGGCAAGTTAGCCTCAATTCATCAAGTTGTACAATCAGGAAAAAACTGATATTGTCTCATCTATCTTGGACAACTCTCTTTCATTCTAACATTGCTCCCAAAACATACAAGTTTCAGTTTCACATGTTGCTGAGCAGATATGTAGTGTCCTGGAAGATAAGCAACATTGTGAAGTCAGGAAATATCAGATCAGACAAGAATGGTCATACCTCTAGATTCATTCGGAGCACATGGAACAGCATCCACTCGAAGTGAAGGGACCTTCTCTACAATCTGGCCAAAGTTGGGCAAGTTAGCCTCAATTCATCAAGTTGTACAATCAGGAAAAAACAGATATAGTTTCAACTATTTGGGACAGCATCTACAGGTTGAGAAAAATATACCCAATGCATCAAGTCATACCTCTAGATTTATTGGGAGCTCATGGAACAACAACCAGTTGAATGGAAGGGAATGATCTTCACTATACTTCCAATTGGCCCTCATGAGCCAACCCTCACTGCAGTACCAGGCAAAGCCCAGTAACAAAAACAGCCCAAGGATTTTCCATAGCCAGTTGGAAAACTGTCAAAAACACCCCACAACTAGCACAGCTCATGTTTGGTTCAAACCTCAGGAAATATCTGATCAAACCTTTCATCACAAGAATGGTCAAACCTCTCGAGCTGATGGGAGCTCATGAATGTGCAACCACGAAGGAAAGATCTCCTCAATCAACTGGCCAAATTTGGACAACTTACGGACAGCAAACAGCACAGTTCTGGTGGTGGAGGTGGTGGCAGACAGGCTATATACTGTATCTAACACTACACAGTGGGCAAAGTAATGAAAGTGTCAGGAATGAGGTGAGGTGATCATCTCACATGTGAGAGAAATATACTCAGTACATAAAGTTAAGCAATGTAGAGCAATGTAGTGTTCTGGAAGATGAGTAATATTGCGAAGTGATGCAAATTCTGATCAGACCTATCATTTCAAGAATGGTCATACCTCTAGATTTTTTGGGAGCACATGAAACAACAACCACTCGAAGTGAAGGGAATGATCTTCTCTACAATCTGGCCAAAATTGGTCCAGTTAGCCTCAATCCATCAAGTTGTATAATCAGGAAAAAACAGATAGTGTTTCATCTATTTGGGACAGCATCTACAGGTTGAGAAAAATATACCCAATGCATCAAGTAATACCTCTAGATTTATTGGGAGCTCATGGAACCGCAACCACTCAAATTGATGGGAATGATCTTCACTATACTTCCAATTGTCCCTCATGAACCAACCCTCACTGCAGTACCAGGCAAAGCCCAGTAACAAAAACAGCCCAAGGATTTTCCATAGCCAGTTGGAAGACTGTCAATGACATCTCACAACTAACATAGCTCATGTTTGGTTCAAACCTCAGGAAATATCTGATCAAAGGCAAAGATAACAGCCAAAGGATTTCCCATAGCCAGTTGGAAGACTGTCAAAAACATCCCACAACTAACACAGCTCATGTTTGGCCTCAGGAAATATCTGATCAAAGCTTTCATCACCACAATGGTCAAACCTCTCGATCTGATGGGAGCTCATGAATGTGCAACCACTCAAATCGAAGGAAAGATATCCTCGATCAACTGGCCAAATTTGGACAACTTACTGACAGCAAGCAGCACAGTTCTGGTGGTGGAGGTGGTGGCAGACAGGCTATATACTGTATCTAACACTACACAGTGGGCCAAGTAATGAAAGTGTCAGGAATACAGCAAACAGCACAGTTCTGGTGGTGGAGGTGGTGGCAGACGGGCTATATACTGTATCTAACACTACACAGTGGGCAAAGTAATGAAGTATCAGGAATAAGATGAGGTGTTCATCTCACATGTGAGAGAGATATACTCAGTACATAAAGTTATGCAATGTAGAGCAATGTAGTGTTCTGGAAGATGAGCAATATTGTGAAGTCAGGAAATATCTGATCAGACCTTTCATCACAAGAATGGTCATACCTCTAGATTTAGTTGGAGCACATGTATGGAACAGCAACCACTCGAAGTGAAGGGAATGATCTTCTCAATAATCTGGCCAAAATTGGGCAAGTTTGCCTCAATCCATCAGTTGTACAATCAGGAAAAAACAGATATCGTTTCACCTATTTGGGACAACATCTACAGGTTGAGAGAAATATACCCAATTCATCAAGTTATGCAATGTAGTCCCATGTAGTGTCCTGGAAGATGAGCAATATTGTGAAGTCAGGAAATATCTGATCAGACCTTTCATCACAAAAATGGTCAAACCTCTGCACTACCAGGCAAAGCCCAGTAACAAAAACAGCCCAAGGATTTTCCATATCCAGTAGGAAGACTGTCAAAAACATCCCACAACTGACACAGCTCATGTTTGGCCTCAGGAAATATCTGATCAAACCTTTCATCACAAGAATGGTCATACCTCTAGATTTATTGGGAGCACATGGAACAGCAACCACTCGAAGTGAAGGGAATGATCTTTTCCACAATCTGGCCAAAATTGGGCAAGTTACAGTTTCACATGTTGCTAAGCAGATATGTAGTGATTAGTGGGGCTACATGGGAATAAAGGATGACAACACAGAGTAAGTCAAATAGAAGATGGATACCTTCAAGATAAATGCAGGTACAAACATGTATGTTTTGTCACAGCTTCTAACTAAGCTAAATTCATACAAGAATGCCACTAGAAAGATTAAATTGTATTGGCACCCACCTGTATCCTTCATGTGGTTCAACACCTTTTGGTAGGCTTTGTACTCCTCGCACATAATCTTCAGATCTTCTAATGACAACAACCCCTTCCTTATACAGTGCCTCTTGGGTAGATTATGAACATATAGGTCAGGTGACTAATTTGCATATAAACTATATCATGGGTCACATGACATCATCCATTGTCTGCATAGAGCCATCCACTGGGGTGGTTGCTAGGCATAGAAGGATTTTGTTGACATGTTGCCAAGGAGAAAGATTAATAATAGAGACATGAAAATGACACCATGAGGAGGCTAGATTATGATTTAGTGGGGGTACAAGAACTCAGAATCTGGATAGAACCATCCACTGGGGTGGTTGCTATGCATAGAATGATTTTGTTGACATGTTGCCAAGGAGAAAGATTAATAAAAGAGACATGAAAATGACACCATGAGGAGGCTAGACTATGATTTAGTGGGGGTAAAAGAACTCAGAGTCTGCATAGAACCATCCATTGGGGTGGTTGCTAGGCATAGAAGGATTTTGTTGACATGTTGCCAAGGAGAAAGAATAATGCTAGAAACATGAAAATGACAGCATGATGAGGCAAGACTATGATTTAGTGGGGATACAAGAACTCAGAATCTGCATAAAACCATCCACTGGGGTGGTTGCTAGGCATAGAAGGATTTTGTTGACATGTTGCCAAGGAGAAAGAACAATCATAGATACATGAAAATGACACCATAATTAGGCCAGACTATGATTTAGTGGGGGCACAAGAAGTCAGAATCTGCCATCCATTTGGGTGGTTGCTAGGCATAGAACCATATTGTTGACATGTTGCCAAGGAGAAAGAACAATCATAGATACATGAAAATGACACCATGAGGAGGCTAGACTATGATTTAATGGGGGTAAAAGAACTCAGAATCTGCATAGAGCCATCCACTGGGGTGGTTGCTAGGCATAGAAGGATTTTGTTGACATGTTGCCAAGGAGAAAGAATAATGCTAGAAACATGAAAATGACAGCATGATGAGGCAAGACTATGATTTAGTGGGGAAACAAGAACTCAGAATCTGCATAAAACCATCCACTGGGGGTGGTTGCTAGGCATAGAAGGATTTTGTTGACATGTTGCCAAGGAGAAAGAACAATGCTAGAAACATGAAAATGACAGCATGATGAGGCAAGACTATGATTTAGTGGGGGTAAAAGAACTCAGAGTCTGCATAGAACCATCCATTTGGGTGGTTGCTAGGCATAGAAGGATTTTGTTGACATGTTGCTAAGGAAAAAGAACAATCATAGATACATGAAAATGACACCATGAGGAGGCTAGACTATGATTTAGTGGGGGTAAAAGAACTCAGAGTCTGCATAGAACCATCCATTTGGGTGGTTGCTAGGCATAGAACCATATTGTTGACATGTTGCCAAGGAGAAAGAACAATCATAGATACATGAAAATGACACCATGAGGAGGCTAGGCTATGATTTAGTGGGGGTAAAAGAACTCAGAATCTGCATAGAGCCATCCACTGGGGTGGTTGCTAGGCATAGAAGGATTTTGTTGACATGTTGCCAAGGAGAAAGAATAATGCTAGAAACATGAAAATGACAGCATGATGAGACAAGATTATGATTTAGTGGGGATACAAGAACTCAGAATCTGCATAAAACCATCCACTGGGGTGGTTGCTAGGCATAGAAGGATTTTGTTGACATGTTGCCAAGGAGAAAGAACAATCATAGAAACACAAAAATGACACCATGAGGAGGCTAGACTATGATTTAGTGGGGGTAAAAGAACTCAGAATCTGCCATCCATTGGGGTGGTTGCTAGGCATAGAACCATATTGTTGACATGTTGCCAAGGAGAAAGAATAATGCTAGAAACATGAAAATGACAGCTTGATGAAGCAAGACTATGATTTAGTGGGGATACAAGAACTCAGAATCTGCATAAAACCATCCACTGGGGTGGTTGCTAGGCATAGAAGGATTTTGTTGACATGTTGCCAAGGAGAAAGAACAATCATAGATACATGAAAATGACACCATGAGGAGGCTAGACTATGATTTAGTGGGGGTAAAAGAACTCAGAGTCTGCATAGAACCATCCATTTGGGTGGTTGCTAGGCATAGAACCATATTGTTGACATGTTGCCAAGGAGAAAGAACAATCATAGATACATGAAAATGACACCATGAGGAGGCTAGACTATGATTTGGTGGGGGTAAAAGAACTCAGAATCTGCATAGAGCCATCCACTGGGGTGGTTGCTAGGCATAGAAGGATTTTGATGACATGTTGCCAAGGAGAAATCATTCAGGATTAATACAGGTACTAACATGTATGTTTTGTCACAGCTTCTAACTTAGCTAAATTCATACAAGAATGCCACCAGAAAGATCAAATTGTATTTGCACCCACCTGTATCCTTCATGTGGTTCAACACCTTTTGGTAGGCTTTGCACTCCTCGCACATAGTCTTCAGATCTTCTAATGACAACAACAACCCCTTATACAGTGCCTTTGGGGTAGATTATGAACAAATTAGTCAGGTGACTAATTTGCATATAAACTATATCTAGGGTCACATGACATCATCCATTATCTGCATAGAGCCATGCATTGGGGTGGTTGCTAGGCATAGAACGATTTTGTTGACATGTTGCCAAGCTGATCACCATGATTGGCTGATGAGATCATGTGGCTTACTTCCAAGACCCTTATATTGATGAGACAATCATTATGATTGGCTCATGAGGTGATTGGCTCATGAGATCATGTGACTAGTCATGTGCCTAGGCATGTGACTGCAAATCCATATAAATACAAGTAAATCTCTCTTCTCATAACATTTGCAAAAATGGATATCACAGAGCAGGCAAAGAGAGCAAGAGCTGTACATGCACTAACAGGACTAGTGACATGGGCCAGGCAAATGAGGACAGAAGTGGGAGATGACACCATTACTGTGACTACTTTCCAAGCTGGGCCAAGCTTTATGGTTGAAGCTTTGGAGGCTACATGTCTTATCAACGATGGGGAGTCTAAGTGTTGGTATGCTCCAGTGTGTATTCCACAACATGTCTCAAACATCAACACACAGTATGTTCCGGACAGTGATGAAGAAGATGTAGAGGATGATGATGATGATTGCCTGCCACCAGTGGACTCTTTCTACCACAAACCAGTGCAACAGGTAGATCCAACTCCTGCAACTCCAGTAGAGATGAGAAGCCAATCTCAGAAGCGACCAAGAGAAGAATGCATCATTTGCACGGGTTCATTGACAGAACCAGCAGAGATGCGAGGGAAGAGGGTGAAGACAGCGAGAATGAACTTCTCCACTGCCAGGCTTTTAAATCACCCAGACTGTGGCCATGTCTTCCACGCCAGCTGTCTAGAGAGATGGCAAGTTGAGAATGACAGATGTCCATTATGTCGGGCAGAATTGCGTGCAGGCGAGAACCTATCAGCACTCTATGACTAGAGCACTTAAACCCACAAAAATGGTCCTTTTCAGGGCCCCCTACTATCCAAAAAGTTCTACATCTCCTCTGTCTCTGGGGAATATCTTACAACAGGGATCATGTACAAGTACATTTTCTCTTTACTTAGCACCCCTTTCTGGTAGTGAGGGCAAGTTTTGCCTGGTACCCCTGACCGGTGGTGAGTGCAAGCTTTGCCTGGTACCCTTGTCTGGTGGTGAGGGCAAATTTTGCCTCGTATTACCTAACGGGGTTGAGGCCAGTGTTTTCCTGGTTCCCCAATTTGGTAGTGAGGGCAAGTTCTGCCTGGTACAGCATAATGGCTGTGAGGGCAGACAATGTGTGGTACCCCTTCCTGGTCGTGATGGCAAGCTTTGCCTGGTACCCCTTCCTGGTCGTGAGGACAAATTTTGCCTTGTACCCCTGTCTGGTGGTGAGGGCAAGCTTTGCCTGGTACCCCTTTCTGGTGGTGAGGGCAAATTTTGCCTTGTACCCCTGTCTGGTGGTGTGAAGGCAGTACCCCTGTCTGGTGGTTAGAGAAACTTTTGCCTGGTACTACCTAGCGGGGGTGAGGGCAGTCTTTGCCTGGTACCCCTTTGTGATGGTGAGGGCAATCTCTGCCTGGTACCCCTGGCTGGTTGCCAACTATAGAATAGCTTTGTTGACATGTTTCTAAGAGGAAATAGTAAAGACTAAGAAAGTCAATTGGTACTGTAAATAACCAGGGTCTCAATTAACCATGAGTGATTATGATATCTTGTCACAACGGACAGAAATACAGTTAGTACTCTTCCATTCTAACCGGTCCTACAACTTGTCAGATCCTTGTCCTAAGCCTACCTACCCCCTGTATGTGACCCATGATCAGGTACATTGTTACAATCCAGAGCCTCAAAGTATTTCCGCTTAGCAACATGTCAACATAATTCATCTGTGCCTAGCAACTAGTCACCTCCCCTGTCTAGGACTGGTGAATTCACAGGTTGGTTGGCGGAGGAGTTTCAGGCACTCAACAGATAGATAGGCAGGTAGTTTGGGGGGTGGAGGGAGTTGGACAGTTGAACTCACCCTGTCCATGGAAAGATCCATTGTGACAGCCAATCAGTGATCCATGTTTGGGGTGCATTCTGGGTTCCAAGAGGGGTATATAAGGAGCAACTCACCAGTTCTCCACCCTATTTCAACCTTGCTATAGAGTAATCAACAAAGATGGATATCTTGGCTCAAGCAATGGAGGTGTCAGGAATACAAGTGGATGAACAGCCTCTGAAGAGTAGAGTAAGAGCAGGACTACCAACTGTCAGAGCTATGCTGAACGAAAGGAGGAACCTACCTCAGGGATTCAAGGAGAAAAGGCAGCGCGTCTCAAGAAAAAGAAGTCATCACATGTTAAGCACAAGCAGCTCGACATGTGTTACAAGGAAGTGTTCATCACCAACGGAATCCCCTAAACAGGCAAAGAGCACTGATCCGACAACACTGAATACTGCCAACATGGCGCATGGATCACATGATGTGGGTGTCGACATGTTGTATGATGTACTATTCCCTAATGATAGTGACTTGACAATTTCAGAACTAGAGGAAAGGCTGAACACCATGACACATGAACTTCAGCTTCTCACAGAGAAGCAAGCCCTGTAACAAACTTCTGAAGACAATTTCATACACTATGGCTGTACATACCCATCACTCACTCTCATTATTTTTAACTATTCATCTTGGTCATATCTCTAATTGTATTGAAACCTCCTTCATGTGTAACTGTTTGAATGAGAGGAAATCATCTGTGTAAATGCATCAGTTTTTTCTGCAAATAAATGAAGAACCTTGCTTGTTGTGACATTGAAAAGATCAGACAAACATTTCGATTCATAGTTTTTATTCATCATGCAATCACTTATCAAACATCAATGATAGACATATAGTTGTCAAAATAAGAGCAGCTGTGATTAATAATCCTTTCTTGATCTTTTCTTCTCTGCATACTGGGAAGTAAGCTTCCATCTGTTCAAAGGACCCGTGTTCCTCCATCCACTTTCCCCACTTGATCATCAGGAAGACATCCATTGTCCCTGCAAAGCTGGTGATATCAACTTGCACACCTTCTTCCATGTAGATCTTGACCAAATAGGCTCCAACTATGTAGACGACAAGGATACGAGCCCAGCTGCAGGTATTGTCAGTGAATATGTCTTTGGCAGTGGAGAGGAAAGTAGACTCCAGGGACTTTCCAGTCACCATCAATGTTTTCAGGGTGAGCGAGAAGGTTAATTCATGCTTCTGTATGACATCATCCACAGCTGATCTCAGTCTTTTCCTCAGTCTGCATTGTTCACCCAAGATGTACAACACTATATCCTCTGCAGGAGATGCCATTGCTAGCAGTTAGGTGTCTTGCCCTTGTTTGACTCATCTGCTGGCCAACATGTATTTAAAGGGATCTTTATATGCAAAGCAGATCACATGACCTGATTTGCATATAAGCAGTACCAAATCAGCATTCATGTCTAGGTGAGAGAACTTTCCATCACAGCATTGTCACAAAAATGAGTCAGCGAAATTGTCTTCAATTGAAAAGTATTTATTTTCACTTCATCAAATCAAGCATGCTATGGAACTGCAGTGGGTTGTCCAGCCATTCTCCTCTGGCAAAGCTTGCCACCAGCTGATACATGGGACATTTGGCCGAGTTGAAACGTTGTGGCAGGATGGGATTGATCATGTTTATCAGCTGTTGGGGCAGAGGGAGTTTGTCTACAGCATGTCTAAAGTCCTTCCTAAGCAAGCCTTTTATCAATGTCACACAGCTGCTTTGAAGACTAAATCCCTGACCGAACTTGAACTTTTCCAACACGGCCTTGGCCTCTCTCTGTGCAGTGCGGGACCTCTCCTTCTCATCAAAATGGATGCTGTCGATGCACTGTTGCATTTTAGGAGGATGAAGGTATGACCTGTAGTAACAGCACTGATACATGTAGTAGCAGTCACCTACACTCCAAATCCAGTTTGGGTGGTGTTTCTTTTCTAACTGTTTCATCATCTCCTTGCGTCTTTTACATTCACAGTCCATATGTGGAAACTCCTGCATGTACAAAACCAATATCGGGCCTACTTCTCGACTCATCTGTGAAGGAAACTCCTTCTTGTCAGGCCAGGCATACGGAGTCAAGAAAAAAAATTCCAACAGGGCCTTCTCCCAGGGCCCAAATGACACAACCTCTTTCCCCTTTCTTCCCACCTCGCCATATAAGTGTTGGCATGCCTCTATCCATTCCTCCCTCGCAAGATCATCCCAATACGTTTTCACCAGACAGCTGTTGTAGGGTCTTTCTGCTACAAGTTGCCATTCTCTTCTTGGATTCATCTTGGCACTTTGGTTTTCCAGCAAGAGAAGTTAAGGAAGAAGAGGGTGCAAAATGCAATTCATGGAAAATTTTGTTTATAATCACTTTATTGATTCAATCATGTTCTCTAACCGCAGTGGATCGTCTAGCCATCGTCCACTGGCAAAATCTGCCACCATTTTATACATGGGACAATTGGCAGAGTCAAAATATGTTGTTATGATGGGATCGATCATGTTCATCATCAGTTCAGGCAAAGGAAGTGTGTCAACAGCATGCGAAAACTCAATGTCAGAATTTTTCAACACGAGGCCTTTTATCACACTCACACAACTGCTTTGAAGAGTGAATCCCTGCCCAAACTTTAGCTTTTCCAACACTGCTTTGGCCTCTCTCTGTGCAGTGCAGGACCTCTCCTTCTCGTCCATGCAAGTGCTCACTAGCAAGTCTTGAATGTCATTAAGACATTGTAGCAACTGACCAGAAATGATCATGTATTCGAATGGATATAACATTGCCCCTGAACTTGTATCTGCTCCTGTTTCGACTTTCCACATTTTCTCAACGATCTCCTGTTGCGTGCGCTGCATATCTGGAAGCTCCTTCAAATACGACATGACTTCTGGGGCGAAGGCTAAACTAAGATCTGAAGGAATTTCACCACAGTCACGCCAAGCATATGGGGCCAAGAAAAAGAACTCCAACAAAGTCTTTTCCCTTGACACCACCTCCGTTCCAATGAAGTCGAGGCACGCCTCTATCCATTTCTCCTTTGTCAAGTCCTTCCAGTGTTTCTTCACCTCGCATGCATCATATGGTTCTGTGTCTCCTGCTGCTTGAAATGCAACTTGCTTTTCCTTTCTTTGACTCATTTTGGGACTTTGGGTTTGTTGCAAGCAAGAGATTGATTTAACGGGAGGGTTCAAAATCGGATATAAATGTCCTATCCTGACCACCCATAGAAAGGCCATAAATGATATTGGTCTTGATCTATCCATGTGCATCTGTACATCAGACCATTTAACATCTCTCTGAATGCCTCAGAAGAAACAACTTCTGTGAAATCAAATAAATCTGCATTGTGATCTTTGCTGTCGCGAAGGAGAGCATGAAACTGTGGTGATTCTGCAACTGTTCTGTGCTGTCCAGTTTTCTCTAGGATCCTGTCACCATAAACAACTATCTGAATGAAGCAATAGTCTTTCCCATCACTCTGTGATGTCGTCCATGGATGACAGATGAAATAGTCTGTGCCGCATGGCAGTATGTGTATGAAGTCTAATATGCAAGTCAATAGTTTGTTCAAGCTTTCGGGCAAGGTCACAGCATCACACAATTGCCATTCTTCCACATCGTGAGTGCGCAACATGACATCAACCACCTCCCCAGCATACTCCACCTCGATTGGAATGCGTACATCATATGTATTTGTGTAGAAGAAGGAATCATCCCTTGAAAACACCTGCCATTTGTCCTCAGTTCTATCATGCAGGATCTGTAACAGATGATAAAATTCCCTTTCCACAGTTTCTAGTTCATAGTCTTCAGTTGCCATGTCTGTCATATTTGATTCATTGTTTCACTAACATCGGCAAACTGCCTATCTAAAAATTCAGATTTGCTGTCCCCCCTCATTGAGAGAGAATATGGACTGTGCACAGCTACAAACGCAAATAAGGGTCAATTGACTATGATGGTAAAAAGAACTCAAATGAGAGAAAGCAGAGTAATATAACATGGTGAAAGTAGAATTTGTATTTCACAGATGACACACAAGCATACGTCAGGTCTTTGAGAACCCCCTTGTAATAGGGGGAGAATGGCGAATGTGTACAAGCAACAGTTGACAAAATCTCTGAGGGTATGGATGAACGAAATAGTCATCACTCTGCAATCTTGCATCCTTCGTCTAGAGAAACTGGTTCATTCGAGTGATCTCGAGAAGATCCAGGAGCTAGAAAAGAAGATAAACGAACAGGAAAAAGAAATCACCATTCTTCAAGAACGGCTCGAACATGAGAAATAAAACATAACAAACCATATTGCCTATCATTCCATGATCATATCTGAATTCAATTTCAATGGATGCATCTTGCTTCATACTTATGAGTGCCCTGCTATGAGATTGAGAGAAATGGATCTTCTGCAAGAACACATTGTCCTAGCCAAGAAGAAAGAGGTACAGCGAAAAACCAAACAAGACAATGTGTGTATCTACTGGAGGGAAAAGTCAGGAGGGATGCATTGCCCATGTGAGGCATGCAAGAAAGAAAAGTGAACACCAATAAAGAGCCAAAATCAAAGTTATCCGTGTCCTCATTAATTGGGCTTTCTAGCTGTACATTAGAATTCTATTTCTCTAAGAAATAACCAAACTTCTTTTAAAAAAAAAAAATTTCTTTATTCTGGGGAATACCAATAATCACATATCGAATCGTCATATGACTGATCAGGATTATTGTCTGCTTGTACCTCCATCCATTCTCTCACCATTCTGTTGGTCTCCTTATACCTGATCATTCTCTCATCAATTTCCTGATAGAATGTTTTTTTTTGTTTACATACTGCCACGAAAAGCATGCGATATCTTTTCCGTTGTACCACCCAGTCCGGAGCAATTTCAAACACTTAGTTGCTTCTTGTACATGGGTGTAAACGAATACCTTCTTATGTTCTTGGAGAAGTTCGGATCTTTCAGATATCTGTCCATCCACTCTGCACTGGTGACTGGCCAATATTCATTGGTCTCATCTTCAGTGACATGGGTCTTTTTGTGCTTGACAAATTTTGGCTTGACATTGCCATATATTTCCATAAAATCATCCTTCACCATGCGTGTTATCCATGGATCTGAATAAACCCTGAGATACACAACTCCATTTTCCTCAAAGTCATCATCAGTCAACTCTGGCTGATCCATTGGTTTCATTTCATTTTCCGTGCACAATGTATTATCATCCAGTGTGGTTTCTGCTGAACAATCCATAGTTACTGCATCTGCACCCATGGATTCCTTCTGTGTATCGTGTATCATTTCAGCGTTTCCTTCTGGTGGATGCCCACCCACTACTGGCTCGGATGGCACTGCACATTCCTCTTTCGTATTCAGTACCATCCCATCATCTTTGTACAACATTGCTTCATTCTTCACAACTTGTTCTCTTTCCAACTTTTTCTTTTCCTTGCGATTTTCTCGATATATCTTCTTCTTTTCATACAGTTGTTTTCTAGTTACAGGATCAGCGACCAACCTCCTGTATCGTTCCCTCTGAAATGTGTTGACCTTCTCACGATATTCAGGATCTTTGAACTTCTTCTGTAAGTACCTTTTTTGTGCTGTAGACATTATATTAAAACATCATTCCACCATTGGGTTAATACTTTCTTTGTCCAGTTATGATTCCTGAAATTTTCTTAAGATCAGACCATCAATTGATCTTCCTGGTCTTTTGATATCAGACAATCCAGTCATCCTTTGGAACATTTTATATCACACTATCAATTGATCTTCGAGCTTTCAATCAAACGATCAATTGATATTCGTGACTTTTTTTATATCAGGCCATCAATCCATCTTTTTGGATCTTTTGGATCAGACCAACGATTCAACTTTCCGAGCTTTAGATATCCGAACATCTTCTCGAGTATTCGATATCAGACGATGAATTGATATTCGTGACTTTTTTTATATAAGGCCATCAATCCATCTTTTTGGATCTTTAAGATCAGACCAACAATTGAACTTCACGAGCTTTAGATATCAGACCATCTTCTCGAGCTTTCGATATCAGACGATCAATTGATATTCGTGACTTTTTTTATATTAGGCCATCGATCCATTCTTTTGGATCTTTTAGATCAGACCATCAATTGAACTTCCCGAGCTTTAGATATCAGACCATCTTCTCGAGCTTTCGATATCAGACGATCAATTGATATTCGTGACGTTTTTTATACCAGACCATCGATCCATCTTTTTGGAATTTTTAGATCAGACCATCAATTGAACTTCCAGAGCTTTAGATATCAGACCATCTTCTCGAGCTTTCGATATCAGACGATCAATTGATATTCGTGACTTTTTGTTATATCAGGCCATCAATCCATCTTTTTGGATCTTTTAGATCAGACCACCAGTTGAACTTCCCGAGCTTTAGATATCAGACCATCTTCTCGAGCTTTCGATATCAGACGATCAATTGATATTCGTGACTTTTTTTATATTAGGCCATCGATCCATTCTTTTGGATCTTTTAGATCAGACCATCAATTGAACTTCCCGAGCTTTAGATATCAGACCATCTTCTCGAGCTTTCGATATCAGACGATGAATTGATATTCGTGACTTTTTTTATATTAGGCCATCGATCCATTCTTTTGGATCTTTTAGATCAGACCATCAATTGAACTTCCCGAGCTTTAGATATCAGACCATCTTCTCGAGCTTTCGATATCAGACGATCAATTGATATTCGTGACTTTTTGTTATATCAGGCCATCAATCCATCTTTTTGGATCTTTTAGATCAGACCACCAGTTGAACTTCGTGAGCTTTAGATATCAGACCATCTTCTCGAGCTTTCGATATCAGACGATCAATTGATATTCGTGACTTTTTTTATATTAGGCCATCGATCCATTCTTTTGGATCTTTTAGATCAGACCATCAATTGAACTTCCCGAGCTTTAGATATCAGACCATCTTCTCGAGCTTTCGATATCAGAAGATGAATTGATATTCGTGACTTTTTTTATATCAGGCCATCAATCCATCTTTTTGGATCTTTTAGATCAGACCATCAATTGAACTTCCCGAGCTTTAGATATCAGACCATCTTCTCGAGCTTTCGATATCAGACGATCAATTGATATTCGTGACTTTTTTTATACCAGACCATCGATCCATCTTTTTGGATCTTTTAGATCAGACTGTCAATTGAACTTCCCAAGCTTTAGATATCAGACCATCTTATCGAGCTTTCGATATCAGACGATCAATTGATATTCTTGACTTTTTTTATATCAGGCCATCGATCCATCTTTTTGGATCTTTTAGATCAGACTGTCAATTGAACTTCCCAAGCTTTAGATATCAGACCATCTTATCGAGCTTTCGATATCAGACGATCAATTGATATTCTTGACTTTTTTTATATCAGGCCATCAATCCATCTTTTTGGATCTTTTAGATCAGACCATCAATTGAACTTCCCGAGCTTTAGATATCAGACCATCTTCTCGAGCTTTCGATATCAGACGATGAATTGATATTCGTGACTTTTTTTATATCAGGCCATCAATCCATCTTTTTGGATCTTTTAGATCAGACCATCAATTGAACTTCCCAAGCTTTAGATATCAGACCATCTTCTCGAGCTTTCGATATCAGACGATCAATTGATATTCGTGACTTTTTTTATACCAGACCATCGATCCATCTTTTTGGAATTTTTAGATCAGACCATCAATTGAACTTCCAGAGCTTTAGATATCAGACCATCTTCTTGAGCTTTCGATATCAGACGATCAATTGATATTCGTGACTTTTTTTATATCACGCCATCGATCCATCTTTTTGGATCTTTTAGATCAGACTGTCAATTGAACTTCCCGAGCTTTAGATATCAGACCATCTTATCGAGCTTTCGATATCAGACGATCAATTGATATTCTTGACTTTTTTTATATCAGGCCATCAATCCATCTTTTTGGATCTTTTAGATCAGACCACCAATTGAACTTCCCGAGCTTTAGATATCAGACCATCTTCTCGAGCTTTCGATATCAGAAGATGAATTGATATTCGTGACTTTTTTTATATCAGGCCATCAATCCATCTTTTTGGATCTTTTAGATCAGACCATCAATTGAACTTCCCGAGCTTTAGATATCAGACCATCTTCTCGAGCTTTCGATATCAGACGATCAATTGATATTCGTGACTTTTTTTATACCAGACCATCGATCCATCTTTTTGGAATTTTTAGATCAGACCATCAATTGAACTTCCAGAGCTTTAGATATCAGACCATCTTCTCGAGCTTTCGATATCAGACGATCAATTGATATTCGTGACTTTTTTTATATCAGGCCATCGATCCATCTTTTTGGATCTTTTAGATCAGACCACCAATTGAACTTCCCGAGCTTTAGATATCAGACCATCTTCTCGAGCTTTCGATATCAGACGATGAATTGATATTCGTGACTTTTTTTATATTAGGCCATCGATCCATTCTTTTGGATCTTTTAGATCAGACCATCAATTGAACTTCCAGAGCTTTAGATATCAGACCATCTTCTCGAGCTTTCGATATCAGACGATCAATTGATATTCGTGACGTTTTTTATACCAGACCATCGATCCATCTTTTTGGAATTTTTAGATCAGACCATCAATTGAACTTCCAGAGCTTTAGATATCAGACCATCTTCTCGAGCTTTCGATATCAGACGATCAATTGATATTCGTGACTTTTTGTTATATCAGGCCATCAATCCATTCTTTTGGATCTTTTAGATCAGACCATCAATTGAACTTCCCGAGCTTTAGATATCAGACCATCTTCTCGAGCTTTCGATATCAGACGATGAATTGATATTCGTGACTTTTTTTATATCAGGCCATCAATCCATCTTTTTGGATCTTTTAGATCAGACCATCAATTGAACTTCCCAAGCTTTAGATATCAGACCATCTTCTCGAGCTTTCGATATCAGACGATCAATTGATATTCGTGACTTTTTTTATACCAGACCATCGATCCATCTTTTTGGAATTTTTAGATCAGACCATCAATTGAACTTCCAGAGCTTTAGATATCAGACCATCTTCTTGAGCTTTCGATATCAGACGATCAATTGATATTCGTGACTTTTTTTATATCACGCCATCGATCCATCTTTTTGGATCTTTTAGATCAGACTGTCAATTGAACTTCCCGAGCTTTAGATATCAGACCATCTTATCGAGCTTTCGATATCAGACGATCAATTGATATTCGTGACTTTTTTTATATCAGGCCATCAATCCATCTTTTTGGATCTTTTAGATCAGACCACCAATTGAACTTCCCGAGCTTTAGATATCAGACCATCTTCTCGAGCTTTCGATATTAGACGATCAATTGATATTCGTGACTTTTTTATATTAGGCCATCGATCCATCCTTTTGGATCTTTTAGATCAGACCGTCAATTGAACTTCCCGAGCATTAGATATCAGACCATCTTCTCGAGCTTTCGATAGCAGATGATCAACTGATATTTGTGACTTTTTTTTATACCAGACCATCGATCCATCTTTTTGGAATTTTTAGTTCAGACCATCAATTAAACTTCCAGAGCTTTAGATATCAGACCATCTTTTCGAGCTTTCGATATCAGACGATCAATTGATATTCGTGACTTTTTTACAGTTACAATTTGAGTTTGAGTGCATTTTCCTTCTGTTGTTTCACCCATCTCACAATGTAATCATCCACTGCAGGGACTCTTCCTATATATGAAGTATATAAATCCGGGTTCTATCTTTACAGGAGTGCTTGTATATATAATGCTCCATGTTTTTTCATAGCAGAGTATGAAATTCTGCTGCTCAATCTTTCTTTGCATGAGTATTTGGAGATTTCAGGGATTAAATGAGCACATCCTCTAATGACTACAAGCATGACATTGAATATGCAGAACTAGTTTTTTTTAAAGTGTTAACTGGCAAGTGTACTGCTTTCCATTTTTGATTGCTATGTGCAATATATATATATTAAATCAGCACACATTTGACAAACAGTTTCATGGAATTACTCTTTATTTTCTAGATACACTGAAGTAATAGTCTCAGTTTGGGTTGAAATATTGCATTACTCTTTTCATGAGACATTGGTTGATATCTGGCATAATATCTTCCATCACCCTTTTCATCAGACATTGGTTGATATCTGACATAACATCTTCCATCATTGTTTTCATGAGAGGTTTCATGAGATCTGACATGAGATGTGCAAAATCCTCCAATTCATTCTGTGTTGATGAACCATGTATCATTTTGCCTTCCGTTGATGTGCTATAATCTGATGTGACTTGTACCATGTGTCCTATTCCAGATTTCTCTTTGATATCCAGAAACATCCCATCATTTCTGTCAGTCATTGCTCCATTCCTCACACCTTGCTGTCTTTCCAACTTTTTCTTTTCCTTGCGTTTCTCGTAGTATATCTTCTTCTTTTCATACAGTTGTTTTCTAGTTACAGGATCGGCGACCAACCTACTGTATCGTTCCCTCTGAAATGTGTTGACTTTCTCACGATACTCAGGATCTTTGAACTTCTTCTGCAAGTACCTTTTTTGTGCTGTAGACATGCTTGATTTTCTTGTCTTGCATCTCACCCACATGTTAATACATGTGGGAGTAAAATTGAATCTACACTATTGATATTTTGAGTCCTCATTTAGAATATTGTTTCAGTTGTCAGTTTTTATCCTTTTCGAGGGAGAAGCGAATCCCCTCGATGACCATGCTGTTTCCATCTGAGATGTGGACCATCACCCAGTTCATCTTGTCTTCCACCTTGGTTTGTTTTAGTGGAAAGTGTTTGACCTTTGGATGAGGGTGAGCATTATGCAGTGATATTCTGGCTTGCCTTCTCAGTTCATTCTTGCCGTTCTTCGAAACGAACACTCTACATGCATAGCGATTCCTCACACCACACATGAAGAGTGTTCTCCTCAGTTTCCTGAATGCTTCTGGCTTTCTCCTCATCCCACAATCCGACACTTTTAGGTGTGGTGGTCCATGTGCAGATCTCGGAACAATGCTCCCACAGATGTTCAGAACAGTCTGAATGTATACCTTCGCGTGATCAGAGTTATTTGCTGTGTCACAAACCAGACCTTCCAGAACACAAGAGGGGAATTTCACTTCGCAATATCTCTTTCCAAGTGGAACTACGGATGCTTCGGTTGGCAGCCAGGGTTTCAGAGCTTTCAGTCTGCTCTTCGGAATCTTGCAATATGTATGCAAATCCTTGGCTCTACTTGAAATGCAGAAATCAGACAATGCCAACAAGACGTGTTTGCCTCTTGCACAAGCAGCAACTCTGATAGCCGAAGGTTTGTTCCAGATGGCTTTCCACTGGAAATCTATCAACACATTGAAGTCACACCCAATGACAGTGACAGAATCAGCCTTATATGTTGTGGTAGGCACTGTATCACAAGAATTTATCACTACAGGAACAAAGGCAGTGCCGTTCCAACATTCAAATCGATCTGTGGTACTGTTTGCCAGTGACTTTGCACTGACCCATCTATCATGGCATTTAGAATATAAGCAATAACTATCAGGAACAACAAACATTTTTCAATTCATTTTTTTTCAACTTTAATACAACAACACAAATATATACAATATATCAGACAGCAGTGAGGACCATCGGTGAGCATGGATTGACATTTGCAAGTGGAAACAAATCATCGTACAGCAGACCACTGAAATCTATGTTTGAAAAGTCTATCTCAGGAAGAGTGAAGTCTGTCTCTTCACCTAGATTGTCTATGATCTGATCAAAGTTCTTCTCCATGTCGTTCTTCTGGCTCAGTTTCCTTTCCAGCTCTGACATTCTTTGACCCATCTTTTCCTCCAGGCTGTCGAATTTGTCAGTCAAGTCCTTGTTAAGGTTCTGTAGATGGTCAATGTTCGATTGAAGCACTTCCAGTTGTTTCTCAGTCTCTGCTTTCTCCTGTAGCAGGTCGTCCCGCTCCTTGGTGACTGCCTTCAACTGATCCTTAAGCAGTGACACTTTTGCTTTTTCCTTCATCAACCTATCGATGTGTGACTGTTTCTCCTTGATCTGTCTGTTTTTATTGTCCAGTTCCTGTTTGAGGACCTTTGATTGAACATAGAACTTGTTGTACAGAGCTCCAGCCACTTCTGTTCCCATCTTGGGGAGAACGTTATCCAGGTCACACCACACATACCTTCCCATGGGGACAAGCTTCAGGAGATGTGGAATGCCATCAGTGTCCTCTATGGTGGCTTCTGCTTGTGAGATCAAGTTGTAAACCAAACCAGATACCATGGTCGGTCCGAATCTGAGGAAGTTGTTTTCCCTCTTTTCCCAGTCAGGTCTCATCCAGAAGTTGATTGCTGTGTACATGCTCGTTTCAATGTTTACATGTCGAGCAGGTTGCTTCTTGTTATTGATACGTTCAGACTGCTCCACAATGACAGTGCTCTTCTGCAGCTCGATGTTTCCATCAGTGTCCCTAGTTTGAACACCGATTCTCTTGCTGGACTGGCTGTTGGGGAAATGAACAGTGAGGACAGCATCTCCTTTCTTGTTCAGCTGTAGCTGGAAAGTGTCGCTGAGGTGAGCAGTCCTGAGTCGAACCTCCTGAACTTTTTCTTTCTTCACGTTGACCGTTATCACCTTGTTGCATGAGAAACTTAGCTTCAGTCTCGTGCAGACCATGGGTATGATGTGCTCCTTATCACCAAAGAAGACGTGCATTGGAACGACATTTTCTGTGTCTGGTGTGATTTCCTCCACCTCCAGTCCTGCTGCTTGCAGCTCTGTTCTCATGCTTTCAGCTGTTCTGTTGGACGAAAATGTCACAGGCACAAATATCGTTGTAGATATTGCCTTTGTCCTCTGGTTTTTCCTCTTCACATCCTGGCGTACGTGCAATCTCAAGTTCGATCCATTTGTGAACTCACACACATGTTCGTATCTGGGAAGATGATTCTTCGATGGTACTCCAGTTGGAAGCTGAGCCCCTTTCTTACTCCGTGTGGTGTTGTAGGAGATCTGCCTCGTACAGGCAGGATCCAACATGGTCCTCGACGGGCTCTCTTTCGTGAGAAAGCAGGACTTGTTGATGACCGGTTTTCCACATGCTTTGCAGGAGACATGCTCAAGCCAATGTGGATCGTTTGCTTCTATGCCAGGCTGCCACATGTCGTTGTGTGACGCATAGCACGAGGAACAAGCCACGTTCACAGAGTAGAGCATGACGTTGGACCTTGTGAAGTGCATCTTCACAGTGACAGTATCCTTGTCGCTCAGTTGATACAAAGACTTGCCTTCATCCAGAGGAGTTGGATCCAGTTCCACACATCCAAAGCTATACAGCAGTTCCAAGTACTGCAGGTGAATTCTACTCATGATTTCAGTGCATGTGGTCAAGAAGAGAGGGACCAAGGGCTTGCCCAGCTGTTTAGTCTCCTCGAAGAAGTCTACGACGTGGGTGTTCCCTTGTGAAGAAATCACTCTGTGTGTGTCGATGGCTGCAAGAACTGGGAAGTCATTGCTCCGTTTAGACACTGCATTCTCTTCCAGTGTCTCGTTGCTGGCGTGAAACACCTTCAAGATGACATCATTGCATGCTTCAGCATAGGATAGAGCACCATTCAAATGTTCTGCTATGGCCTCTGGTAATCCCAAGACAACAGCACTTACTCCAGAGGTCAGCTGTGGGAATGAAGTGTCTTGCTCTACCTTACTGGTGTTGCATAAGGTTTGGTCCGCTTGAAAGCTATCTGTGAGGGTGGAAACCTCATTTTTGTCTGACAGCCAGCTCTGTGGATAGAGCAAGAACTGTGCCAGAACAAGAGAGGGACATGCCTTCATCTCAGAGACCAACTGGGCTGGGCTAAAGTGTGGTAGGATCCGAGCCCACAAGCCATGTTTGAAGATCAGATGTGTCAAGTTTGTGAATCTGATGAACCTGGTATGGAAAAGAAAATCTCCATCCATGTCATTTCTGAAAATGTAATTTGGATCAGTCTTATCCACTGTGACGATAATCCTGTTCTTCTTCAGTGCTGTAGCTGCTCTTTTGTTCAGCTTCCTCCTCTTGATTACATCCTCAATGGGCTCAACTGTGATTGGCCCTGATGTCTGTAAGATTGGCTGCAACTGTACTTCACAATCCTGAACAATCTCAGATGTTGCTGCAACCAGCTTTCTCTGTTTTGTTTTGGCAGTTTGCTGCTCTTCCATCTTCCTCTTGCCGCTCACCACTTTAAATCTAGGTTTGGTTATGCCTTCCATGATGTAGCTGAGCCAACTGATTGGTCTTCTCCCATCTCCTGCCTTTTATGCCCTGGGCTAAATGCAAATTTCCATGCTAATTTGCATATAAACTGGCTACAGTGACCCTGTCCTAGGACCCTAATTTGCATATAAACTTGTTGTTTTCCCATCAGTGCACATGCACTCACCAGGTACATGTGAACTGAACTGTCACATCCAGTATTTGCATGTAAATAGCTGATTGGGTACAACAATGAGTTCCTTACATGCAAATTAACACCTGGTCATGTGATGCTTCATATGGAGACTTGTTGACAAGACTGGTCATCCATTTGCAACACCAAAGCATCACATAGCTTTCAGATAGCTTCAGGTTGTACATAGGAAGAGGGATGATGCTGCAGAAGGAGAACTTCATTGGCAAGTTGATGGTATGATTCCACAAAAAATGTAAATGAAACTCACATACAAACAAAATGATGTCTGGTTCACTGAGTGGTGATTTCCCAAAACCAAGATTGAATTTAGTATATGAGGCAAAAGCAAAAAGCAGGAAGAGAATTTGGATTCTTTAATGAGATATGGCTTTGTCACCTGCAGAGGATATTGTACTATATGTCATGGGCAAACGATGCAAGTTGAACAAAGGACTGAGATCAGCTGTGGATTATGTCATACAGAAGCATGAAATGACTTTGCTGCAGGCTGTGAAAACATTGTTGGTAACTGGAAGGTCCCTGGAGGCTACTTTCCTCTCCACTGCCAGAGAAATGTTCACTGACAATACCTGCAGCTGGGCTCGTATCCTCATTCTGTATACATTTGGAGCCTGTTTGGCTAAGATGTACAAGGAAGAATATGTACACGTTGATATCACCAGGTTTGCAGGGACAATGGATGTCTTCCTCATGATAAAGTGGGGAAAGTGGATGGAGGAACATGGATCTTTTGAACAGATGGAAGCATGCTTTCCAGCACCCAAAGAAGATAGAGTCATAAAGGGATTACTGTTCACAGCTGTTATTGCACTGACAGGTGTATGGGTAGTTTCAATTATCAATTATGCATGATGAATAAAAACTGTGAATTGAAATGTGTCTGACCTCACTAAGAATGTGACAATAATCGAAGTTGAGTTATTTTTTCATTTATTGTGGCATTTGACATATACAACGCTGGGCTAGGTTCATACATTTTTTATGGACCTCAATGTTGCAGTGATTGCACTTGACTAGCCGGTGCTTAGTAGAAAGTTTGCTTGTATGAAGATTTTCTTGGCACATAGCACATTTAAGGGTTGATTTCACCTCCTGTCTATCTATCTGTTGTATCAACACTTCTTCAGGGACTACTTCATGCATGTCCAACACGGCCCCAAGAATGTGCAGTTGTCCACCCCTCCTCTTCATTAGGTTCCCTTGTATGTGGCCATTGCTGGAGAGTGAGGCTTCCATTGCCTCTAGCCAGCGCCTTGTTCCTTGTAACACCAGCTTAGTCAGATCCCTTTTGCATTGGTTCATGATGTGAAGTTGAGCCAGTGTTCTGTAGTATATACAATGTGTTAATATGCAAATTTATCAACTCATTTGCATATATACTACTTCGAACTCAATCATTGGATGATTCCATCACATGACTAAATGTTAATTTGCATATAAGATAACTATATATACATGGATTTGGGGGACAGATATTCATTCCGGGAGCAGAGCTGATACCATGAACGTCGACTGCCATACAGCATGGGCTGTCATGCCTACAGCTCCCACAGGCCTTTCAAGTGCAGATGCGATCGTGATATACGACGACGAGGAAGATATCTTGGAGTATCTTGCAGCCTACTACTTGCCAGATATTCTACCCCCAGCGAGAAAGAAGAAGAATCAGTTCATGCAGTTAACCCCAACAAGAAGACATAGCATAGAGACGGCACAAGAAGACAAATGCATCATCTGCCTGGAAAGAGTGAAGGACATTTCTACTTTGGGAGGAAGACTCGTGCAGATAGGCAACGATCGGGTGTCCACAAAACGACTGGTGGTAAAGTCATCATGCCAACACACCTTCCATAAGAACTGTATAGACAGGTGGAAAAGAAGCCAGGCCAGAGGCAATGATATCTGTCCCATATGCAGAGAAACGTTGGGTGAACTCAATGTAATAAGAATAAATTAAGAGAAATATGACAAATGTGTTGTTATTGTGTTATATGCAAATTAGCCATGTGCTCTATACAAGGTGTTTATATGCAAATCAGGCACTGCTTTACATGCACCATTGGACAATTTTTGATCACATGACTAATCTGCATGTCCAGCTTACTATTAACACAAGGAGTTGGGGACAGATATTCATTTAGAGCTGACACCATGAACAGTGATGACCAAGCAAATGCCCTCCGTGCTCTGAATCGTTTAGAGTCATGGGTTGCATACACAAAGAGACAAGTGTCTGGAGGACAACTGAACCGTACTACACAGTCTATAGGAGTTGACTTCATGCGTATGGTGGAAGCACATACAAATCAATTGTTGCAGCACATAGAAAATGACAGGGTGCATTCTCCGGCAAGTCCAGACCCAATCATTGATGAGGAGGTGTGTGACACAGATGACGATGATGATCTTCCTTCTCTCCCATCTGGTCTCTCACATGCAGATCCTCCTCCCCCATTTGTACTTTCACATGCAGATGCTATAATCATATCTGATGATGAAGAGGATGTATTGCCAAGATGTGAAATCTGTTACTTGGAGCTTTATCATCAGGCCACCGCGACAATGGTTCCATGTGGGCACACCTTTCACAATGATTGCAATGAGATGTGGCTCACCAGACATGACTACTGCGCATTATGTCGTACGCCAGTTGATAGCATTGATTATGATTGAACTGTTTCAGGACACATATAGGCAATAAAGATGAAAAGAAAACATACATGTTTGTTCACTCTTGTTATTTATCTGTAAATAGTACATGGCACTAGATGGGTTTCTCGTGTGTGCTATGGTAGTTGAGGAAATCTTCCCAATCACACACACACATCTGAGAACAGAACACATCTCCATCGATACATGTGAAAGCACAGTTGCGGCAAGTGTTCTTCTGACAGTTGACACAACAAAACATGTATTTGCCTGATACTTGCTTGGTTGGACATATCCCACAGTCATATAGTATCTCTTTGCCACAATGAGTGTGTTCAGGTACTGATTCACTTTGCCTGTCTAGTTCTTTTGCTATTGGCCCGCATTCTACTTCACCAAGATAATCTAATATGCCTTGAAAAGACAAAACTTCGTCATCTTCGGAAGGGGCCACATGTACATTCTTTTCAACAGTAGCCATTTCTGATTTGTACTTATCACTTATCTCAGATTCTGATGCAGCTAGATATTCTATGATGTCCTGAAGGTCATCAGTTACTTGTAAATCATTCTTGATAGAAGCCATCTCGTTCTATGATGATCAGATACAATTGGGCATTAATACATCATCACATCAGAATCGAATTTTCATTGAGGATGGTTATTACCATAGAGGCCTGAAGGAGGTCATGAAGAAAGATCACGAGCAGATGACAGAACCACAAGGGCAGATAGGAGGCATCACAAACATGACTGACCAGGAGCAGATGACCGAGTTGCAGAGGCAAATGTTGTTGGTTTCTCATCGCCTGACAACAATGAATGATTCTCTGCAGAAAGATAACAGAGCTCATAAGAAAATCATTGTTGATCTCCAAGAGGAAAACTTTCTATTAAGAGAACAGCTGAAGGATTTCCACTGTTCACACATGGAACATTTGGCAGACCAGAGAAGCAGAGCGCTACAGTCTTACAAGCACACATATGAAGTAGCTCATGATTTCAGCAGAGGTGGTAGCACTGAATGTGACTGCACTGAATCAAATGACCATGAGGAAGGAACTGATGAGGTTGATAACAGAGCAGAAGAAGGTGTATAGGTTGTTTTTGTTCCAACTTACTTTGAAATAAACCATTCCCACACAAACTCGAGACCCTTGTTGTATTGAAACACACAAAGCAATCTTCATTAAATTAGTTTTTATTGATATCCTGTATACATCATATGAAGACTTTTCACCGAATGAGTCTTTTGTATGTCATCTTCTCTTCTTCCACGTGAAGAGACTTCATGAAAAATGATCGTCGTCGCTCCTCTTTTCTTTCTCTCATTTCACTCCAATCAACATTCCCATCTACAGATTCGTCTGGTAGTTGTAGTTGTGCTGTGAGGGATGGATCAAATTCAGACAGTGTACTACAGGTCGGACATAATTTTCTCTCAGAAGAAACCAGACAAGTGTCTGAGTGCCTGTCTTTCACTGGCATGTTTGGTCCCAGTGAAGAACACTTAGAGCACACCAATGTTTTGCTGTCTGCCATTTCAAAACATGACCTCCTTCCTTGACATAGTGTTGTGTGCAAACGATCCGAATGACCTATGCTTAATATGGTATGGTTTCTCGGATTGAAAATGGATAACATGACGCACATAGTTGAGTCGTCCCTGTAGCACCTGTGCTCTAATCGTTCCGAATCCAAGAAATATCCAAAAGAGGAGGGTCTCTTGGTTAATCCCCAATGGGTCAGGAGTTCCATGCAGTGTGCACACACCACCATGCTGCATTTCTTCATGAACTGTCCCATTTTCATAGCTTGATAGACACACTTCACAGATTCAATGGGAAACATCTGATATCGCACATGGAGTGCACACATTCTCATATACATGAGAACAACAAACTTGATGTACTTCTTCATCTGGAGATCCAAGCGTTGTACAAAAGATCTCAAGGCCTTCGGTTGATTACATTGTATAAGACCCTGAAGAACACTGTCTGATTGGTCCCCTGTCACATAATGTAAAGCCAGCAAAGGGAATGTGTGTGACACTTTACGAGACAGAATTAAATGTAGTCTGTTCATGTCTTCGTATTCTTCATGGGATGTTGGATCGATATCCACACTTTGCAGACACCCCAAAATCACCATGTTCTGAAGATCAATGGGCATGATGGTCGGTATGGGAAGAAGGTGTGCCACTTTCATGTTTCCTACTCTAGAATGCAGTTCATTTATTGTTTGCATGGGAGACTCAAGATCCTCCAGCATCTGGACGAGAAATTCATTGCCAGGCATGCATAATGTATCGTATACCATGTGTAGCGTTGCAAGGTTCTTGTTTCCATTCTTTCTTTTCATGTAAGGTTGGATGAGCTTTCCATAGGCTTCCTTGAAGCTGATATGGACGTCCATGGATTCTTTCAGATTCCTTTTATTCCCTAGGAAATCTTTGAGCCATTTATTGAATCTAGAAGTGCAGTCATTTTCCTCAGCCAAAGGCACGAGCAATGGATTGATGACATGGAGTACACTTAAAATCACATGCTTGCGTATGATGGCTTCAAAAGAAAAAGTATCGAACGAAGGTAATACACAACAGTCCCAAGAGCACTCCATATGGCCATGAGGAATCAGTTTTCACATTTGCATCTGCACATGAAATTCCCAAATGTTCGTCCGTAAAATTCAAATCCTTTTTCCCAGTTAGTAGCAATGTTGTCTCCCGCCAATCAGCCCTTGGTTCCGATAGAAGTGTCAGTTCTGTTATGGTCAATTTCATGTATTTCGCTGCTGTTTCCACTATGTCTTTGACAAATACCTTTCCGGGTATGCATATGCTGTTTCTGCTCCCACTGAAGATCAATCTCATTGTTATCGAGATATAGTTATCAACACTGTCACACACTATATACTTGTCTGTCTTGATGTTCATGTTTACAGCATACTTGCTCAATGAGTCCAGGACAATCTTTTCTATTCGGTTTGTTGCTGCAGTTGTAGTCACACCACTTGTTTCATGAGAGAGAGACATCACTTGGTATATCTCATCCGTCTCTAATTTCAATGTGCCAAACAGGACAACTACAATGTCCTCACAGCACTGACTCATTCTTGTCATTCCCCACCACACTATGATTTGATCTCCCACTGTTTCAATGAACTGGTTGAACTTCAGTAAATTTAACATGCTCAAACTGCTGTGTGTGACTTCCTTGTCAGATGCAAAACATACTACCACTAGGTCCCCGTTTTGCAGCTGGTTTGTGGAAACCACTTTCTTCCCGAATCTCTGGCATATATCTCGTATTATAACGTCCATGTCACAATAGTCCATTTCCTTGTGTCCATAAATAAGAACATTGTTATAAGTGCCACACCAACTACATTTGCTTCAACCAGAGCATAAAATGAGAGAGCAGTCTTCTGCCTGAAAAATGATCCAAGTTGGACTGCCTTCACTTCGGTATATTTCCTGATGTCATGCCATCTCATTTCTTCCCAGTAGGAGCTGCCATTGAAAGCTGTTTGAACATGCAGGAGTGCGGCAGTGCATAATTTCACAGCACTGGGCTTTACATGAACAAGGCAATATAACAATGGATCACTCAATGGTTGAATCGGATCAGGAGCTAGCATTTCTAGAGAGAGGTCTTTCAAAACATTCACGGCCAGACCTCCATGCTCCTTTATCAATCTGCAAGGCCGTCTATAGCACACCCCATTTGGTGATATCTCAGCACAAGAGAAAAATATTGGTGGAACAGTACAACTGAGATGCAAACTTTCAGTCAGATGATTTGTGTAACTCCCAATATGAAAATGTCCAGACCCTACCCTGTATGATATCACTTTGCCGTCGCTCATAACTTCTGATGAACGAGGGCATGTTTCAAATGATGGCAAGCCACACTCTCCCACACATGCATCATGTTGTGGAGGGAAAAGGTTGTCGGTGTGGTAGTCAAATGATTGAGTATCTTCGGCATGGACTTGAATTTGGAGTCGTTTCTGTTGCAGGAAAAAAGTTTCTTCGTAATGCTGTATCCCATGCCCATGAGGCAAACTGATGCCTAGACCTTTTGAATTCTGGAAAAGGAGATGAGAGCTACTGTCAGAGACAAGGGTTCCATTTGCCTGATAACACTGCAATATTGAATATCCCATTTCGTTCCACTGTAAATGTTTGGAAGAACAACTGATCTGTCCTATCACCCTTTCTATCTGACCACCGAAGGACACTGGTATCTCTGGACGGTGATGTCTATAAGGCTCTGAAAAAGTCGGCCCATGCATGTGTGATCTGAGATGGAAATCCATAGACAAACAGAGCCTTCCATGTGAGGGAAATACACTGGCGTTCACAGGTACTACTTCTGTGTCCAGTGCTTGAGCTGCACCACACATTGTGAGCAACAGTATGAACATCAATATTAGCATCATCACTGTGCAACAGAAGCATTCAAACGCGGCAATGATTCTATTGTGGCTCTTGCTGCTTTTTATCAATTTCGGAGTTTCTCATGCAGCTATACAAACAAGTTTTGCAAATTACGGTACAGCAGAGGAATTGACCATCATAGCCGCAAGTGATAGAGCAAAGCCATATTTTTTGAGACCAGACGGCTATGAACCTAATTGTACCGACTATGCTTGCATGGAAACCCTGATGCACACCTCTGGCTTTCTGTGTGGATCAAACGTTGTCTCGTATGTACATGAGCATGTTCATCTTCATCCCGGCATGAAGCTCCAACCTAGCTGTGTTGAGCGACAGACCATCTCCAGAATTTCTGGTCCGACTGAGGATATGGTACTAGCAGATGTATTATCGAGTGGTCTGGCAGCTTTAGATGCAGGGTACATGCCTTGCACACTCATTGTTCTAGACCCGAATGATGTGTCCATTCATAATATTGACATTGATAACAGCGGTTGTATACTGCAAGCGAGTGAACGATTTTCTACCCTCCCATCATATCTCTCTGCAGCTATAGTCCTCCTCTCCAGCTCCTCTGTGATAAAGAACATCGGGGTCCATGATGTGCAATCAGTGAAAGCAGCCGATTCCATGCTTATCTACATCGGAATGAATTCTGAAGCAGAAGGGACACTCACAAATGTTTCATTGACCATGCTTCAGAACAACAGTATATTCCTTGACATGCTGTCTGGAGATGTAGTGTTAGACGACAGTGTGAACGTCAGGTCCTTCCTACCGGATGGCAGCCGAATTCCTCTGACTTTGCACACTGACAGATTCATGGGACCCATGGCTTCTGTAAAACTTCTATCGAAAGCAAACCCTGATGAAACACGATATATAGCATATAAGATGTTGTTTATTGTTTCCTCTGTCATCGTGGCTGCCCTCTTGGTATACATAGTCACAAGTCTCATCCATGTGTCAGATACTCCAGGATCATCAGTGTGATGCCTTCAGCATGAAGTGGTTGTGAATGAAAGCATGAATTACACGTACTGATTTCCTGATTGCATGGACTAAAGCTTTCAAGATATCACTTATCACAGGTTTGAGCAAACTGATGATCACGTACATCCAGACACCCTCAGTATAGATGAATCTTGAGAACGTTTGCCCTCCCACTACTCCAGCACACAAGTCCGTCTGAAAATTGAGAGAGCATTTCTGATGAAGCCAATCAGATCCTGCTGCCTGGGTACCAAAGGAGGGATAAACAAGTCTAAAGGGATAGGATATGAAAATCCTGGTGAGAGTAATTGATTCATACCATACCACCTCGTTGCATAACGGATTCCCAAACATCTTTGCAATAAAGTACCTTATAAGTACACCCAGGTGTTTGAATTCATCGCATGTTCCATTAGTCAGGCTAGCAACTGCTTTGAGCTTAGCATATTCTGTGTGGGAAAAAAAATGAATCACTTTGTCAAGAAGGCTAGCAACTTGCCCAGCCACATTTTGAATGGCAAAACATATACCAAAAGTCAGGACTGACATCACATACAGGCCAATAAAAGTGTACCAGAATGCTGGATTCATCAATGTGAACAGTGGTCGAACAACATATACAAATGGGTTCATTTCTTATTTATTTATTTCACTAAAACTCTTCAGCAATACAACCATGATTTAGTCTGTGAGTGGTATTTGATACAAGTTCTGCCTTACACAATGATTGGGGCTGTGTCATGAACTTATCAAATATGGACAAGGGGCTGTCATCTTTGTTGGCAATATCATCGTTGCAGTTTGGGGTAGTAGCATCCATGTACCTCTGAAGGAAATCCATATATTCAGTTGGGTACTTCTCATTTGCCAGTTGCTCCATGTTCACATCCGAGTTACATTTAGAAAGACATGATGTTTCATTCAATGGACCGAAATCTCGCAATATACGATCTGCACTCCACAGAGCTTTCTGCTCTTTTACATTGATTATCTCATCTGTCTGTAAGCAGGAACTGTTGTCACTCAGTCCAATCAACAACCTGCAAGCAACATCATGTATGTTACAAAGGATGACATCCTTTTCTGTTCTATTGTATATGATTGTGTTACAGGAAGGACATTTAATGTCTTCTGCATTGACATCTATTGCCCTCAATTGAATCCAGCGCCTAATGCAGTCCTTGTGGAATAGGTGCATGCCACTACTATGTTCTGTACTAAAATTTGAGCTTGCCTGTTGAATTCTCTTTGATACAAAGTCGGTATATAGATCGCATTTCTTTATGTCTTCGGGAGGCAACCCTTGCTCTTCTAGGAACTGTCTTTCTGCATCTCTATATGGACAATTGAATCCTTCGATAGGCCTGTTGGAAAACTGTTCCTGACATATGGGACAATGGATCTTCCTGAAGTTATTCACTTGGGAGTCATTGATGTTCTCCTCACCCTTCCATTTGCATGCCATGATGTTGTAATACTTGTTCACTTCTTGTATCAGTCTTATATTTTTACACTCGAAATCAGCAGTGTCGATGCAGTTGGAATCTAATACAGTCAGTTTGAGCTCTGTTTCTGGCACATCCCGAATAGCACGAACCATGACATGAGCATCAGTAGATTTCTCTCCATAGACCATCACTGCAGTAGGTTCGATGAATTTCACCGGAGACATAGACCTGTCACCATGCCTTGCCAATCTCACTTTGAACAAAAACTTTAACCTTCCGCTGGCATTTTTGTTGATGTAATGAATCAGTTTACAGAACAACACCCAACATTTCCTTTTCAGGAGAGGTGGATCTCTGTGGTATACATCATACACATCGTTCAGAAGCAGGTGGAAAACATTTTTGACAAGTTCGTAACCACTGTCTGTGAAAAAATACATGGCATTGGCTGTGTTGGCGAATAGTTGTGCTGCAGCAAGAATGAATGTCTGTCTCCTGAAATCCATCCTATCAAGGACTCCTAACAGATATATGCTGAGCTCTCGATAGTCAGCCAAGCTTACTTGCATACTGATAGGCTGAACCAGCTGCAGCTGACATCCATTTTTTGACTTTGATGTGACAGGCAAAGTTGGCTTAGTTTGCATCAAGTCCATCAGAGAGCACTGTGGTTTTTTCCCATCACAGCTCTTGATCTTTTTGTAAATTTCCATGTCAGTGTGTTGTGACATGTCGTCAGGTGCCTTGCGTTTCCTCAATGATGGTGTATCAAACCCATTGTCTTCCATGGCTTTCCTGTATATGTTGACATTGTGCTCAGCAGCCGTTTCATCGTGTGACGTCAACGAGGAGATCACTGCAAGTGCAATGGTCGAACTGCAGCCCTCTGCAGAGCTATCTGCTGGGATACTTTGCACAAGAGATCCGGGTCTGACTGCACCAAAGTTAAGATTACCAGCTCTCTGTAATTCTCTGTTCAGATCGTCTGTGAACACATTAGCTACTCTCCTTGCAGTGGCCTGGGAATTTTGTATTCGCTCGTTCATGTCATTCATTTCTGTCAGAACAGATGCTTGCAACTTCAAAGCAGAAAGCCATCCATGTACATAGTTTACCATGTCCTCAGCTTGAAGCATGCCCTTCTTCAGGAAGGTCAGATGTTCCTTACACAGGACAACCATGTGACAGTTTTTACTCTGTTCCTCCTCACTACCGTCATAGGCTTCCATGCACTTCTCAAAGTTAGTTGTCAACCTCTGGAGCTCAGTGATGATTTGCCAGTTCTTGAAATGGATCGGCATAAAGTCAGCCAACATCTTGCCCAGATCGTGGCGTTGTCTAAGTCGGTCTCTGTCGAATACGTTTAATGCCTCATGTTTTTCTAACCATACATACTCATTTTGCACCTGTGTTTCTTCTCCCCTTTTGTTGGTGAATTCTCGCACTATGTTCATTTCGTTTGAGCTCAGACTGTGAAATTCATGTGCATGGTTGGTCTGCTCCCACATAGAACGAAAGCGCCATGGACACATTTCATTTGCTTTCTCGGGATTCCTGAAGCCACATTGATAAGGAAACCCAATGATGGAGCGCTTTGCAAAGTGACAGTCTCTGAGATCAGATCCGAAATGCCTGAAAAAATCATCTAAATTTCTCCAGAAATACTTGGCAATGTTGCATTCCTTGAAATCGAGAGCAACCGCAGGAAGTGCATGTGAACAATCTTTTGGATCACTGTTATATGCAAAAATCCACGGTACGTCACCTTTGATGCATGTGTTTTCATCATTCTTCCGTGATACACAAAGCAACATCCTGCTCAATTTTTCTATGGAAGTGTTGGAACTTTCACCTGGCAGGTACTTTTCTTTCAGAAACATCATGACACCACTCAAAGACCGCCTCCCTCTGCCAGCTTCTATGTGCTTGTTTATAGTATGGCAGAAGTCTTTCGGTAGAGAAAAGAATGAGTTTGGAACACTGCCCTTTTCTATAGTGTAGGGATAGTCAAATAGTTTGGCTGCCGTTCTGAGCCTTACCAATGCGTTGGCCTCGAGCCAGTTATCATATCCATTCAGACACACCTGCCCATACTGTCTAAGTTCAGCGAGAAGCAGATGAATCTTCCTCTCGCAGGAAGCTGGTGATATAACATACAGTCCTGCTCTCAAGTCATTTGCTTTTTCATCTTCAGCGATCTGTAAGTATCTATTCCAATTCAAAGGGTCCTTTGTCTGAAACAGAGGATCTGGTAGGTGCTCATTTTTCAGAGGGGAGGGCATGTCTTTTTCTGTAAATATATTGAACATGAGCATGTCTTTGGTACACTGGCGTAAGACACCTGTTATCATTTGCAACAAACTCTTCTTGGCATTCCAAGTTTTACTGTCCGGCTCTATGTGTGATATCACCGAGAACGTCAAGTATGGCAGCAGGTGGAGGGCAAGACCTTTGGTTTTTATGTCTACCATGAGTGACTGTGTCACCTCATCTTCATGTACAACGAGTCCATCTCTTTCCATCTTACGCGCAGCTTGTACTGCTTGAACACAAAGTTCAGAAAGCTCTCTCATGTTCTTAGCAACACAAAATGAACCACCACATCCATCTTTTTTTATTCCTATCGGTCCATTTGGTATGGAGATATATATTTCAGAGAAAGTGCTCTTGACTCTGCTGTCATTCCTATAGAACTTTTCTCTCTTAGCTCTAGTCTCACTAAGACTCATGGTGACAATTAATTTTTCTGATACATTTTATTTTATCATCAATACATTTCAGTTGACACTGGATGCAGTATCATTTAAGTCAATCTTATACTTTTCCTTTTTGGTTTCCCATTTTGAACCATGCATATGCACATTGTGTATGGCTTTGATGTGATACAGGAACATCACTATAGCAGCAAGCATGATAACAGACTCGACGGCGGACCAGGAAAATAATTTACATATCGCATGTTGATCTGCATTCACCATGCAACGTCCAGCAAGTGAGGAAGTCAGCCCAAACATCAAGAAGACTACAAAGGGTAGGATGTGTTCAGCTATTTGGATCCATCCTTTTGGTTCGGATAGCAATCGAAGGATTTTCATTTTCGACTCTCGCTGGCATGTTCTGTAAGATACCCATATGAGCATGACCAGAACGACTGACATTTTCAAGAAGAAGCAAATTTGAAGAGGCAGTAGCACTTCAGACCAGTTGGGGACACTGTTAAGATTTCCCTTTGCATCATGGAAAGCTCTCACAAGCAGGATGATCTGTGTTCCCTCTAGTAAATTGTCCACAGCCTTGAAAATATTATTTGTTAAGTTGGCTGAAAATATTCTGCTCATTCTGAACTTCCACCAGTCCATGGACTGGCTCAATTCCGTGGAAATGGATTCTAATTCGGTCATCATATTTCTAGGCTTCAGATGGTTCATTTCTATTGAATTGTCTTCATCTAAGCACCATTTCTTTTGCAGGGGGGCCGTGTGTCTGTAGTGGTTATATATGGCCAGGATGTGATGGATCATGTGACCTGCCATGGCCGTGCAAATTATTCCCTCTACTGCAGATAGATTCATGTTCTTGCAAAATGTAGTGTTTTCTGCCCTTTCCCCCCAGTTTAAATGGCAACCTCCAATGGATATGGCACACAAGAGAAACATGATATACGTAATCACAGGAACTACATGCTCGAAAACTGGAAGGCAACTGTGGAGTTCTTCATATATAACGAATATGGTGTGTTTCCTTTCCTTCTGCAGAACATTTTCCATTACCATCACAAGGGCAGCCAGTTGAACCAGCAACTTGACAGAGAGTTGGATGTATGTAGGGAGCATGATGACGAAGGTGTTCACATCATCGAAATTGCCATTAGTTTTTCGGATGAATTCAATTATCAGAAGGACTTGCATCACATTAAGCACAAGTGAAATGATGCTGTTCACATGGAGAACAAAGTTCGGAGGGAAGATTCTTCCCATCCTGAACTGCCAATACTTCCAAGTGGAAGTTAGATCACGGTCTATGGCATCACACTGCTTGATGACTACATCACCTGTATGTTCAATGGCATTTCCTACACTTCCAATAAACTTTTTTGCTCCTCGAAATTTGTTCAGTCCTTCTGATTCTTGGATGCTGGAATAGCCCCTGTAAGACTTAGGTATGTACGCCTTCATCACTCTTATTGTTTATGCTGTGGCTTTCATTAATGAATATAGAACGAAATGAAAGATGACGTCATGAATATCTGGAAGTCTTATGAAATAGGGGATGACACCATTGAGTTTACAAGTCCCTATCTGTCCAAAGGAGATAGAGTATCTGTTTTGTCAGTTACCCCAGAGAGTTTTCAAAAATGGAAGGACATCCTCAGTGGGATTGAAACCTCCCCTGTGAAGCCTATTCATGACATGGTCGTCGGAGCTACCACAATAGACAAAGGATTACCCAGGCCATTATATGAAATAGAATCGAGAGGCAAGAAATGGTTTGTACAAGGGAATAGAATAGCAGGAATTACACGCATGCTAGCTAAACACCTTTCTGAGCGACGGTATCGCTCAAGAAGATTTAGAACTAGGCACAAACGATACTGTCACAACTGTCTGAGAGTGGGCATTGCTGTCGACAAAGAACTGAAGGATTTTGCTTTGGGTGCAACTTCATTTGATGATCTTGCTCAGGAAGATTCAAAGAATATCATACATCATTTACATGAGATGGACATCACACTCGTGTCATCTGCTGTATTAGTTAGTAATTGGAACCAGACGACTGGTCAGGAGTCAGTGTCAGGAACAGAGATTGATCTGGTCGGGTTTGATCATGAAAACAGAAGATTGGTTTTGATAGAAATAAAGATCACGTCTTCAAGTTTTCAAGATCTCTACACACAATACAAGAGGTGCAAGAAAGACAAGATCACTGGTTTCATGAAATGTTTATTAGGCAGATACATTGCTCAAGTTGTTTGTACAATGAAGATGTATGAGAAAACTTATGGTTCGAGAGGAAGTCATGGACTCTTGGTCATATGTGAACATCGAAACAATACACCCTATTCCCTGGAATTGAGGAGCGAGGACTATGATGATGATATATTCTGTGGTTGGATGCCTGGATTTTGAAATAAACATGAAATGAATTCACTTGTGTTTTTCTGTTGTAAACCTTCCCTTAACTCCGGTTAGCAGAGGACGGCTCTCAGTGTTGTTGATTCCATATGCATCTGCCATCACCGATATGCCTGCGTCCGTTCTCCTGGAATTCAGCCGTAAAGCTTTGGAGAATCGTGTTTCACTATTGCTATTCTCTTTCAATGGTGATTTGCTTTGCCAACTGTCATTTACATCTGATATAGCTTCTGACCTATCAGATGATCTACCATGAGATGCTCTCGCATCTATATATTGCCTCTCAAGGAACCCGATATTTGATCTTCCGCTGAAAGACGAATAGATCGGTGTAGCATTTATCCTATCCACCACTTTCCCTGCCATCTCCTTTCGTTCTACTGTTGCTCGTTTGTGGATGTTGTCAATTCCATGGGAAACAGTTTCTGTGTCGTACAGAGGAACTTTGTGTCGTGGGAACATTTCCCCATATATGAGGTGTGCCTCACTGTAGTTTCTTGTGGCATAAGGGTTTTCAGTATACCATCCTCCGGGTAGCTTGCCTACGATGTCGATTTCAGTCAGATCAAAACCAGCTGAATTGTAGTTCTCCCGCAGGTGGCGACCATTCAACGGAATGATATGATGTTGATCTAGCAGTGGATGGCATCCAGGCAATGCTTCCACCACAAAAGCTGTGTTCTTCCACCAGTGGGATGGCAGTGTGAACTTGCCATCCCTTGCAATGTGTTGAGTGACATCTAACAGAGTAGAAGTCATACCAGAGTTCAGATTCTTGGACACAGCATTGTGTATGACACGTCCTGAACTGAGTGGATCAACAATGAAGCAATTGCCATTCACCCTTGTAGTTATGTCGATTCCATTGTTTGCTGTGGCATTTGTCACAGTGCTCATGTTGCCAACAGCATACATCATGTTGTCTTTCCCACCTGCATAAAGACCTACCATTCCAACTGTCATGTTGCATTGTCGTATGACACGGTATTTTCTGTTCAATAGACACTTGTGTCCTATTTCCTCTTCTATGGAAGGTGTGTATCGTATCATGTTCAGGTAAGCAGCAATGACTCGGATGAGAAAAGGTTCATCTGAAGTTTTTCTGAGATGCTCGAATCTATGACTCACAAAGTGATCGAAAAAGTTCTTATGTCTCGAATAGGTCTCATCACGGATGACGTCGACATCGAATTTGAACAGTGGATCGTATGCAGTCACTTCAAATAGTTTGTGATCCTTCTTTGCATTCTCATTATCATAACAGTGCAGAGCTTCGGATAACTGCAAATTACTTGGAAATCCCTGTCTGAAGTAAGGCTGTCGAAATGTCTCCTCACTTTGGGTGTAGAGATTTTTACGACACTGGTTGGCCAACCTGAAGTTGAGAAATTCTGCAGGGTTACTGTCCTTGTGTTGTACCGTGTATATGTGCCTGAACACCAATGGCACTATGCACAGAGAGTAGAATCTGTATGCTGCTTTTGTCTCCCTACTGCAGCTTTCCCCATGATTGACAGCATCATCCAGGTCTTTAATGACATCATACACCGGAATACTAGATGGACAGTCTGTCAGAATACCATCTGGTGTGTCCACTCGAGGGAAAAGTCCAGTCAATCTACTGGCTACACGGAACATGGCTGACCTGGCTGTGACAATCTTTGATAGACAATCATGAGAGCTACTCTTTTCTTTGGCTTGATGCATTGCACGTGATGCTATAGTGGCAAGTGCATCAAAATACCTTGGGATACCAGCAAACTTACTATACCCCTGACATTCAATGAGGTCTCTCAATAAAAAGTCCACTAAGTCATCTTCGAGTGAAGTACTTGCAAGGCGTATTGTATTCTCAAACTGTGCCTCTATCCTTTCCATCATTATGAAGTCCGTGCCTTTCCAGCTTTGTTCTCCACTCTTTATGAGGTACACTTCTAGTTCATTTAGGTCATCTTCATGCAAGTTCACCTTATTTGCCAACCAGTCTTTGGCTGCTTCCACATCACCCATAGGGGGGTGCCAGTTATCAAAAGAAGGTCTGTTTCCAAAAATTCCTGCACTACGGAAATTACTCCGTTGGTTCTGCATTGGGCAATATCTGACTTTGGGACTTGGAAAATAGTATGTGTAGGGGCTGTTCAGAGGTAGCTTCTTCCCTATCAGGTTCAGGAGGCCAACAGAGTTTGTTTTCCTCTCGAGGAATTCTAAAAGTCCAGGCACACCCCTCAACATCTCATCGTATTTGTATCGGTCGTACGTTTCAGGGAGCAGACCACCACCGGATCGGAGGCATTCATCCATTGTAAATGTGCCATCTCTTCCCTTCTGAAGGTCAGTCACTCGAATGGACGATCTCACTACAGGCTTGAAATCAGACACTTTGACATTGTTCAGACCAGAGAGATAGCCCAGTTCGTTGAACGTCCAAAAACTTTCCCCATGCTCGAACATGTTGTATGTGCTATTCGATTCTCTGTTCAGATGTGGAACTTGCAGTATTGGCAAAGTCACTCCATTCACATTCACGGCTGAAGTGGTCAGAGACAGCTGCTTGCTCACTCCATGGTAAGGCACTATGTTTCCAGGGACAAATGTGCCTTTATCATCTGAGAAGGATATCGTATACAGGACATCAGAATGGGGTGTCTTATATCCATGAAAATCTGCTATGAAATCGGCTATTTCAGGGGTAGTGACAACACAGTTAGGTCTTTGACCTGATTTGCTTTCCAACATCAAGGATGTATATGCGTCTTGTAGTGCACCCTGTGGACTGATAGCATTCAGTGTCCAACTACAAAACTCCCTTGATTCTCGCTGTATTTCAGAATAAACAAAGTCCTTGATCGTCTCTGTCATGTCACAGAGCCTCGAGATGTTAGGATAATCATTCCTCAGTCTTGCCATTGTCAGTGTAGGACAGTTAGATAGAGCGTGTGTTATCTGATCCTGCATTGTTTGGTTTATGCTCTTCTCAACCTGTTCCTTTCTATACATATATTCTGCCAATCTAGCTTCTGGTGTGCAGAGCAAGTTTGCCTCAGGTTCAATAGCTATTTTCATTCCAAACATATCAACACTGAATGAAACATCCCAACTGTCTGCTGGAAGACAGGAAGCAGTAGACCGGGCAGTGATTGGCCCTGCAGTGAAAGTAGGATAGTTTATAAACTTGCAGGTAAATTTCTGTTTCCCCTCGAAAAGAACTATAGGGGCAACAACACAGAAGTTATTCTCTGTGCTTGTGAAACCAGTCCTTGAATTTATTCCTCCCATGAATAAATGGAGCCCTAGGTAAGCATCACATATTGGTCCCACGTCCTGTCCTCTTATGCTGTTGCCTAAGCTGTGAAATATTTCATCTTTACTCTCCTGCCCATACAGGTAGCTTTGAAGTATTGGATGTAGGGGTCTGTCAGAACTAAATGAAGAAATTCCATTACGTACATGGTCATGGGAAAGGTTCAATGGATCTCTGAATCTGTTTGAGTTCATGGTTTTACATATGAGTATATCTCAGCATGGGTAATAATATGTTTTTTTCTCTGTTTTATTTTCATGTCAATATACATCTCATCATATCCCCACATTGTGCATGTCCTTTCAAATGTGGTTGTGCACATTCGAAGTCGAGGCATTGGGCAAGAATGATCGGCGGCCTCAGGGAAGTAGCAAAATCAATAGCCGCCTTTGCAATTTGAAGAGTAGCCAGGAAGCCTTTTTCTGTTGTGATCAAGGGACTGTCATCAAAGTCTGTAATTGTCTCATTGCAACACCTCATGAATTCGGACTTCAATATTGCATCGTCCTTTTCACATGCATTGAGCACTTTACCCATGAGATTGAACAATGCAGGCAACTGTTCATATTTCACAGAGGAGTTCCATCCTCCACTGCTCATGTTTGCTATTTCCAGGTGGCATCTGTAGGCATCCACATCATGATGAAACCTGGAATATCGCATGAGCTCCCAGTTTTCACGAACAGGGTATGTTGCAAACTTAGAAAGGGAAGGTCGAGCATTTCGAACTTGTTGCCATACCTCAGCCTGATGTCTTACATCTTTTTCTGTTGGAAATCTGACTGCAACATAGTCAAAACGATTTATTGGCTCACTTCCCGTATGTAATATGTTGGCTGGTTGACCTGGAGTGAAACTGATATCCCAGCCATAGCCAGATGCAGTGTGTGCCACACCAACCCCCTTTTCCACCTGATTCACCCCAACATTGTATCTCTTGATTTCACTCAACAGGAAGGTATCCAGTTTGTCACCCAATGACTTGGGATTGAAGTTGACCCTATATCCAGAGGCATCTGGCATCACTTCCAGCTTTTCATAGTGACAAGATTCCTCCTCCTTTACAGTGCTTTGAAGCAGGACTACCTGCCCAGCTTCAGCAACATTATCTTTAGGATCTATACATGGATATAATGAAATGAGAGATGAGGATTCACCAGCATTGTTGTTGTGAAGATAAGTACTAGATATTTCAACTCTCTGAGATGGACCATAAAAAGGAACAGACATTTCTTTTCAATTTTGTACTTTATTGGATGAACACACGCTAGTATTATAGAT
The DNA here is from genome assembly GCA_947462335.1 of Harmothoe impar. NCBI lineage: Eukaryota > Metazoa > Annelida > Polychaeta > Phyllodocida > Polynoidae > Harmothoe > Harmothoe impar. The sequence continues at coordinate 37,838,095 of OX381710.1, forward strand.
CGAACAAGGGAGGTTTCCTGACAATACCATTCAATGATGCATCTACTGTTTGTGATGTTTCTTCCTTAGGTGCTGTGCTCTTTTCTGTTTTCACTTCACTGCCTTGGTTTTTCATGTAGTGGAGCAAGTCTCTTATGTTCTGGTTTAGTTCGACAAAGTTTTTCTCCTTCTCTTCTTTCTTTTTTTCCCTCTGCAATAAATACTCCTCCTGTAGCTGGTTGTACTTCCTCCTTTCATCCTCCTGCTTTTTTGTACGCTCCGAGGCGAACTTCAAGAAGTCATCTTGCCATTTCATAGGAATCTTAGATTCAAGAGATGATTCATCCAACTTCCTTTTCTTGCTTGTTGGCTCACCCGTAGACTGATTACTGCCATCAACAGTTTGTTGGGCACTGAGCGTGCTTGTGTCGAGACCTCTTTCATTCATGTATGCTGCAAAACTCATGTCGTCTACACACTGAGTAGATCCATTGTTAATAGTCACACTTTGCCTTTTGATATTATCATATTGAGACTTTGCGAGTTCCATTGCTCTTTTGTTGAGCTTCTGATTCCTGTTGTCTAACGCTGAGGCTTCCTTTCTCTGCATTTCATGGCGCAATATATCAAATGCTGCATCTACAGTTTCCATCAGTTCTGATCTCTTCACCTTACCCTCCAGTTCTGGGAACTGTGCATCAAACCTTCTTAGTACTTCATCAGCCATTTTCTTTGATTCAGTGTCGTTCGAATAGCACTCATGGCACAAAGTCATTAGTTCTCTTAGTGCTTCAACATCAGTTTTTCCGCCATGTATTATGCCTCTTTTCCTTAACATCTCGAGATCACTCCTTCTCTTCTGGGCTATTTCACTGCCGCTCTGATTTTCTAACGACAACCTGGTGCTTATCATGTCAGTCATCCACTTTGCCATGAGATCTAGGGCTTCCTGAGAAGCTTCATATTGTTTGCACACAGTATCGAGCGAGGTCTGAGTCTCAGTCAACGTTTCCTTTATGGCCTGAAACTCCTTCTCTGGTAGGCCAGCCATAGATTCTTGGAATCCATTCTCTGCTGTTTCTTCTTCAGCCATGCTTTGGTCATATAGAAGAGAACTTGCTTCGATACGTTTATACTCAGGAAACCCAAAGTTTGATGCCTTTTCTGCAACACGCACACCTCTCAGGAACATACCGACACAACCATTTCTGGCACCACAATAGCAGAGCGATATTTCAACAGCCACTGACATATCTCTTTTTAATGTTGAAAGGCTAGCAGATGTTTCTGACAGCATCATCAGGTTGACTGACGACTTCAAGAAGGACTGATTGTCTATGTGTGCAAGAAATGCAACTGCAAATTCATGCCCATTGATTTCATTGAAGTCGTGATCATGCCATGCAGCTACTACCTTGCCAAGTGACATTGCATTCTTGTTGTGGTTATATTTCACTGGTACACCAGTCAACTTGATATTACATGCATCATTCAGATGTATATCATATGGATTGTCACTGTTCATGGTTGACTTTGGGTCACAAAGCAAATAGCCCATCCAATAGACTTCATCATTTTGTATGATATTCTCAAGAAAATTTGCCGTGGGTTGGTGTATATTCTCATGAGAGCAAACGAGGCAAAGAAGTTCAGACATTGTCATCATTTTCATTATTCGTTCGTCAATGGACAAGAAAGAAACTTATCAAGATTTTTTCGTAACCAGATTTTCTGTATGGAATCCATTATATTTTTCACAAATGGTCTGAGTTGGTGAATTTCTTCCTTTCCCTTTGAATCACTCCATTGCAGAACCAAGCTCGACTCACAAAGATCGAGATCAACTTTCACACTCTGACAGCGAAACAGCATGATATGCGAGGCAAACCAAGGAACATGTTTGATGTCTGAGAAGGTAAACGTAGCACAGTTGTCTCCTGTTCCTGTATGAACATGCTCTATGCCACCTCTGTGGTATAAATCACGGACAAGGGCATCAACAATGTAACTGTCCACACCTGTCTCTTTTATTGTCTGCATTACATCGACTGGATATTCCGAAGTCATGCCAGTCTTACTGTTACAAAGTGAACAATCTCTTTCACATACTGCTCTCTTCTCCTCCACCATCAAACAAAAGGGGCCCAAGAACTTGTGTAGAATATATAAGTTCACGAGGCTCACTTCTGATGTGCTGATGAAGATCGAGTCCAATTTAATTCTCTTAGATGTCTCATGCATGTCATCGTCCCCGTCATGTGCACGCTTTCTCTTCATGTTTCTTGTTTGCGTTTCTCATTTGTCAGTAATGCTAACGCTACCGGGAAAACCTTTGGAGAGGCCCGTATGATGGAGGGATATCTACGTGCATAAGCAAACCAAAGGGCAACCCATTGTAGTCTTTCATCTAACCGTTCATAGAAATAAGTGTTTCCATATCTTGTTGCAACAGAATGCCATGTGAAAGTCCAAGAGCAAGTACCATGGTGAACTTCAACATGATCAGACTTGGGAGGCTTCTTCACCCAATGCAGTCCACACAGCGAGCGAAAATGTACAACGACTTTCCATTCTTTTTCGTTACTGACATCGACAGGTTTGTAAAGCGTATCAATCAATGGACTTTTCTTCTTCAGTCTCGAGAGAAAAGAACCAAATTGACAGATACATTGAGTTATAGTTGGATGGACGGGTAACATAGCGATATTCATCAGTATATATTCGTGTAGTACACATGTATCGAGAAGATGCTGATGCAATGACAATATTGCATCTGTCAAGGATTTCATCTGAAGCTGGCACTCATACACTGCTTTCACATCTTTGTATAATTCATTCACACTCAAATAATTTGTCTTCACGAAGAGGTCCAGGGTACCTTCCTCATCGTAGAACAAAGTCTTGTATCCTTGTTTGTCAAATAAATCTGTGATTTCCACATCCAATGCGTGTCTAGTTTTCAAAACAAGAAATCCCAACCGTACAGAGGATGCGGTATGGGACAACACATTTGGTCTTCTCGATAGTACATCCAACACATCTGACTTGGATCTGAGTTTGTGAGTTAACGTGGAAATCCAAGCATTTGCTTTTATTGTATATTGTGTTTCAAACATTCTTCGCTCTTTGTGCTACATTATGATGTGGTCCCTGCACTGCTACTTCTTTCTGTAAATTCAATTCTCATTTCCACTGACACAGTGCTCTGTATGTATTGTACCACGGACATACAATGAAGCATCAGGGTGTTCATTCGGAGGGACATCTTCATAACCAAGTATCCAGTTGAATGGTGGAGTGAGCATATGGCGTACTCTCATAGACCCTTCCATCTCTCCAACCTCAGATGTTGCACCACCAACCAGACTATATGTGTCGTCCCGTATGTCTCGATATAGGCGTTGGAACCAGTAGACACTGGAGTTGTGAGCAAAGAGAAACTCTCCTGCGCATTCCAAATCTTCAGTGTTTCTTGCAGATTTAGAACAAGGTCTCAGATTGAGGAACCGTTTCTTCCCATCGCTTCTGTATATAGGTAACCCATGGAAGTCCACCACATCAAAGCACATAGGATTCTTTACATCATTCGAACATGGGACCATTCTGTCTCCATTTGGTAGTAGATGCTGTTTTGGTGGTACAGATGCACTCACACTGAGAAGGAACACATTTATTGCTGTTAATGCCACAGATGAAAAGATGAGGAACATCAAGGACCCACCACCGTGATCTCCGACGAAGACCTCAGTGTGCTGAATGGTATCATTCTCTGCAACTGTAGATGATTTTCCACTAGGAACTGTGGAGGAAGGAATGGTGTTTTTTCGGTAAAATTTCTCAGACTTGGGATCGAGAGGTACCTCCTCCAATTGCATTCCCGGACATTTGTCGGAGTTAGAAGACATTTCAGTGGGCTCATTACTCTTTTTGTCTGCCATTCCTGTACGAAGTATGTATGAGAATCTGTGAACAGATAATAACTATCGGCATTAGTATGTTGCATGTTACCTTGGTCAAAAACCAGCTTCAGGAAAATTCCAAAGTTAAGTAACCAGATGAAATACAGCAGTGACACAGATGATCTTGGCATTTCATATTGATGCACATGACATGCATGTCAATATATGAAAAGTTGATATGCAAACAAATATATTTGATGTGCTATTCAAACTAGAGGACCAGATATTCTTGTTCAATTACTGGTATCACATAGACCATGCACATTCGGAAGATGTCTTCCTGTCCACAGAAAGCTTACAAGACATAGAACGTGAATTGTACAAGCAGCTTCTACAGCTCAGTCCAGAGGAAAACTACTTGTCTGCCTCCCTGTTGATGCGCGGCATCTGCAATTGTTTGGCCCTGATGAAGAGAAGAGAGGGATGTACATCTGAATTGAACACCATACATGATATGAACAATAACATCGAAAATGAGATATTGCGAGAATGGACTGAAGCTAATTCTGTTGAAATTCTTCTTAAACTGAAAAAATATATATCATTCTTGATCCAGTATGGAAGACATCAGGTATTACACTCAGGATGCCTCAAGCATGACAATAGTTGTCATCGATGTAAGTACAAGGCAGCATCTGATCTCATTCGAGACGTCAACGAAGGCAACCATTCAAGGCAGCCATGTCATCACTACATGATGCCTATTCTCATAGATACGACATCTACGGTGAACGAGAAAGTACAAGAACCAAGTATGTCAGAGATTTATACCCCATCTATGGATATTTCTATAGGGTTCGAGAAGAAAAAAGTGGCAGTGCAGAACTCAAGAGATGTACTATGTCAACTGCTAAAGAAGGAACATGAGATTCAACAAGAGATCAATGAAATACATACACCATACGCTTTGTCATTGGGCTGTTATGCTGATACGTCTATCATACTGCTGTATCTTCTAAGGAGGATGAAAACAGTGTTGTACTTTTCCCCTGCAGAAGGATCAGTCTCTCCATCTTCTTACATGGCTGGTAGAGTGACATATGACAGTAGCATGAGCAAGTTGAAAAGTGCTCTGAGTTCAGTGGTTGCTACGAAGCAGGACATAAGATCTTCACTAGAAAGCTTTGACTATCTCATTGTTGATCCATGCACATGCTTTGGGCAAGAAAGTAAATTCCTGAGATGTAGCATCATAGCAAAGCATTTCCATTTAGCTCATGATGTAAGTCCAGACACTATATTTGAGTCAAGACAGGCCATGCAAGTGAAATCATTGTTTGATTCGGACTGGAGCACATCGACAGATCGACTTGCCTACTGTGTCATACTCACATCCATATTTAACACCTGGCTCAACGTACAAGAAGTTTCGTCCATACATCAACTCAAATGGGAAAGAGCAGAACGTTCACCCATAGACTTAATCGGAACAAATATATATGCTTTGTATGATAACGAACAATTAGGGTTGAACATATCCAGTGATCTAAGATTGCATGGCACATATGACAGTGTCCTGTCCATGCTGTTGGCATATTTGTTACACCTGCATGATTCTGGTATATGCTACAATTCATATGGCATTCAAGATGTTTTATTTGGTCATTAAGATTGCATTTTACAGAGATGCATTAAGCTTTCTGGGAACATAAGTTGATATCTCACCACATAGAATGAGCTATACTCCATCATTCACGAAGAGAAAAAGAGACGAGGCAGAAGATGAAATCCACAGATCAATGATCTCTCCCTTAGAATTGTCATACTACACTACAGGATGGATACGGACTATTTCCTTGTTTGCAGAATCTAAGAGCGATCTGAACAACCCCAAAACAAAACAGGTACTAACAACAAATCTGGTCATAGGAAATCCACACAAGCAAACATGATTCTCATTGTCTTAGTCGTTTCATTCCTGTACCTTCTCGGTGGTGCAAGTGCATCTGAAGAACAAACTATCATCACAAGAATTAAAGTGATAGAAGACCTAAACCTGGTGTGTCTGGAATTGACTATCAGGGGTATCCCCATCAAGGAGGATTTCTTCCGTACTAGTTTTAGGTTGAATCTGAAATATTTTGACAGCAGAAGGGATCTCAGAAGGGCAGTCACGATGGAAATGAATTCAGCTAATGGGACTTGCAATGCAATGGTAAAGTACAATGCAAGCACAGATGCTCACATAACTCACGTTTGTGAAGGATTGCAAAGTCCCTTCATCGCTTACTATGGGCTGAGTGGACAACTGAATATGAAAAATAGGAATAACAGATATAATTTATTCCTGAAGCGTGGGCTTTCGCTTATTTCCCAGACTGAAATGATACACCGAAGACAGCACACAAGCTATCCTGATACCTGTCAGTCTCTGAAATGTAGGTCTTGTTCCAGGTCATGTACGGCCTTGCACCATGATGTGAACGAGGCCATTTGCAACGAGAGAGTTGTAAAATTGCATCACGACCAAACAATGATCGAGCCTTTATCAGTCATTGACTTTTCAACTTCAAAAGCATCTTGCATTCACTTCAAAACAACCCTGATGAGATCGTGTGTACTACACCCAAAGGCTTTGATCGAAAATGTGTGGTACCGTGGTGATGATTTCTGCATGGTGACATTAGATGATGCAGGCACAGGATATTGGTGTCTAGATGTGGATGCACAGAAATTGAAGGATACACCTGTGATCAAAGTCACTGTGAGTGCTGACTGTGAAAGTGGGTCACAGGTCAAGACAACAAGATATATTGATCTGAGATCCTTGGAGTTCTCCACAGAAAACAGGGTTCTAAGTAACCATTCGTCGAAAGTGTACTGTTCGAATTTAATACACAACAGAAATAAGAGGACAAGTGACACAATGAATTCTACAATCTTTAGTTTATGATCCAGATAATATCCAACTATTTCTTAGAATCAAAGAGCATCAGCAACGAAAAATTTACTAACAATAAATCTACCCATAGGAAATCCAAAGAAGCAAACATGATGCTCGTTGTGTTGATCATTGCATTGTTGCACCTTCTAAGGGGCGCCAGTGCATCTAAAGAACAAACTATAGTCACAGATGTTAAAGTGATAGAAGACCTAAACCTGGTGTGTCTGGAATTAACTGTCAGGGGTATTCCAATCAAGGAGGATTTCTTCCATACTAGTTATAGGTTGAATCTGAAATATTTTGACAGCAGAAGGGATCTCAGAAAGGCAGTCACGATGGAAATGATTTCGGCTAACGGGACTTGCAACGCAATGGTAAGGTACAATGCAAGGGGGAATGCTCATGTCATCTATGTGTGTGAAAAGTTACATACTCCCTTCATGGCCTACAATGGGCTAAGTGGACAACTGAATATGAAAAACCTGAATAATAAGTACTATTTAGTGCTGAAGCATGGGGTGTCACTTATTTCAGATTGGAAGACAGAATTAACACAGAGAAGACAACACACAAGCTATCCTGATACCTGTCAGTCTCTGAAATGTGGGTCTTGTTCCAGGTCGTGTACTGGCTTGCATCATGATGTAGACGAGGCCATTTGCAACAACAGGCTTGTGGAACTGCATCAAGGTCAAAAAATAATCGAGCCTTTATCAGTCATCGACTTTTCAACATCGAAAGTATCTTGCATTCACTTCAAAACAACCCTGATGAGTTCATGTGTTCTATATGCAAAGGCTTTGATCGAAAATGTGTGGTACCATGGCGATCTTTTCTGCAAGGTGACCCTGGATGATGCAGGCACAGGGTATTGGTGTCTAGATGTGGATGCACAGAAATTGAAGGATACACCTGTGATCAAAGTCACTGTGAGAGCTTACTGTGAAAGTGGGTCACAGGTCAAGACAACAAAATATATGGATCTGAGATCCCTGGAGTTTTCATTAGAAAACAGAGTTCTACGTAACCATTCGTCGAAAGTCCACTGTTCAAATTTAATAAACAACAGCAAAGAGAGGAAAATGGAAGCAAAAAAATCAACACTCTATGTGGAACCTGTTACTGTCCTCTTAGCATTGGGAACATGTTTATTTTCATCATATATGATAGGCATGACTGTGTATCTCGTACAAAATTTCATGTTATGAAACAACAAGGAGTACTGTCCTTTTCTCTCAATAAAGACGATTCATCCGGGTAATTCCCTTGTTCAGATTGTTCTTCTTCCTCCAATGCTAAATTGATCAACAATTTCTCTTGTACAACTGCTTCAGAAGTGATAGCTGGTAGTCGATGTAGTTCATATGTCAACGGAGCATTCTCAACTTTCCTGTCCACCAAAGACTGTATTCTCTTGAATGTAGATATAGCATGCCGAGGAGAGTGTTCATACATACTAAATTTCTGGACGCGTGTCATAGTGAAAGAACAGGGTAGAATTCGCTTCATCGGAAGGATCTGCCTTAGACCATATATCACAGTTTCTGTACAACATGGCAGCAGCTGTGCGAGACCAGTTTTTACGTCCTCTTGGTTCTCATTGGGATTTGCTACCAGGATATTCACTAACATAACTAGTCTGTTGAAATCACTTTTCTCATTCGAATCTGATAGCCTATAGAAAATAAACTTTTCCATTTGACCTGGTAGCGTCAGCTTCTTCAATTGAGACACTAGATCATCAATTCCAGATTTCAGGGATTTCACATTGTCATGGTGACTAAGGAGTGGTTGCTTGTTCACAGCCAAGTCAATCATTTCCAGTATAAAATGTTCTGTCATCTGCATCCACTGTTCTGTCACTAGCAATGTTACAAAAGCTTGTAGGAGCACACAACCAAAATCAGGTAAAATAAGCAAGTCTTCCATGTGTGCAGCATGACTACGCACATGCACTGGCCATACCAGAGCTGGAACAGAGATGACATCCCTATCTCTTCCTGTGATACCTCTAAAAGCCACGTTCAGTGAAAATGCCAATTGCTCCAGCTCGTCCTGCTTCAATTTAGTCCTGTGTTGGTTCAGACTTGAGAACATTGCTTGTATTGCTCTCATAAATAGTTCAAAGAAGGGATTGCTACTTTCATAGGTTGTTCTATCAAAGCACCAGCGGAAATGCAGTTTGGAGAGATGGAAATATTCATGCCATCTGGCATGCCTCACTATTTTGTACAGAAACTGAGCGAGTGCAACGTGTTTCGCTGGATCCTCAAGCATTTTGAACAACAGATCATACTCGTTGCATTCACTTAGGCACACAGATGCCTTACAGAAACCTTGGTGCTCTGATAGGTCACTCTGAGGTAGACCAAGATCCAGAACAGCACAGTCTGTGAAAATCAAAGACATTTTGTTTTACTTTCAGTGGATTTCTTTGGGTAATGGTTTCCATGGTTGTTCGGTCTTTGGGAACATTGCTCTAAATAAAGTTATTCAAACACTATCTGAACGGTATGAAGCATTCAAATACCTGGGGCATTCCAGTTGTAACATGCAATGATGTTTCTCCCAAATTGATGCAGGGAAGTATATCCAACCAGTTTGCCATTTTACACTCTTAGATGTCTCCCCTTCACAAGCAGTACCTAGCCTAGACAGTCTACATGGCAAAGAATCTGCTGAGTCATGATGTAGCAATGGTCGGAAAATCTCTGGTTCATTCATGCAGACATGGTTCCAACTCGAACAGAGTAAATCTGTGTAACTCAACTGGAAAGGGGGGGCATGTTCCTTGTTTCGTTCTCCTACCAGACAACAGATGACATTCTCAGACTTGAAATCTTGCCATATGAGAAAACATACATCTGACATAGATGGAAATGACTCAGCCAGGCAACCCACATCAAATACTTCTGAGGAAAGTTGTAGCAATTCCAATGACTCTCTCTTTAACATGCCGAAGGAAATTGTACCATCTCCTGACACTGCTAGGCACGGCCAGCACCTATATAGGAAACATAGCAATTTTCTTTTTGTCCTGGACTGAAGAAAGAAATTCTTATGATCTAAGGGAGTTCTACTGCCTGTGTACAAAGCATTGTATACGAGAAGACATGCAACCAGTTTGTTTAAGGCACAGCCAGTCTTGTTGCGAGGCACAGACATTGTGTGGGAAATGGTGGGTCCTGAACATTCACCAGCAGAGATATTTGCAGTCACTAGGTCTAACAGAAGATCCCATCTGGCATACATGGAAAGTGGAAGTTCTATTCGGTTGACTATATTAAGAGAAACATTCCAGTCTGCTTCCCATGTGGTACAGAATGATTGAGTGCTAGAAAGAAATCCATGATATTCAAAGCTCTTCTTGTTGATTCTTTCAGTCAGGGCAAAAGCTGAAATTGGAGACATGGGAATATGGGTACCCATGTTCAATGGTAATGTATCAGTACAGTACATTTTTGCCCAATATCCAAAATTCAAATAGAGATTATTGTTCATTCTATGTATGGGTGTCTGGATTTCGTTTGTTCCAACTCTACATCCCATTTTGTCTATTTCTATTGTTGCCTGCCCTCCGTAGATTGGTTTCAATTGAATGACATCCGCATGTTTGGATCCAGTTACCAAAGCATGTCTGCATAGTTTTATTGTTTTATGCTTCACAGTTCCATAGAAGAGAATCTCATTCGAGTGATTAGCTATGGAGAATAAGATATACCCATTATGATCTACAAAGCAATCTGGTAATTGTGCAATGACATAGAATTCATTCTTCCTCTCTGCACAGTGAATCAAGTCAAATGAAAAGGTTTTCCCATCAGCTATTCCCTCTGTATTTTCCACTCTGAGCAGAAATCGTAAATTGCTGTGTATTTCTCTGTGTCCACATAGGGTGACCTTCAAACCTAGCCCATATAGATAATCTCGTCTGGAATAAACTGACATGACACTAGATGGAATATTTCACATTTGCAACTGTTTATTGGCTTAATAGAACAACAGATGTTTCATTTTCTCTCAACATCTCCAGAAATGTTTGCAGTTCATCGTATATATCCTTCCACACATTCATAGCTCTTGTGTGATGCTTTGTCTGATACACTGTATGGCAGAACCATTGCAGTGCATCTTCCAGTTGCATATGAGCAACGCATGCATTGTATCCAGCTACAGAATCAACCAGTTGCTGTATCACCCATCCACTAGTTTGACTTCCATCCACTCGCAAGGGTATTTCTATGAGACCTGCAACATCTCCAGTCATCAAATTAACTATTTCAAGTGTATGTGGCATCACGATCAGTTGCTTACTTCTCACTCCAACATCACTGACTTCACATGCTTAGAAGACATCAAATTGAATTTACATATGCCAGTCAGGAATATTTATTGCACATGTCCCTCTGTTTGAATGCAATGTCCATTAACCAACTAAACTCTGATTTGACACAGTCATGTATCCCATGCCAATATCACTTCACAGTTCAAACGCCGAATTTAACTCGCGCACGTATGCAGACATCATACAGCACGATATTCAAGCAGAGATCCAAGAGGGAAGAAGAAATGAAGATGAAGTGATTCTGAATGAAGATGTGAAAGATTTCAATTTTGGCATGTATGATGATGGGAAAAAATATAGAGCTTTGATCGTGGAAACAAAAACAAATGAATACTTTGTTGTAGGTGAACTGCAGGAGGAAGAAATATGGAAGAAACCACAGAAGGAAAACTGTCCCATGGAAAGTGTTTCGCGTTGGACCCAGAGTAAAGTTTTCTCGGGGAGTCTACTTCAAATTGACTCTTTTGGCGACTGTTCCATGTCCATTTATGAAACAGTTAGAAAATATTGCATGGTAGCAGGTTTTGAAAGTATTGTATCATGCAATGTCTATGAGAAAATGAGAGCACATGATAAGATCAGACAAAACTTTAAAGTTCCAGAACACCTGGAAAATATCATGGCATTTGTTGCAACTTCTGCTATGTATATCAGAATTCTGAATTATTATGTTGAGATCATTCGTGACTTATCCGTCAAAAAAGATACAGGATATCAACAGGATGCCGTGTATCTGTCTTGCGCACTGATCAAGATATTAGAAGATGCATTTTATCAATCTAAATGTGTCCGAGAACCACTTAAAAAGACGGATTCTTTAAAGGAAATAGAATGGTCCACAGGGAAGGATGAAGTGACACTGGCTATACGAATCTGTGAGGAAGTGAAAGCTTTGCAGATGATGAACAGAATTGAAAAGGATGAGTCTAGTTCACTACATGCCATTTGCTTGCATTGGGTTGCACACCGTTTTGACAAGGATAATGATCTCAATCCTTTTGAAAAACCAAGCTTCTTCGCTGAACTTCATCGAATAGGGAAACATTTCCTGGAAACTGGCAATATCAAAGAAGTCTTTCTTGATGAGGACTTGTCAGTGATTGATATTCCATATTCTATTGTAGTACACAAAAAGAATGAGAAGACTTCATCCAACTTGTTTCACAACATGATGGAAAGTGTTTCCAGGGAGGAACTGTTTGTCCTACTCGAAGTGTTGTTGATGGATTTCTCTCTAAGAAGTTGTGCAATTCGTACACTGTCTGCTCTGATTTTCCTTCATGAAATAAAGGGTCTTCCCTTCTCAGCACTACGGGGCTTGAACTATTCTCATTTCATGATAAGGACCCACTCCCTGAGAATACGTGATGCAAATCCAGATGGTTTTCTACCAGGTGACAACCTGTCACTTGATGGATATAAGGAACCAACAAAGTGTTGGCTAGAGAAAACTTGGCCAGAAACTGCACCCTCCCTTGATCCGCAAGATGCACAATCAGTGGTCACTGCAGTGACTCTGTGTCCAGAACTGGCTAAATTGCGACTATCCAGTCACTATGATAAAGCTCGAGAGATTTTTAGAAAAGATCATGAGAAAGAGTTGGCTCTCAGTGACGCCAGTTTCATCACAGAAAACATCTTATCAAAAACACTGACAGAGTTGCGAACTTACTCTGATGCATGCAAGAAGAAAACGTGTCGTAGTCTCATTGCAGCCTATGCCTACGAAGCAGTGGGAGGGCCATTCACTGCAATCAAAGATTGCTATGTGTCAAGCATGCGAAATTCCAGAGCAGTTGACAGTCTCTTACAGAACGGACTGCCCTTTCCACCACATGACCTATCTTCTATGATCGATGACTACCATAATGCCATCAACTGCGAATGGGAGTCTCCAGACAATGTTAAGCCCTTCATTAAGGAGAAAAAATGGACATATGCAGCTGCTGCATCACTTCTCATGAAGGAAATATGTTTTGTATACAAAGGAATTGGCAGCTTTCCAAGAGACAGAGATGAAGCTAAACAGCCGCAGCAGTGCATGTTTAACTGGTTACATGAAAAATGTCCCATGGTTCCCCCAGAAAATGTACAGCTTTTATCAAAGAAAACACCACACTCAGAGGAAGCTACAATAGATTACCATTTGTACAGGCACAACCCTGTTCCAGTACACAATACTTTTCAGACGAGAAGTTTCCCCCCAGTAGAATCGTTAGATGAAATACGGAAGACATCATTTGCTTCACTGTCTCCGTACTACTGAATTGAATTCTATACCCATTGCTGGGTCTTGGTGGCAGGTGAGCTTGAAATTGTCAAAGTAACAATGCTGAATCTACAATATCTTCATAGATCCAAAAAGTCAAAGTTGAGTGGGACATATGGAAACATTTCTATATTCAAGACCAGACAGAATGCCATAGTTTCCAAGTATGCCAACAAAAGTACTGGAGACACATACTACAACGAGCTCTGCCTTGGGAAGGAAACTGCAGTGTTATGGCATTTGAAGCAACAGAGAAAGAAGTTAGGACCAGCAAGATTTCCACTTCTTTACTCCACTGACCATCAACATAGTTTGTTCTCGGACCCACAAGTGGATATCACAACAGGTATTCACCAAGAGTACACTGGTCCGTCATTGCTGGCATGTCATGAACTGGGATTTCTGGTGGATCCAAGAAAAGTACTATCAGACCTTATGAAAGCATGCAGCTATTTGAAAAATGCTGGAGTGTTACACTTGGACATCAAACCGAACAATGCCACCCTGGATCTTGACAAAGGACTTGTAAAACTGATTGATTTTGGCTGTTCTCAGATGACAGAAGCTGCATGCACTGCAAACAGTGGTATACAGCCTACCGACAAGTACTTATCAACCGGAGAGCGTGTGTGCATAATAGACAGTACCGACCGGAGCAACTTCGACTTCTCACACGCATTCGACATACAAGGTCAGGTTCCCATTGTACTGGACAGTTTTCCTTTCCAACCAGCCAAAGCACACAAACTGCAACAGACTGTGTTCAATGTTGGCTACAGAGATCCCACACTACTTTGTGCAGAGGCACTATCTGTTCCAAGAGGACTGGATCATGATGCCAGGCTTGATGTATTTGCATCTGCCATGACAGTGCTTCATGGAATGAATGGCAAACCGGCCATTTTGTGTGACAAAGACGAATGTGCAGTGCAAAATGTACAAGCCATGTTGGCATTTCTGTCAATGGTGAGAGGTTCACTCAGTCGTGGCGAAGCAGAAGTGCTGCGATCTACTTTGATGGATGCCTCCAATAGGTCATTGAGGGGAATTACCGGAAACTCCAAGAACTATGCTCTCCTGCAGCACTTCGTTCAATACTCACAGAACCTGTCACTTGGAAACAAAACAGTGTTGAGATATGTCTTTGGTGTTTCTTTCACTGAGGCATTGATTGGAATCACCCACCCAGTTCAAGTACTACGAGATACTACTGAAGAATGCCTGGCGAAGTTAGCGGAACCAGAGCAGCTAGCAAGGCCTGTCTTTTCTTCATCGTTTTGCATGAGGGAAAGGATTTCATTTGCATCAGGGAAATGGACACAGGAATCATGCATATTTCGAGGCCTACTATTCGATCATGTAATAGTTTCAGTTGTGGTGGAGGGCAAGAAGATGTTGTGGAACAGCATTCTTCCTGTGTTCCAGAGGTTGTCCCGAAAAGAGAAGTTGGCCGTTGCTTTCAGAGCTGCTCAAATTCTACACAATCGATGCTGCAGTTGTGACAGGAAGAACCATGATGTCCTGTGGTACTTGGCATTAGACAGAGAAAATCGATTAGATGTGAAAGTGAATGGAATTGAGGACTACTTGAAGGAAATATTGGCGAAGTAGCCGATGTGAGTGAAAATGCCTTGGACATATCAGTTGAACTATTTCTTCAACGAGGTTCTATGGAATGAAATTATTTCCAGAGATGAAAAGCCAAGCTTACCAGATGAAGTAATTATAGATTCAACACATAGTGCAAATCAACATGACAACAGTGCTTCAATGAACTTGCAGATGACCATATCAGAATATGGTTTTGAGAATGTGAATTCAGGTAGACACACATCAACAGATTCAGAAGAAACAAACAGCATGCATGATGTCATGTCAGGAGGAACATTACAGATGAGAGAAGATTCACAAGTGGATACATCAGACCAACCCAGCAGAACACCAGGGGAAACTGTAACCGTGACAAGCTATGGTATACCAGATAGACAGAATGAAGCATCTGATCTTGGGTCTGACTTAAGACACACAAACATGTCAGCAAATCCAGACGAAACAAACAGCACGCATGATGTCATGTCAGGAGGACGATTACAGATGAGAGAAGATTCACAAGGTGATACATCAGACCAACACAGCAGAACACCAGGGGAAACTGTAACCGTGACAAGCTATGGAATACCAGGTATACCGTATGATGCATCTGATGTTGGGTCTGACTTAGGACACACAAACATGTCAACAAATCCAGAAGAAACAAACAGCATGCATGATGTCATGTCAGGAGGAAGATTACAGATGACAGAAGATTCACAAGGTGATACATCAGACCAACCCAGCAGAACACCAGGGGAAACTGTAACTGTGACAAGCTATGGTATACTAGGTAGACCGTATGATGCATCTGATGTTGAGTCTGATTTCTCTGTTGTGACTGATATGCAAGATGCTCAAAATCCCTACACCCAAGAAGAGGGGCCCACATATAACATTGACATGAGGCTTCTTCCAGGCAGGCCACCACTGGAAAGGCAATATTCAAATGTTAGCAATTGCTCTGACTACGAGGTGCTGCACTGAGGGTTCTTATTTGTCGATTGACTATTTATGTATTTCTTCATGTATAATAAAGAAATGAAGACAAATATATGGAAGTCCTTCTTTTTTGGGATGCATCTACTGTTTGGTATTGTATCTTCGAGTAGTTTTCTCGTGGGATTAACATTTCTACATCTTTGTGAACCTGGGTTTCCTGTCAGTTGGTGGCTGGTAGTACACGGTGCACTCTGTTGTGTATATTGTATTGTTGTGCTGATGGCATGTGTCACTATACCAGTGAGACAAAAACAATACGATGAAGAGTATGCAGTTCTCAGAATGAAAATAGATGATAGGTTAAACACATTGAGCTCATCACCCATGCATGACACAAGAGAAAGCCTATTAGATGACGATGATGATACAATGGACATTCATATGAAAAAAAGACACTCAAAGACTGATGTTGCGAGTGCAGCTTTTGGAATGCTTTACATCGTGTCATTGGCAGTAGGGACATTTTTGGTTGTAACTGTTGACTCATATTGCACAAGCGTGAAAATATTTAGCATTTGTTATATTGTTTTCAGTGCAATATTTATTGGAATAGCAGCTATCCGTGTGTGTGCATGAATGCTATATTGCAAGCACTGTCTGGAGAAATACAGTTGTAGCATATATACATGGTTTCATTTAATTTTACTGTGATACTGCTGTTATCATCTGAAAGAAACAACCAGTCTATCAGGCCTGCACAGTCGATGGCTAGCCCAAAACTATGTGAAGTCAAAATTCCCGGAAAATGATTAGGAAGTTTCACTGTCAGAGCAGATGATTCCATTTTCACTCTGAATCCATGAGTGTCCTGACTTGTATACAACATACATGTTGTATCATGAGCCATACCAAATTCTAATACTACTTGCTCAATCTTATTTCTCACTTTTGAGCTGTACACCATCGAATAACTTTGAATCAGATGGGGACTGCCTGTCCTTTTGAAGATTTTGTATTCCGATCCAGACCATTTAGTTTGATCAAGAAAGTCTGGGGTGAATGTACATTCGCTTGAGTTTCCACTTCGGATGTCGCCAGAGCATTCAGTCTTCATGTAGCAGTTGGATTTCACAGACAGATTCATCTGGAGTACCATTGTCCAAAGTCCAAAGGATGCCACCATACCTGCACATGCCCGAAAAAAGGATATCTGCCTCATTTATGTTGTGTTATTGACTACATGGTAGTAATATATTGGTAAGATGGCAAGGTACACAAGAATAGATCATAACTATCTCTCCCAGTTGAGGTCTATTCAGTTCTGGGCATGGGCAGTACTCGGATTTCCCACTCATAACATTCAAGTCATCGTAGTCAACTGTATGTGCTCTATGATAGGTGCAGTTAGTTTTGTCATATTCAAGTTCTACTTCCTAGAGAGGTATCATCTGTATGGTTGTAGGGATAACTACATGACAGGATTCCCAGCCATCTGTCCAATTCATCGAAGACCGACTGGTGCAGACCTTGACTCTGTACTCTGCCTGCTAGTCGGATTATTTTTTGTTGTGCTAAATCGTCTGATGACCATATACAACATGCACCACCATTGGAGATGTTCCTTAGCACAGGAAATCAAGCAGAATGTACAACAGCGGATGGGCAAACATAAATATCCTACTTCCCAATCCACAAAAGTCAGCCAAATTATTTGCCAGTTAGAAAGAGTACCTTTTCAGTGCAGAAGTAGTGGCTGTCCGTACCATGAATGTACATCTATTTCACGAATAAATATGAGACGGTTTTGGAGGTATGTTTCATCTCAGATCTTCTCTGAACTCTTCCTCTGTTGGCATTTCAGAAAGTGGAAGTCTGTGATTGTGATTGCCTTCCTGTTGACTGCCACCGTCCTCCTCCCAATAGCACTATTCTTTGGACAGGAAGACAGTCTGAAATTAGCGATGGGAATTTGTCTGTTGGTTTTCTACTCCATGCCCATATGCAGTCTGTTCATGATGTTGCTGTGCATCCCTTTACTGATGAACCATATCAATACAGTTTCAAGCATGACTCTTCTGATATTTGTATGCTGGTGCACTTTATTTCTGACATGTTTCATCATATGTAGGAAAACAGAGTTCAAAGATGAGATGTCTTTGGTCAGAACCAGATACAAATACATGCTGTCTTCTACCTCCTCACATCAGCAGCCAGTGGAGAATGATGTCTTCATATGTATGGCTTTGCATGGCTATGGTAAGTTTTGACAGACAAATAATTTCCATCATATTTTTCATAAACCATACGTTTATTATTGATTTAATATATGTGCTCCTGTATTCTGTTTCAGATGGACTCATCAAAAGAAATCAAAGCTTTACAAGACTGCTCCATGATTTTACAAGCAGAGCCAGTTCATATAGCAAACAATTCCACATCTGATCACAATACATGGGTTGACTGCTGCACAAACTGTAGCTTGGCATTCTATAGATGCATGAAGTGCACTTGTGACTTCACACAATTTTGTTGTTGTTTGTTTTGTATGGTCTTAGTTTTGGTTTTATTGTTTGTCGTATTGGCACTATTCAAATGTGATAGCAAAGGTTTCAGTGCCTGCATGGAAAACATATTTTCTTGATTTCAATTTCACAGTTGACACATATGTTTTGTTTTGCACACTGCATTGAGCATACACTAGGAGTCATGCAGTTTCACGACAATAGCCTGAAACCTATGGTGAAAAGGCAAAGGCAGGAGAAAAAAGTAGCAAGCACATGTCTCAAGTCAAGTAAGAAGGAACCGACTCGACAGAAAAAGGCCCTGTCTTTGGAGAATGCCAAATGTAGCACCGGAGCATTACAAATTGATGGTTCTTTGTTTGGTGACTTTGAGCAGTCCTTGTCCCAACCAGTGAGAGACAATGAGCTGCACGAGGCTGCTTCAGAATATGTGAGAAGCATTGTCATAGAGGATATGAAAAAACTTCCAGAAAACAGGGCAAGTTGGTATGAAAGTGTGAGAAGTTTACTTCTCCAGTCAGAACCAAATGAGATTCTGTCACTTCCTGACAGAATCACAAGCATGTCTATGATTGAGGGTTTTGAAGTTAGGCCAGTGACATATGAGAAACCACACATCTGGTTGTGTCTACAGTGGCTCATTGATGGAGCAGAAAACCCATTCTTGTCTAGAGAATGTGCATCAAACCCTTGCATGGGAAAGTACATTTGTCATGCTGGAAGTGGGGAGAAGAAAGAATGTTTCAAGCTCCCTGAAATGGTACCCCTGAGGACTATCAATGCGTACAGGGAACACCTTGCCATGGGATATTCAGCACACGAGTGGAAAGATTTCTTGGTTCAGAAGCGGAAATCTCACTTCAAATGTATTCTTCAATATCCGATAGGCATTGATTTGTGGGTAGCACCATCATGTGTATTGTGCCGCATGCAAAGAATGACTTCATTTGCACTCAATCCCCTGAACACCAGAAAGAGTGTACCACTAGGAGAATACCAACAGTTTTTCATGTATCAGTTTCAGGGAATGTTACCTCAATTTATGTTTCAGAGCCACGAGTTGAACATAGAAATTGAAGTAGAGGAGAGTCATGTACTTCTCCCTCCAATGGCTGTTCCTTTCACCAGCAACATAATACAATCAGTGAGGGCTGTAAATGACTGGACAGGCATTGACCTAAATGCATTGTATGAAGACAATAAATGATTAAAAAAACACTGCAATCTGGCTTTAGTGTCAATTTTATTCATCACAGGTACACAGTATTTTTCTTTTGTATACCACATAGAATATCTTTCAACATTCCACCATTCAACTGGAATTTGTCTTGCTTGCCTTTCAATACGATGTTCATATCGCGAGTCCTCAAGTCACAGCTTCTACATGCAGAAGGGGTAACAAATACCGTGTTTCCCTCAGTGAATGTGGTGGGAACGAATACCACATTTCTCACCGAGGCTAGCATGATGAGAAGCACACATATGTCTTTTAACTCTTTCCAACTCTCGTAAGAGTCTCTACCTCTGCCAAGAGAAGTCGATATAATCACCACTGAGAGCTGAAATGGTACAGTAGTTGAGTAGTTGAGACCTATCTCTATGGCTTCAGTAATTATACCATGAGAGGCCCTTGTTAGTTCTTGAAGCAATGGTCTCCTATCTCTATCCTCAACAATTTGCTTTGTTTCGGGACAAAACCGGGTTCCATACGAACATAGCTCCTTGATTTGGTGAAGTAGGACATCACGTGTTCCAGGTTTGGGGTCTTGGAATATCCTCAGTAGAATGTCGATAGAAGGCTTGCCTTTTGGGGGCAGGTAGTCAGAGAGACGTGGAAGTAATATCTCATACGTCAACTCTGGCTGGCTCAAAACTATCCTTTTCCGTCCACTGAGATGAATTCTGTCTAGCTGAGGTACCGAGTTTTGTGTGTTTTTCCCTGACGTGACATCCTCTTTTTCTGCAAGGAAACAAAAAGAACAATGAATGTGGCATATTTTATTTGTTGATGAACTATTGGCATAAAGATATCAGTTGACCTACCTTGCACAATCAAATCAGAGGCAGTCCCAATGACTTCAACAATGGCATCATTAAACATCTGCATGTCATACTGGAGGCATTTCTTCTGTTTCAGTTCCCACCGCAACATATGTTTGAGCGATTCATATTCACTGTTTCCAGGCATTGAGTCTGCTATCGCAAACAAAAGCCATGGGTCAAAGCCCTGGAAAGCAAGTTTCATATTACTCTTCCACAATTCTATTACTTCTCCAGTCAAGGAACTCATCGGAGTTATGTAAACAAAATATACTCACCCTTGTTAGTACTTCCATTGCCACCATCTGTTGCACCACCCATACTGTCAGTGTCCTCTTCTTGGTCATCAGATTCATCATCGGAAGATGTAAGGTACATGTTACCGGTTGCAGAATTGACGCACCTCAATTGCTCCTGAAGACAATTCTTTTCATCTTGTAGCTGATTTTTAGTCCTTCTAATGGAAAGCAATTCATTGTTTTTCTTTGTCAGCTTCTGCTCCATATCGAATATGTCTCCCTCAAGCTCGTTTATCATTTTCCTCTGGTGAGACAGGTCCATCTCTGCCTTTTTCAGTTCCATTTTCATATTGTCATTCTGACGATTCATCTCAGATGTATTCTTTTTTTGGTTTTTATGACAGGTATTAATTTTATGTTCTAATTCAATTGCCACATTCTGACATGCTCTTTGATTCTGTTTGGAGAGCTGCAAATCAGATTCAGCTTTTGCCAGCTTGTCGCAGACTGAAGCATGACTCTCTTCTCTCTCTGCCAATGTTTGTCTCAGGCCTGTCAGCTGATTCTCTGACTCTTGTGCACGGGCCCGCAAGGTATTCATCTGGATCTTGTCGTCCGATCGAGAGCCATTAGAGTCCATGTAGCATTGAATGCTTTTCTTGACATTGTTGCAATATGTATCTAAAGCTGTATTGCGATCACATAAAGACATGTCAGACTTTTCCATGATACAAGTGAAATGCCGAGAGAGCATCCTCAACACCAGCACTGCTGCTGTTCTAGCATCTGCATTTTTCAGCTTTTCTTCGTCTACTTGCTGGGATTTCTTGTTTTCATGCAGCATGTCGGTATCTGGTGCGAGAAAATGGCCAAACCTGTTGTGAAGAGCGTCAGTCAGCTCTTTCATATTGGGAGTGGATTGTAAGTGATCAATCCTCCTCAGTGCCTCTGTCAGTTTCAGTTGGAGCGCATCTATTTCGGATTCCAACTCGGATACCTTTCTCTGTTCCAATTCATCAGTTGAACCTTTCACACTTGCTCTGCTCTGAAGTTGTGCTATTTCTCTCTTTTGCCTCTCAAGTTCTCTAAGTAACTGTTTTATCTCATTCGTTCTCTCAATCACATCATGAGATAACCTGGCTGTCTCTATAGAGAAATCTTCTGCATTCTGTGTCAATGTTCGGATTTGTTCTCTGTCTTTCTGTTGCAATGTCACATGCTTATTTTTCAATTGTGCCAGTTCTTCTATTTCTGCTTCTTTTATTTTCAACTGCTCTGCCAGTTCTTCTATTTCTGTATCTAGTCTGTTTCATTTTCTTTCATCTTGGTATATTGCATGTTCAGTTCTCGTGTCTCCGCCAACAACCTCTCATTTTCCTTGTCTCTTTCAGACAACAAGCAATCTTTGTCATTTGTACATTGGACCATGGAAGCCATTTTTTCCTTCAACTTAGAAATATCTTTATCTCTTTCCCTTATTGCTCCAGACAGTTCTGTAAGCCTTTGTTCAGATTCCCCTTTGTCTCTGTTCAGATGACTCTGTTGCTGAAGGTTGTGCTTTGTATCCTCCACTCCATAGCTCATTGAATCTGCTGGTTTATTTAGCTTGAGGATATGCTCTCTCTTCTCTGAAGCTTGTTCTGTTGCTTTGGACAACAGATTCTCCAGATTTAACTTTTCCCGTTCGATTTGGGACAATTGACTTATGACCTTTTCATTCTGATCACGTCCATTCCTCTCCATGTCAGTCATTTCTTTCTTCAGTCCTTCGATCATCTCCTTGTCACTTTGGTTCTGTTGGCACAGTTCAGCCATTTTGCTTTCATACTGTCCTTTTAGTGAGTTCCACTGTTGCTCGTTTGTGCTCAGCATCTGAACCTGCTGCTGTAAACCAGTTATGTAGTCATCCTGTTGCTTAATCTGGCTCTCTACACTAGTCTTTTGGTCTATGAAAAGACCATACTCTGTTCTGAGCTGTTCTGCTTGCTGTTGTAATCTGTGATTTTCATCAGTCAGTACTTGAACTTCACTTGTTGCATTCTTCAATGTTTCCTCTTCTTGACATGGTCTTCTGATCTAGTCTGTATCTTTACTGCATTTTCCCTCAGAAGCATGTTGTTCCGTTCC
This sequence comes from Harmothoe impar, assembly GCA_947462335.1. Lineage (NCBI taxonomy): Eukaryota > Metazoa > Annelida > Polychaeta > Phyllodocida > Polynoidae > Harmothoe > Harmothoe impar. Next base: position 37,860,991 of record OX381710.1, read on the forward strand.
ATTTGGTCTGAATGTTGTCTAACCTCATCTATTTTAGCTGATAACGCTTCAGTTGTAGCATCTATTTTGGAATTCAACTCCTTTTCCCTTCCTTCGAAATGGGTACGTACAGCATTGGTTTCTTCGACAGCTGCAGCCACTTGTTGCACAAGATTGTTTTGTTCTCTATCAGACGTCTCACCTGTGTTAGCAACTGGTGTAGGAATAGAATCAAAGTACTTAGCTAAGATGAAAGCACTATTTACGGAGCTTTGATTAACATCTAAACGTCCTCTTGCAGCTTTTTGCAAATCAGAGCTTTGCTCAACATCTAATGGCCCTTCTTCAGCTCTTTGCAAATCAGAGCATTGATCAACATCTAATGGCCCTTCTGCAGCTCTTTGCAAATCCTCTAGAACACTTGGATTGACAGTGTTCAAGAGATGATTCTGGCTGTCTTGTCTCTGTTTTTGGGTTCCCAAATCTTCATTTCCTAGCTTTAATTTCCTCTTAACTCTCTCAGATTTTCTTTTGTCAGCTTGAGAAGCTTTCACGTTGTGATTCTTGGGATTAGGAGTGTTCATCTCATTCTCTTCGTGGGTCAATAAACTGGATGGAGAGAGTACACCACCTTTTTTGGGTGTTGTCATCAGGCAAGTAGGCAAATTGTCTCTGTCAAAACCATAGTCTTCTATCCCACTTGGAAATAATACTCCATGGATGATGTCATTCTCCCCATTCTTCATGTTGGTTGTTGCTGGATGGTGTGTTGGTGTGTCAGGTGCATACGCTTCTTCATCCGATTGTCTAGACCTCTTTGCTGCCTGAATCTTGTCAGGTGTGGAATAATGCTCAGAATCTTTTCCATCCATGATCCCATCATTCTCTCCATCATTCATGTTGGTTGTTGCTGGATGGTATGTTGGTGTTTCAGGTGCATACGCTTCTTCATTCGATTGCCTAAACCTCTTCTTCATCTTGTCAGATGTGGAAAAATGCTTTGAATCCTTTCCATCTATGATCTCATCATTCTCTCCATCCTTCATGTTAGTTGTTGCTGGCTGGCGTGTTGGTGTTTCAGATGCATACTCTTCTTCATCCAATTGTCTAGACCTCTTATTTGCCTGCATGTTGTCAGATGTGAAAAAATCCTCCGAATCTATGGTCTCATCATTTTCTCCATCCTTCATGTTGGTTGTTGCTGGATGGTGTGTTGGTGTTTCAGGTACATAGTCTTCCTCATCCGATTGTCTAGACCTCTTTTTTCCCTGCATCTTGTCTGAATCAAGAAAATGCTCCATTTCTTTTTTCTTTCCAGATGAAGAGGTGCTAGGTGCTGATATATCGTAGTTGTCATGAGCCACTTGCTCAGTCCTGTAATCAGGTGGATCAATTCTGGGTTTTGCACTCGCTTCTGATTGAAGTCTTTTAGTTCTCGTCCGTTTACTCACTCTTAGCCTAGGCTCCTTCGGCAAAGGTTTTCCATGCAGTGCAAGAAGGTCACGTACCGTCTGAGGTCCTTTTGGGACCACTCGTCCCACCTCCGCTTTGAGTGGCCGCTCGTCATCTTCTTCCCCCACTATACCCGAGTCCAGTATTGCTTGTTGCAGGATGTCCACTTTACTTGGCTCAGCTGTTCTCCTCTGAACAGATGGAGCACCCATGCAGGATGCAGGATATGACATCTCACTTCCTGCTGCCTCCCGCAGATCACCCTCATCAAGGTTTCCACCTGTGGCTAGTTGATCGATAAATGCATTTTTACATAATGCAACTGCAACATTCCGTTTACCCATACCGAATTCTTCAAATGTCTCTTGTAGCTTTCTTTCCATCTTTTTTACCTCGTCACTTCCAAGAGTCACATCATCACATCTAGATGGCAGCAGACTTTCTCCTCCAGATCTGATTTCATCCAATATTTCCATTTGTGGTGCAGACAACAGGGTATGGACAGAAAACGTGTTTTCCTGTTTCCACACTCCACAGGCAAGATATGCAAGGAAAATGAAATGGCACTCTGGCATTGAATAGTCGAACCTAGTTTCTTGCTGGATCCCATGGAACTGGAATTCTGACTGTGATGCAGAGGATAGGAATCCTGCATCTTCGTGATAGTTGGCATCAAGAGGATATACAAGGAAGGCTGAATTAATAGTCCTTTCACACTTTTGCGTGCGGAGACCTTTCAGATAATGTACTGTTGACTTCATCAGTGTAGTCCAGTTGATATTGAAGGGGAGCTTGGCAACATTAGATTTCAAGTGCTCATAGCTCTTCCCGTAGATGCCACAATCGTTCACAGCAAAGAACAACTGGGACCAATCTTGTGCTGACATGTCAAACACTTTTCTGTCCTTTATCATATTGTTCATTGCCTCTTTTAAAGTATGACGCATCTCTGATGAATGGAACAAAGGACTCGAACTGAAATAGTACAAGGTAGTAGCTCTTAGTGATCCAAAGAATTCATTTTCTGGCCATCTCTCACTCATTTTCGACAACCAGCGAATGAAATCAGTCAGAAGAAAAGTAAGAACCTGATCCATACATTCAGTTGTTTCCCTGTGTTCATCCAATATGTGGTCATTCAATGGTTCTTGGGCGATGGGAATGATTTTATGACACAGTGAGCTGTTCTCATAGGAAACAGACATGCAACCAAGTACTTCCCCTTCTTTGGCGTGCCATATAGGATAGGCAAACAGACTGGCTCCAGCTGCCAAGGCCAGGGGAATAGATTTTTTAATTCCGGCCAAATGTAGAGTGTTGACATTGAGAAGAGAAGCCCCTGCAAACAGGGAAAGCATGAGAAGCTCTCCCTGCATGAAATTTCTCTCCATTACCTCATTTTGGTTGCTTTTTAATTTCATCCACAGTGACAGGTTTCGTTGATATAGTTTCATGAATCCAGCAGATGGCTCACTTACTTTCAGGTGACTTTCCACTAGTCTTTCTGTTTCATGTGTCATTACTATCATGACATCGTTGCGTTCATGATCCTCATGACATATAGAAGATATGAGACGGAGTATTTTAATCACATCTTTCTTATCAGTTATCGATTTGAGTTCTCTCTTGATATTCACTCTTTCTAGGTTGACAGACCTTCGGGAACTGTCCAACGTGTGACAAAAGCTTCCTGGGGTGCTACTTTCTTGCATTTTATGATATTACAACATGAAACATTAATGAACTCAACTGTATGATTTTGTTTTCAAGATTTATTAGATATGTTACACTTCACTGTTCTCTTATTCAAGAGATATTGAACAATTTTCAGACATCCTGCAAACTTCTTTAATTCTATTCCGAAATGCTTGCAGAATTTCACTCTGCTTGGGAGTGGAGAGAGCCACCTGGCATATCTCAATAAAAAGAGAGATTTTCCTTCATCATAGATTCCATGTGTGATCTTCTGCAACAAGTAATATGTCACTGACTGTCCACAGCCGTGTAGCAATCGCAAATCCTTCTTTTTGTCACAGTTGCTAAACAATGTCAGGGTCAGCATTTTTACATCTCTTTCAAGCAACAGTTGTTCCATGACACAGCTTCCTGGTGGAATCTTCACCTGCCGTCTCTCCTCGTTCCTGTTATGCAGTAATCGCTTTTCTCTGTTACATATGTTGGATATTACCTGCAGCATATCATTCTCAAAATGTCTATTCAATTGCTCTCCTCTTACTTCTAGCCTGGAGGTCTTGGCATTTTCAATACCGTACGAGTGTGGAATGACTTGCTCGATCAGTGCTTCTCTCTCATATGGTGAATCAGCAAAAACACATCTGTTTTCATAGTTCATTTTGCACGATCCTGGTTGACAGCAATGAACAGAGAGATGCTTTGGACATATGAAGTACCTGTCGAGAAGCACCTCATGTGTGCAGTCTTCTATCCAGCATTTCCGGAGATCTTCATTCTCTATACGCACAAAAGGCAAATGGACGATGAACCTACGTTTACAATAGGCTATTCTGGCCTCCAGTATCCTTTTGTTGCATTGTATGCGACTCAGTCTTTCCTTCTCTATTCTCAATATCTCTATGTCCTCTTCCATTGAATATCAAAAATATGTATCTTTTTTTTTACTGCACTGCCACTGTGTCCCATGAAATTGAATTTCAGCCTATTCATATTTGAAACTGTTCATAATTTCAGAGTAACCGGGGCTACGATCCAACATTCTGTGTGCTGGAGGAGTGTGGATACATGAAACAGACTGCAGTTGCCAGTGCTATGACATATGCAACCAATCATGGAGTTTCACTGCTTTTACTTTGTAGCACAGTGGAGTCAGACCATTGGCTATCAAAATTCAAAGATATCCGTGAGGGAGACAAACCTGGAATTTGTCTCATTCAGGTCAAGTATCTGTGTGACAGCTGTGCATCTAAGGGTGAAACAGGCATCTGTGTGCATGGTAAACTGAAAATTCCAGAGCACATTGACACATCTGGAGAGGTGGATCAGGATCCAGTGCGCCAAGCAATGGACTTTGTTTCTCCTGGATCATATCAATTGGAAGTATGTGGCTCGAATTTCCATACTTCTAGAGTGGAGGCTCTTGCCTTCGATGCAAGATCAATAGAGAAGTTGCACCAGAACATGATTGAAATAAACTGCACGGAAATTGATACTATATACCTAGCTCTAGATCCAGTTCAAGCTGGAAGTGGCATATCAGGCATTGGTCTGGCTGTTGTAGGCCGTCAGGAAGATTCATACATTGTAAGTATAGTGCTTCTTGCATGTTTACTTTGAACCAAGTGTTCAAACGCATTGAATGGCATAGGCGTTCTCTGCTTTTCACTTGGGCCATCCTCAGTTTTCATAGTTATCACCATGACTGGAACACTGGTCATACGAGCACTGCTGATAGTGCTTCTTATATCTGATAAAATATTTGAAGCATTCCTTTCCACAGAAACAAGAGCATGAGGTGAATTTATCCCTGTACACATGGACATTACTTTCTCTTGTATGTAATCAATCATCCAATGGAAATCCTCTGACGTATTCACTTTGTATGTATGGGCATCAAAGAAGCAAATGTTCACAGCCTGATACATTTGCAGCACATCCATCAAGAGCTCATTGTTTGCATTGTCTTGTCTGAGTACACCAACAAGTTCTTTTGCTTCCTTCAATGGTCCCTCCAAAGCACAGATGTCTACTGTGTGTTCCAGTCTGTCCTTTTCCTCATTTGTATCATAACCTGTAGCATACTTAATGTATTCTTTTCGGACATGTGCATCCCCAAACAGCATAATGTTACAGGCTACGTTATTCCTGCCCAATAGCCTATATATGGTCTTAGGGATGAGAGGAGCATGTTTGGCTCTCTCATATAATATCTGTGTTTCAATAGCAAGCTTTCTCTCATAGAACTGCATGAATCGTTCATACAAAAAATTACTGTCTGCATGGGTCAGATGGAAGGACTTCACGAGCAATTCCATTTTATATTCCTTCCTTTTTACTCCCCTTTCTGTTTTGATCTAGACGGTTCAGCAATCAAAATTGATTTTTGACTTCTCACTTTTCAGATACTAGGATTAGACCAATTCGTGACAGAAGAACAGCATTTGGGCCATCTAAACGAGATACACAAGGATCTGGTATTGGCAAATCTGAACTTCCTCTGTCACATCTATCCTGCTCTCTGGAAGAAACCTGTCAATATATTTGTAGAGGCCAACCTGTCTCAAGACCTTGCAGCATACCTAGAACGGTCCATAAAGCTACACTACGGGAACATGTGCAGCTCCACAGGCCAAGGTTTCATCCCGAAGTTTATCAAACAACACGATTCGCATGGTAGAATTCTTCCTGGTGTGCTGACACAACATAAGGCCAACTTGGTGTCTTACTTCAAGAGGGTGTTAGATGAGGGAAAATTATACTTGGCCAAGCAAATCAGTTCCATATCCAAGGTGGTTGAAGCCAAGTACAAATTGGTTGGACGTGCCGAACCCCATAGGCTCACTGCAATTGAAACAACAGAATTGATGATTGATCAACTCAAAAACTTCAGATGCATACGGAAAGGGAAAAAAGTCATATATTCTGGAAAGCAGTCCTCAAAAGACAGCAAACTGATGGATGACATGGTGATGGCCCTCATCATATGTGTTGCATGGGTCAGACTACCCGAAAATATGTATGTTGTCATGTGAATAAAAAGACACAAATGTTACTCATTTATTTTTTATTTCAATTCCATTACAAACATTCATTCAGCAACCATGTTCTGTAAAAGTTCATAAAGTTCATGTGGTACGGAGAGCAGCTCACACGCATCTTGGAAAGATGAGACATACTTTCCTTCTATCATCATTTTTATCTTGTTGGCTAGGAAGTTGAGCTCCGTTGTGGTTTCTTTTCGGCCATCAGGAGAAAGAAACAGGGTGCATTTCTGATTTGACCTCTTGCCATACAGCAGAGATGCTTTACCAACGACCACAGGCAGTGTTCTATCTGAAACAACCTTGTTCCATCTTGAGATGCCAACTGAAAACATTGGATTTACATTTTCGTAAGAGGTGAGATTCACTGGGACTAACATCAGTGATCCATACTCATCCTCATCTTCACCCAGAGCATGTCTCTCATTGTCATGAAGTTGTAGCATTGAGAGAGCATTGGTGAATGGAATGTGGTTGAAGTTCCTACCATGGATGCTCGTTATGGCTGAAGCTTTGTCCATGTTCACTTTAAGACTATTCATGAGCTGCATGTTTGTAGCTCTACTCGAAAATGTAGAGGGAATCGTAACATGCTCCTGTACCTTCAGATAGCAGCCATTGTTTGTTGAGCATTTGAGTGGGCACTTGTGCATCTTTGCAGTGCTTTCATCTTGATAGAAGTAAGACAATACAGTTTCCGCCAAGTCTTCTATAGTAGGTTCCTTTGTGTACAAGGCACTTTCAGGATGCTGATGGCACTTGACGACTGTCTGGCAGATATACGCGAACATGATGAGATTTTTCTTTATTCCTGAAAGCGTTGCGACTGTTGAATGTGGCGGTCCATCCTGTAGGACAAATTTGACAGAGGAACTCTTTGGATCAGACACTCCAGCATAGTTGTCATACCACTTTGGTTTCTTGAAGTCATGATTTCTGCTCTGGCTCTGTTCCCATCTGTTCAAGATCTGTTTCTTGTTTTGCTCATACTCTTCGATATCTAGGTAGAAATCTCCAGTGACACCGAAGAAACCTGATTGCTGCTGTCCATAGAAGTACACTGTGTTGCAACCACTGACATTCAAATCTTGTATCACTTCCTGAAGCTGTCCTCCTGCCAGGAGAGGGCGATGCTCCATTTCGAAGACAGCAGAAGTTCGGACATTTGCACATTGACCAATTTTGACATCTACATTTTTCACATAGAGGCAGGACATGGGTGATTGTAGAAACTCCTTGTCAACTATATCAACTAAATGACGACTGATCGGTACAGTCTGTAGCTTTCGGTATCTGTTTGAAAATGGTATATCAACCAGGTCTTGCAGAATATGACAGGCCAGCTGAGAGTTCATGAATTTATATAAAAGACCTTGTGGACCTGTAGATATTTCTGGCAATTCTTGGCATAATAGATGTCTTGCTAGCTTGGATGGTTTCATTCCCTTCTCTTTTGCAAGCCTCCCAAATGAAGTTTCCTCCACATCATCAAAGTTGAAGACCTTTCTTAGTAGATTGGCATCGATGAATGATTCTGGCAACTCTAATAGTGACCATATCTGAGATATGATGTCTTTCACCACCGTCTGTGTATCCTCTGCCCTCTCTAAGAGGGATATGTTTCGAACATGTAAGACAACCTCTTTCTGTCCATCAAATATCTTGAAGAAGGGCCTTCCAGACACAGTTGTGCAGTCTTCATGAGTAACGGGCAGCACTGACGATAGCATTTTCCTTGGCACCAGGCATGCTCAAGTCCAGGACATAGGATGAGCGGTTGTCTGTAAAATACAATTTTGAAGTAGCTATTCTGGCAAGAAACACTGCGCCACATTGTTTTTCACTATGCATCTGCCAGGGCACCAAGGCCCAGTGTATTCAGATCTTGCTGCCTTGAAACGTTTAGCTAGTTCTTTTTCACCTTCACATTCACCGTCTGGAAAGTGTTTCTTGAGAAAACCTAATCTCTCTTCCCTACTGGTCCAAGTCAGGACATCTTCTATGTTTGTTATTTGCCTATTTTGTCCATAGAAAGGAAGTCTATGAAGTGCAACCCTTTTGTTTCCTATGCGCGGTAGACAAGGCAGGAAGATAAGATCTCGCTTTGTGTCAAAATACCACTGTCCTTGAAATATACGCATGGCATCAAATAGTTGAAGAATGTCAGAACAACCCTTTTGTTTACCATACATAAGGTTGCTGTGTTCAAAATACGGAGTGAGATTTCTCAGGTCCCTTACATCTATGTAGAGTGTTCTATTCAAAGTACACCCATCTCTTTCCACTGCATAATACTCTATTGGGATATGAGTCAAGGCATGGAAGTGAGCAGGGGAACTCTCTATTCCATAAGGCGAGGTACATGGAGTATGAGGTAATGCTTCTTCATAGCTTCCTACATGTATTCGATATCTCTTTTTCTTTGCTTCTGTGATAATCTCATTTGGTAGTACATGAAAGATACCCAGTGGAAAAAAAGGAACATCTTTGTTCTTGAACCTGAACATGGGCTTAGAAAAGGACCATACCACTACAGACTTCAGCTCCCTGTCTAGAAGGAGCTGGCTGTGTCTGATTTCATTCTCTACATCTTTCTTGTCTAGCTTCCCTAGCTGACTGCCCACTGTCTCAAAATTAGAAATATACTTGGAATGTAAAGAAATGTATGAATTATCGTACATGAACCACCCTAATACTTCATTGTTCCCTTGGATGAAATTGTGTGGCATTATTGCCAGCAGTGCCATATCCACCTTTCCGTACTTTTGTGTCAGGTGTTCCAATATAGGAGTGACACTCACCCTGCTTTCTGACCGAACCCCAATGTCTTTCAGTGGTATTCGTGCTCGGAATACGGGGGATAAATCGGACCTGCCTGTGCTTGTCATGCTTTAACATGAACTCTAGAATTTCTCTCATCCTCATCTGTCTGTGAAAGTATCGATAATAGTACAACAAACTCTGTGCTTTCGTTCTTTTATTTCTTGGCCATACAAGGGGTTTCACAGGGTTTATGGAAATGATATTTAAAAGCTACGATGGGAGGAGATTCCATTGCCTCACTGCTGACGAAAGCGTGGAACTTCAGGAATGTTGGTCTCTTGTTCTTCTTCCATGGTACAGGACCAGGAGCATCCTTCTCTGACAAGAAAGATCTGAGACCCTGTTCCACTTCTGCCACCTGTTGTACACGTTCCTTAAAAAAAGGACACTGCAGACGATCCCAACGTTGCCTGCAAGTGTGCGATGAAAAAACGTAGCATTGAAATGTGTTGCATAAGATCATATGGTTTGGAAGACTGCATAGAGTCTGACTGTTTCAACACCAGCCAGATGTTCAGGGGATAACTGACAGACATGGATTGCATTTCTTCGTTGATGTTCACTTTCACTGGATTTTGCACAAGGTAGTAGACACCAGTCCTCTCATCTTCTTCTGCCAAGAGAGCCTGTGTTGCACTCTGGATGTTGTCCACATAGGAAGTGGTCCAGATACAGGAACTCGAGCAGTTATGGTCCATACTATACACTGGGCGATGTGTCAAATTCTCGACTGCCTTCTGAAATAGCAACTTCTGGTCAAAGGTTTTGACGATTTTCAGATGTGGGACGTCCATTCTGATAGTCATCTCATATCCACGCTAATGTCTGACTGTTTTGTGATGCCGTAAAATCCAATTGCCAAATCTGAATCATTGTTTAAGGACAATATCATGACAAGTGAACTTGTACTAAATAGAAAGAAAACAAGCTGTACTTACATTGTGACCACCAGCAACAAAATAGATGAAGGATGATTTTTTCCTCTCGTCTTTGAATTCTACTTTTATACTGTGAAGTCCATTTCGTATCTTGAATGATACTAGTCCACTGTCAAGCAATATCTGAAGATAGGTTAAAATGTCATCTTTGTACAGAAGCACTGCGTTTATTTGATGAGCCAATAGCACAATCACTGAGCCTTCTTCACAAACAGCATTTACTGCAACAAATAGTTTACTTGACTTTGATTTCCCATTTCTCCTAGGTGCGACCACCACCACAAATTTTTTACAGTAAGAATCAAACAGAGTATGGATTTCTTCCTCGGTTTTTGTCTCAAGATCTATGCTACCGATAGCACCAATCGTTTCCAAGATAGAGGGGACATATTTGAACAGTTCTTGATTTAAAAGTCGAACAGCCCTTGAGCAGATGCAAGCACGAATTGTTTCCAGTTGAAATGGCTCGAGTCTCATTTTTAACTTTTCTGTAATGATCCAAACACTTTTCATCATGAGTCGAATGGCTCTCATTCCTTTCGCTTCCAGGAGGTTGGCAGTGTCGTACATGGAGTGCCAAGCATTCTTCCCTTTTGTCCGGCAAACCTCCAGTTCATCACAGACCATATGAAAGTCTGAGGTGCAATCATATTCCAGTTTCACCTCATTTCTCTGCCACTTCCTGATGGCATGCACAAAAGGATTGCGATACGCAGACGGCCAGGTTTTGACACCATGTAGGTCAAAGCTGACTGAATAAGATCCCCATTTGTCTGATAGAGCATAGTTATCTAATGACCTATCACCATCCAGATCAACGATTGGTGTCTGAAATATTTCTTGGAATATTGCTTCTTCCAGAGATTCCATCATGACTATGTGGTGAAGTGCGTTGCTAATAAACTGAGAATTCACATGCTCAAAAAATTGATGATTTCTCATTGGTATATATTACCATTCTCTCTGTGCAAAGAAAAATGGAAGAAATTAAAAAACTTCTAAAGCCTTTTGAACTTCAAGCCAAACAGCCGAAACAAAAGAGGAAAATAACGCTAGGTGATGAGGACAAAACTGACTACTCTCTAAACTTGTTGAGTGTTCCACAAGAAGCTGAAACTGTTCATGACAGCTTGAACAATCCTAGCTTCCAACAGGGTACAGATCCACTTCCTGGCTTTGACAGAGAAGTGACTTGCCCATTATGCAAAATCAAATGTGATAGGGGTTTGGTGTCTCTGCGTGAAAAGCCTGATGGGGCTTCATTTGCCGAATTTCTGGATGTTGCCCATGTGATGTTCAACCAACAAGAAGGTCGACCAGCATTAGATATTGCTGGGGAAATCTTGGAAAACCTGATGCATTTTGCCAGAAGGCATCCTCAGAAGCTGAAATCCATCAGAACAGTAACAAAAGAGGATGTCCATAGACATTTCAAGTATAATCACGAAAGAAAAACAGTGACAAAAATAAAAGAGGAAGTCATGCAGGTGCTCCTCTCCATGTTGGATGTTGCAGTGACATCTGCTTGCCAAAGGCAGCCATCAGGTAAGCTGTCATTGTGCAAACAGGATGCTAATATGTTACTGCACATCATAGACCGAATACACAGGATGCATGGCCTGAAAGATGATACCAAGTGAAAAGAAAATGGACCATGGCCAACATGTAATTGTCTATTAACAAGAGGAAAGTTGCAGATGGTGATTAAAGGGGTCATGGGAAAGGAGATAGAAACGCAGCTCGTCAGCAATATCTGTAAGGCATTTTCAGATATTTCACCTGACATGGACAAGGATGATGTCAGGCAAATTGGATACATCCTACACATGTGGAGGAAATGTTTATCATGCAACAGCTCAACCAGAAGAATACATAAGACACTGAGACATTTTCTAGACGAGCTCATGTCTACCGAAGATAAATCAGCTAAGCAGTTCGCAGTGTATGCCACAAATATTCTGAGGAAACTTAAGTAGCTGGAGCAACAGGAATTGAATTTCTAGAGCCTACTCGAATATTTCCTCAAAGAACTGGTTGGGAGAAAGGGATTTGAAAATATGAGTGGTCAGACAGTTTTGTGTAGCAATTCAAACAAAGATTTCTTTGTAGTTTACACTTGTGTGAATCAAGTGTCCAGCTATAACACATACTACTGTGACAACACTCATCCCCTGGAGGAGGCACACAGTGTTCATCTCAGACCAGCAGAAAGTAGGAACTCATTTGTGGAAAATATGACAAAAAGAATCCGACCTTTGCTCTCATCGAGTTCTCACCTTGCTTTCCCCTCTACATCTTCCAACAACATGACAAGTAAAGGCTCTGTGTCGGAGGAGTTTTATTACAAATCATGCCAGAGTGCATTTGTCACATCATCGTTCCAGAGATATCAACATATCAGTGCTCCTTCCAAGACAAACAACAGAAACTATACCATGCTGTTACATGGAATCGAAAACAGATGGACACTGTTTCAACAACTTCATGATGCTGATTCAATTCGCTTCTCCAAGGACAGTTCATTTCCTCCACTTAAATCAGCCTCCACCTATATGAGGCAGGGCCGGGAAATTCTCTGCCAGAACCAACTGTATCGTAATTCATTTTCAGTAAACACTCAGCGACAAACCAAAGACTCTCTCATTCACACAACTCCTGAGTTTTTAGCCCCCCTACTGGAAAATGCAGTGATTGATTATTCGCTGAATCATCTGTGCTGTGAATGGGAAGTGAAACTCGGAAAAAACATTTCTGCACTTGAAAAATGTCAGCTTATCCTTCAACTTGAACTCATAAGACAAGACCATATAGAAGGTTCAAGATCTTTTCAACAAGCCTGTGAGTGCATTTGTATGAAAGAGGATGACAATTCTTGGTCAAGAAACCTTTATGGTATACGAAGGAAGAAGAGATGCAATCCAGAATTGTGTTGTATGTGGCAAGTGCTACCAGATTGGCTGAAGGTGATGGTTGTAAAGAGATGGGTGAAAGAAAGAAAAGATGCATGTGTCAGGGACTTTCCTGTCGATGTGACTGATTCATGCTCACCTGATATAGGGCCTGATGAAGTCATTAACTTAGCTCACCATATCATAGCTAAATGGCAGGAGGAACAGAAGAACTGAAAGCTGCAATTCAGAGCATCGTTTCTTTTGCCACAGTAGATTCTTTAGCTATGGATCCTTGGATGCAGAAATTGGTCATGCAATCCGAAAACTCGGTGGAAAGTTACACCGAAGACCCTAGAATACATGAACTTTTGCATCAGAACCAAACAGCCAGGAAATCAAGAGTCACAGTTCTCGAGCATGAACTCAGAGCGATTCAAGCCAAGAGAGAATGTGCATTGAAGAAGCACAGGAACCTAACCAAGGAACTACACAACTGGTTGACTGCGCGTGGTGTTTTGGTCAAAGACCTTGATACACAATAAACTAATATTCACATGAACTCTCATCTGTGTCATCTGTGCTTACATATATCATATGGTAGAATGACCTGGGTAATTTTTTTTTTGTCGCTTTTATTGATACAAAACTGAACAGGAACTATAAAGCTAGTTGTTTTGAGGGGGTATCTCGATCAGTTATCTTGTCCGATTTGTTGGATTGTCTCTTCTCTGACTCTTGTGTTTCTCCCACATAGCCAGACAACAAAAACCTGTTCAAGGAATTTGCTGATGTAGCTTTGTCTACTTGATTCCCAAGGGTGAGAGCTGTGCTTATATTAGATGCCCTTGCAATAGAGAGCTGACTGTTGATATACTCTTTCGTCTTGTCAAACTGTGCCATCTGTCCTAATACAGACTGTAAAGTATTATCAAACTTGACAGAATTGGAAATCTTGAATGCGTTCAGAGAGTTAAACTGCTTGCAATACTTTGCATGTATTTCTATACATTCTGTCTCACTAAGTGTCCGGTTTACCAAATGTTCTATGTTATTGAATAAACCATACAATTCCTTGCAACGTTCATATTCAGCGAGTTTCACCTGAATGTCACTTTTGGTCATGAACGTGTCCTTTTCCATCTCCTTTAATTCCAAGAAGGTCATTCTTAGTTTGGTAAGAGTAGACCAAGTCCAATCTATTTTCTTATGCAGAACCTGTTTCTCAGAAGCAACATCTCTTGCCACAGTTTCAAGATCATTCAGCGCCTTCTTGATAGCAATTATGTTCTGTAACAAACAGCAGTAATTGCGTAAGAAGTCATTTATCCTCTTCATTGCCCTAGTGTACTGAGAGACAAAAGAGTAGTGGGGATGCCCAAACAAATGATGCACTATCGATCCCATTAGCAGAAAGCCTTGTCTGAAAATAGATTTGTGTTCCAGCCCAAGAAGATTTTCAGTGTCTGACATATTATTAGCTGCATTTTATGAATCGGGATTAGTATACAGAAATGGAAGAGAGCGATGTCGAACGAGATTCATTCTGGCAAAGCTACAAGGAGCTTCATAGCAGGTGGGAAGCAGAGTGTAAGAAGAATGACAAGCAAGCTAGGGACATCTGCAAGCACAAAACAACAGTGAGCGAAGCAAAGAAACAGATTGCCATACTTCAGGAAAGATGTGACGTGGCAGAACAAGCCCTATCTGATTTGGGGTATTACATGAAGAGTGAAAGTGTAGATGCAGAGAAGCGAAACATTGACAGGTGTAATATTCTTAAAGACTTGAGACAAATTCAGGACAAACTGGAGGAAGAGAGATCCAGACATGATCAAGCACAATCTGCAATGAAAGAAAAAGTTAAAAAATTTGAAGAAATCATAGACGATCTCCGTCAACAACTTGATTGCAAGATATCTGAAGCAACCAGCTTGGAGCAAGAGAGGGCTATACTAAGAGAAGAAAACAATGAGATGAGTGACATGCTGAAGATGGACGGTGGGAAACTGCAAACAAGTGCTTGTATGAGAAATGCATATGATATCCTACTCAGAACATTTATCTCCTTATTCCCACAGAGTCTATCAGAAAACCAATGGCAGTTTTGTGACAAGAAAACAGGTCAATGTACGCCTGCCTTTCACTTGCTCATATCTCTGAGTCATGAGGACCTGACAACCAATGTCCAAGACATGCTCCTTATTGTTCAAAGCCCAGACGACATGGTAGAAAGGTCACAAAGTTTATGCTTGCAACAAACTCTCTGTCGATACATGCGCACCATTCAGTGGATAAATGCCGGATTGTTCACAGACATCCAAGAGGCCATATTCAAACAGAGCGAGCTGACACGTCACAAGATATTGTATGAAAACAGAGAACTAGTAAGTGCAAGACAAGCATTTGGGTGCCAGTTATTGAGGTGTCTCTCCACAAGCACGAGCCAGAAATCATCGAAGAAAGAGAAAGAAGATATCATTAAACAAAAAGAGAGGAAGACAATTTGCCTAGGTTATGACAAGTAAATAAAACTTCCCCAAAGTGCATTTCAGTTGTTTATTTTTTCATAAGAATCTGTGAAAATGACAAACTGTGGGGAACATTGAGATAGCAGCACATCGAACTGAGAGTATTGTCTGGTATCCACTTGACAAGGATCGTGGACATTATGAGGACCTACAGAAAGTTTTCCCACTGGTTTGATGATAGTCTTAGTCAGTTTGCCGCTTCTGGACAGATGGCACCTTCCTTTGGTCTCAAGTAAGATATCTTCAGTGACCATCTCTTTTGTCTTATCTGTTAGCAACATGCGTATCCATGGGTAATTGAACTTGTAGTCCCCAGGAACCAGTGATTTCATCTCTACTATGAGATACAGGAACCCACTTGAAAGAACACTTCCCTGTTGCAGATGCTGGTCTCCATCTTCAATGTCGATGTTCAGCTGTCCAGTTGTCTGCAATGTTACTATGCCCTCATAGGCTTTCCCATTAGAGAATGGCACTGTTTTTCCCGTACTGTTGCTACTGAGAATGCCTCTCGGGAAGAAAGTGTCATAGAACATTTCAGGTGACTGGATCTGTACCATTAGAGCTGCCACACTCTTAGCATGATGTTGACCGACAACCTTCTCCTTCAGTTTAATGTAACTCTCATTCCTCATGGAGGATAGGTACTGAGACTGCAAAATGTGATTTGTTTCTTCCATGTGGTGCTTCAGCTGTCTGAATGACACCAGAGTAGCCAATGGATCAACAGAAAGGTTACCAAACCGGAGACTGTATTCTTCATGCACACGGTTCATCAGACGCATTTCACTTTCCAGTTCATTACAACTATATGCAATGCCGTCATCCAATGGAATTTCCTTCCTCTCGTCATATATCTCCATCTGAATGATAGACTTGAGGGGATCTCCATCTGGATGTCTTTCTCCTAGGGAGTAAGGAATCCTTTTCAGTCCCATATACTGGAAAAGGAGATGGTTAGCTTCTATGGGGCCACAATTGTCATCATATAATGAAGTGACCGTGTTCAGGACGAGGTCAAACTTTCCAGCCACTTCTATTGTGGGATCTCTGCCGAATGCAGGCACTGAAAGATTAGGTAGTTTCACTATTTGAGATGGATTTCCCAACAGTTCATTCCCTCGAGCCATGTATGGCAAGCTAATTTCACTTGTGAGCTCTTCCCTCATGTACATATCACGAGATCTTTTGATGTCGGGTCTGTACATGTCACTGGACATTGTTTTATCGACCATACAAAAGTTTAAGTCGTAGTCCAATATTTCCTCCAGATGTCTCTTGATGCCCTTTTGTTTTGAACCACAGAACGCATTCTGTAACATGGCAAGATTAGCAAGAGACATCTTCATGATATATGTCTGATAAAGTCTTTAATAGAAAGAAATCCGTTTAGTGCATTTCATGTTTGCTATGCCTTCATATTTCTTTAAAACACTTTCCAGTTGTTCTTCTGATTCATACGAAATGAAACTATGGGATCTTGCCATGGCCTGATAGTTCAGATCATTCAGCAATAGCATAGGTGGATCTGTGGATGCCATGCACATTGAATTTTTCCACCCTATACCATGGGAGAACTTGAGTTCCACTAAAATTTTCATGGAGGTTTCAGGTGGTACGAGCACATTTACAATTGGAGAAGCAAACTCCTTTTCAGGAATGTAGTACAGATAATTGTTTTGTTCAAGCTCTTGAAAAAACATGACAACATTTTTCACTGCATTCATAGGTATCACCTTCAAAAGTTCACAAGGGGAACATTTCGATATCTTAACAGGCAGATGTAGTGGGAAATGCTCCTGGTTGGGACCTGGTTCAAGGTTAAGCCCATACTTGAAAAGCTTTTCATATATTGGGTTGCTGAAATATTCCAGTAGTTTCAAAGTCGAATCGTTTTGAAGCAAGGCATAGATGAAGGCAACAAGTGGTCCTTTGCTCCCGTTTTCCTCGTTCGGTGAAATCATGATGCATTCAATCCCCCCTTCTCTTCGCATTTCATCCATGTAAAACCTCTCAATATGGTCAGCATATTTCTCGCTTATCTTACGGTTGTTTATGAACTCTCTTTTAAGTTCCATATAATTTGATTGAATGGTAGAAAATGCAAATTCCTCTATGTTCCTCCTTAGAACTTGAGGCAGTTTTGATGAATCCCACCCTTCTGTCAAATTAGTGTAACCGTGATATCCTTGACTTGTATCTATATCAGACTTCATGTAGTCTCTGGAAGTGATGATGCAAGGCAGTAATTGAATGTTGTTCCAGTTGACTATCCAAGGCAAAACATGGTTGTCTGAAGTCAGTCTTACACTGAGATTATCTATACTTATAAATGTACCCTTGTGTTCGAGGAGCTTGCATAATTCAATAGGAACCCACATTTCTTTGCTGTGAGGAATGATTTCCTTCACCACCGTAATTACATGAGAAACTTTTTCATCAAAGTGAATGGGCATGTCTGTCCCAGAACCGGACCAGCTACGATAATACAAACAATGAACAACACCAATACTGTGTTCTGAGTCCTTTTATTTTTCTATATGCATTCTGTTCCTATAGACATGATTGGAAACGGCCGAATAACCACACTTTTTGGCCAGTTCTTTATTAGACAACGTCACCCAACTGACTTGTGGCCTACTGTCTGTTAGGAGAGAAAGGGAATACAGTCTGCGTTTCATGCTCTCCCTGAAGGCTGCCCTGAGGCCAGGTTGGCAAATGAGCTTAGCCTGAGCATTGGTCGCTTTCTTACATCTGTTAGTGGGACATCTCTTTGCATACCATTCAAAGTTCTCATCAGTCCTTGTGGAATCATATTCAATGAGATAAACATGTTCCTGGAGGCGAATAGGAAATATATTATCATATGTCTCAACAACATGATGCATGAGACGTCCGCAAACAGACGGTTGCTGCAGGTCTCTGACATGGAACCGAACACACTCAGTGTAATCATCACTTCTGCAGTTCAGTTCGTCCAAGAGAGCTTCTATTTGAAGCCAAGTGACAAAGGACACACAAGGAAAGAACAGTGTCTTGGGGTAGCCTCTCATGACGTCACAGCCATGCAACAAGGTCTCAGATCCAACTCTTGGAAAAGATTCCACATAGTCATTTCCACCCATAGTCAGATGCAAGAGCATTTCTAACTGCTTGTTCTTTTGTTGAGCCACTGCTGGTTTCACTCGGAATGCAATTTCTCTGTCGAAAAGCTGAAGTGTTTTGTTGCAAAACTCCTGTCCCATGTGGCACATCAACAGCAAATTTGGATCTGCGAGAGACAAAAGTGTTACCAGCATATCAGTGTCCTTTGAGATGACACAAGCTCTCCTGTTTGACTGCTTCATGAAAGACCATACCATGGGAATGATGCTGTCTGCCTCTACATATCTCACCTCTTGCAGTTTCAGTGCACGGAAGTGGGGATGGTTTAGCTTGCCGCACAGTTTCCTGCAGCTCTGTCTTGAGGTCCATCCTCTTGCAGGACCTGCTACTAAATATATTGATGTTTCCTGAGTGACAGGGTTTCTTGAGTCTTTCAACAGAGTAGCTAGTTCTTTTAGTATGAGAATCTGGTTCTTACGTTTGCACATGAACCTAGCCATGCTTCCTTTGTACAGACGACCAGGTTCTATTTCTTGAGTATGAGTTCTCTCTTGCATGCTGTTCTGTGGTACAGTTGTCCCTGCAGAATTTAGCAGAACTTTCCTCTGCAGCATTTCACTGAAAGTAAAGCGAGATCTTTTCCTGTGAGCAGATGATTTTGCAGTGACTGCATCCCCATCCATGCAGAGAAACACAAACTTTAGCACATCCTGCATGCCATATTCCTTTGCAGCTTCCCTCCATCTTTCTATGTGATCGAATACTTTGTTTCCGACAACACAGACCATCTCTTCCATAGAAAATGTCTGCACTCTATTTGTCACTATCCCAGTCTCGTTGTCAATGTCTATTTCACCGATCAAGTCAAACGTCTGGTTGCAGATCATATCATCTAGTGACTCGTATTTGTACACTTTTTCCTCGTTCACCGCAAAGGCTTTCCGGTTGTTTGAAATGTAAAACAGCTGTGTCATGTCCAATATCAGCATTTCTGTTTGTCTGAATGCTTCTTCTCTCGGTATAGGTTCTAGCCACTCTACATGGTGCTGTGGTCTTTTCTTGAGATACGTCTTGATTGAATTCTGAAGAAGCTGTCTTCCCAAAAGTGTGCAAAGTCCCATGTTGAATGGCCTGGTGAGGTGGGATATGATAAGTGGTCACCTACTACTGACTGCAGTGCCTAAAATTGAGTTCTCATTCCATTGTTAATTGATTTTTATCTGCAAGATTTATAAGATAGTCATGATATTCTGGCTCGAACAATGTCTGAAGGCCATCATATTCCTCTCCGGGATCCAAGCCATCATCATCCAGTGGCTCCTTCCCCATCAGCCTGAAGCCTTCTGCGTTGACATCCCCCATGTGTGGCTGACCTGTCACATAGCTTCCAGATTCATTTGTGCTCATGTCATCCCACACCGTGACTCTCTTCCGGGTCTTTCTTTTCCTGTTAACAGTTTCCTCTTCTCTTGTCACAATTTGTTGCTGCTTCATCATGATGTTAGCAATACCATCCAAATGTTCAGTGTATGTTCTCAGCTGACTTGGGGATAGATCAAACAACTGTTCAATGTTCTTCCTGATCTTAATGTGGATTGCATTCTCTGCACTAGTGCCAAGTCTAAGATGCAGTGGCCTACAACATTTCGAATGCTGTTTTCCCAAAATTAATTCACATAGATGGCTATGCAATATGTTTCGGTTTTTAATGAACAATGGTTCTGATCTTTCCCCTTTCAGTTCACTGGGAAAATAGAACATGTCTTTGAATTGGACTCCACCAATGGAAAGCCAGAAGGTTCTCTTGTAGTCATTTCGTCTTGTGCTTACCCAACATCCAGAGGTAGTGTTTACTGTAATACGAGAAATGATTCCAGACACATCCTTCTCCACATTCTGAACAGACATCTGTGTTCTCCGTGCTATTTCACTCAAGCAAAAATAGTCTCGTATGCTGTCCACATAATCTTTTCCTA
Source organism: Harmothoe impar (assembly GCA_947462335.1). NCBI lineage: Eukaryota > Metazoa > Annelida > Polychaeta > Phyllodocida > Polynoidae > Harmothoe > Harmothoe impar. The sequence goes on from OX381710.1 coordinate 37,881,419, forward strand.
GATCTCTGTACATGAGCTCATTCAATCTGTTCTGGCTGCCTGAGTTATCTTCGTCGATCAGTCTTCTTTGAATGTTGATCTCTCTTTTGTATAGCAATTTGTCTTTGCCTTTGTCTGTAATGTGTGTGATGTATTTGATGGGATCCATGATAACATATCTTGGTGCATCTTTGAAACTTCTCAGGACACCGATATAGTTGGATTGGTGGTATGTCTCATAGGTTTGTTGAGTCACAGACGTATCCATGGTTTCATCAAAGAATTTCCCAATCAGAGGCCACTCAAATTTTATCTCTAAGTAGAACAAGCTCTGACACAATTTGTTCTGGTCTCTGTCTTTTTCTTTCATGCAATAGATATATGGGACAGTAGACAATCCCATTCCATTGGGATTTCCAGCCATGCTTGATATGACATCTTTCCAATGTTCTGGATTACAACCTAATCGAGCATAACGACCATAGAGAAGAGTTGGTATGGACAGTACACTGACTTCCATTGTTTCATGGAAAATACCTGGATATCCTCATTTCTTACATGCTGATATTAATACCAAGACATTATTGCATGTCACAACTCATATTAAGTAATGTTTCTACAAGAAGAAAGATATCGAGCTTTGGCCACATTTGTGTCATGTTGTGTTCCATTTTGCATTGAAATACTGGTCGGAGGTGTGATGCACTCCCCGATGCCTTGGCAATGTATGGTGATTGCATGGCTCTATACAAGCCTGGCTTTCAAGGCAACAGTTGCAAAACGATACTTTCCAGTGGAATTCACAGCATTTGGAGCATGCTGTCATGCATCACTATATGTGCTTACTGCATATACATGGCTTTCTTTCTTCAACCAGCTCTACACCTCTACCATATCATGCATGTTGCCATCTACTGAATATGTGGGAGCTGGAATGCTGATTGCATGTCAGAGAGGGGGTCTGGTGCGTGACTGTGAAAAGAGCATCAATTTTCTTAACAAAATCACTGTGGCACAGGCAAGATGTCCAACACAAATGCTGGGATATTCATTAGGAAACACATACATGGTTTTGGTCTATGTGTTCCGTTTCATACCTTGTGGTATATTTTCGATGTGGAACCTATACACATGGAACCAGAGCCGTTTTGACAGTACTGAATACATGTCGCCATCTGAGGTTAAAGTCAGTTCTCGTGACATGCCTCAAGTGAAACCTTTGATGTTTAGTGCATGTACTGTGATATTGTGCTGTATCCTGGAAATCGCTAGTTCGCACATACATCCCATGAGCTCATTTGAAGTAGTCCTCCCATATGTCTTTGGTTTATCACTCTATTATACACTAGCCACCAAGAGGATGAATGAAACTTCAAAAGACTTTATTTTCATCGTAAAAAATATGGTTTTCATCACTGGCATCGTTTACACTGTTGCAGACTTTGTGATGAATAGCACAGGAATATTATACCGATGTATTGGAAATGATGCAATAGAGAATGAACTCAAGCACACATGTAAAGATGTAGGTGATTTTTCTGCAATATCCAAGTGTTATAACATGATAAGCAGTTTGGATGACACATATTTTCACAGGGAAGCCTGCCCTGGACTCAATACATCTACATTTGTCATGTATACATCAAATATTGTGAAAGTAATTGTTCTTGCCATTGGAGTTCCATGCATGTACGCTGCCAAAAGTAAAAGGGGTTGACCTCTATGTTGCTCTCAAAGCTTTCAGTCTCTCTTCTAAGTCTTGTACAGTCACATCCTGACTGAGTAAAAGGTCCCCAAGACAACTAGATGTGTCCCTGTCCTTGACCAGTCCTTGTAACCAGCTCGAGAATCCGCTCTCTTCGTCATCGTTGTCTTCTGCATCTTCTACGTCTGAATTACATTCCATTTCACTGTACAAGTCCCTCATGTTGTCTCGTTTCAACTTCATCCTGAGGGCCTTTTTATTGAGTTTTTCTGTAGAGGTTCTAGCATGGTGCTGAAGTTTTTCTCTGCAGTATTGTTCCATAAAGTGGTTTTGTTGCATAGCTTGCAGGAAATAGTTGTTATTTCTTAGCATATCCCGATTCAAGATGTCTCGAGAACTCCTGTGTTGCTTCAGTTGGCGTTTTAGGTTTTTCAACTGCAAAAATATGGATCTCAGTAATTCGACACTGTCAACTTCAGAACATTGCTGATCAGCTATCAAACACTTTGCCTTTTCAGTCAAACCGTTCAATTTCTCAAGTAGAATGTTTTCCTGAACAGAAATTTGGACCAGTGAGATCCCTTTCACCCTTTTATTTGTGTCAATAGCATTCCGGAGTGCATCTTCAAAGCGACCTTTCTGATCTGCTATCCTCAGGAAAAGTCCTGCTATTCTGTATTTCAGGGTGGACATGATGTGCTTTGTCCTATGTAAAGAAAGACATCAGCAATATTATCATTGAATAACAAGTCCTATAATTAGGAGAGCAATGCATGTTAGAGTCAAGTGCTGTCAACTGGTTTTGTGCATATCCATTGTTGGGCTGAGTGTGATAACGATGCTGTTCATCGTGTTTCAGAACTTCAATGATGAGGAGGAGCGAAGCTGGATACCATCTAGATTTTTCAGAGATGAGAGTGTCTATGAGAAGAAATTGGAGCTGGCACTTTTGATCTATGTCACCACTTTCATTTCTCAATCAAAGTCTGTCCTCTGGTATTATCTCAGACGATTCCTGATGAAAAGAAAACTGTGTACACCATTGACACTGGGAATTATTCATGTTGCATTATCCATGACTTGCATTTCATTGTTCGATTTCCGAATCATTCATGTGCAAGGAACATCAAAACTCATGAGAAGTAGTATTTTGTTTGCTGATCTGACAAGTCTCCTTCTAATGGAGTCCATGGAAAGTAAATGAACATATTTACTATGATTTCGATGAGTGATCAAAGATGTGGACTACACCAGAGGAATACACAAGCACCATATTGCCACACCTCTACAGTGCTGCAATGAAAAAACTACAGGAACATTACAATGACGATGAGAGGCTTGTGCTGGTATACCCAAGTAAATATTGTACTGAGCTCAAGGAGATTGCAGAAGAGGATGCTAACTTTCAAGCTTTGATCACAGCGATCACGGCTAAGATGGATGTGAATAGCATGTACCTGACAGGACTCAGTCGTTCGAACATCCCTCAACCTATTTCAACTATGCTACAAGAAGAATTCTGTAGGTCTGGCCTGATGGGTCGACTGCAACGTTTCATCCGTGATGTGGTTGCCATAAGCGAGACATATGGTTGGTTCGTATATGACACAGGTACAGATGGTGTTCCACATGTGCCTTCTGACTATCTCTTAGTGTTGCTTCCTCGTTTGCAGAAATGGGTTGCGATTTCCACCAATCCTGACCACAATGAATTGAGTCTAGGATTCATTAGACATCCAGGTAGGCTGTTACAGCCACAGAGTACTACTTCTGTCATGCTTCAAGCATATGAGAGAATGAAAAAACTCAGGATGTTTCATATGGAAGCAGTGCAATTTGCTTCGAAGCCACGATTTCTTGCCAGTTTCTATGACAAAACCAAGGATGCCCAAGATGGAAAAGATGCTCCATTTCTCGACAAGAAGTTGGTGAACCAAGCAAAGACAAACAGCGTCCTGGAGCAGATGGTCTCGCACCATGTTGCCACGACATCCTCACGTCTTCCACAGCAGGAATATGCTAGTCTGACATGCCAACTAGATGGCTTCGTGTCTGGCATCAGTAGAGACAAGTTGAAGGCCAAAGATGAAGTGACCAGGCTGAGATCAGAAATATCGATCAAGGACCAATGTATTCAGTCCTTGCTAAAAGACCAAGGAAAAGATCAAACCCATCTTACACCTTGTTCTACATACCTCACTGAAGGCTCCAAAGTGGACAGTGCACAACTTATGATTCACCCGATAGACATTTGCCAGCTTGAGAGGGAATATGACAAACAATGGATTGCAGTTGGCACAGGTGCCTCAACTACTGGAGACAAAAAGAGAAATGAAGCTGAAAATAACATGAATTATAACGACTTCTTGAATTCAAAGCGGGAGTTCTATCGTCGTATCATAACATATGAAATACTTCATGCTTGGAGTGAAACTTCAGGTATTTCTTTGGCAGGCCAATAAAAGTAGACAAGCCCAATCATTGTTGTCATTTGAATAAATTTTATTTCACTTTTTCCTACAAAAGACAGGTTCGAACAGCATGACATTTTCATTTGATGTCATGTATGTATGGAATATGCTAAATCTAGTCTTGTCTTGTATAGTCACCTCACCCTTGTAAGACATGAATTTCATAGCTGGCACTACTTCATCCACAAGTTCTTTCATCTGTGACATCCTTTCCACTAGTTCTGTTGAGATCTTATCTGGGAAGGCCTCACAGAGTGGTTCAACCATGCACTGGAAACCAAACACTAACTGATATATCAACGTTTTGTTGTATCTGACCAAGTAGAGCAGCTCAACGAGTGAGAGGAGCTGTTTGAACATGTGATTGACGATGACCTGTAGGCTTGGCTCAGGCCCATTCCAGAGAAAGGGATCATATGTCCGGGATCCATACTTTGTCTCCCATGCAGAGAGAATGTCTTCTGGCTTCAGTGTCAGGAGCCTTTCTTCTTTTTGTAGATCTCCTCCAACTATGGCTCTGATGTCTGCCAGTATCTGCTCGTCAGCCTGAGTCGGTGTGTTCTGCTTTTTGTCTGTGCTGGACAGTGGACATGATATCACTGTGGTATCCATTCCATCTGTGAAAGTCATTTCAGTTGGAAGGAGATGTTTGATGGTCTCTTGTGTTTCATTGTTCATGTCAGCCATACCATCTATGAAAAATCGGTGGTAACTGTTCAGTTTCCCCAACAGCTGGATCCTCTCATTTATCATTTCAGTGAAAATTGCAACAGTGCAAGACGTAGGGAAATTAGTGTGGAACTGACCCTTAAGGAACCTATTGATTCTGGTCATCCTGTCAATTCGATGATCCTCCACCCTACAGAACGCTATGAATAAACCAAACCATGGTTGATTACTGTCATTTTCCATAAACAACGAAGCCGCATCGATTCGAGTTGTGTCATACACCAGGAGATCCCCAGGTGAAATGGCATGGTTTCCTTTTATTTTCTGATCTGTCAGTGGTAGGAGTGCCATCAGGCCTTCCCCGATGTATGATTGTTTCTCCCCTACCTCAACATACTGTGCCACTTCAAAGGTGTTTAAGATATTTTGAGTATGGAGCAGCTGACAAAATATGTGTCGTATTGTTGGCTCTATGTGTAGTTTTAGGCAAGATGTTGGTAAGTGATGCATTCTTGCCATGCCAATGTCTAGTAGAGATGGGGTTTGAATTTCCCTTTTCATATCACATAGAGCTCTCTGGAGACTATCCATGTCTTGAATTTCCAGGTCCTCTATTCCCCATGCTGATTTTCTCACTCTCTTCAAAAATTGCTCGCTCATGCTTTGAAAAGGGCATTTCATTTCATGGTAATAAACCTGTGCTTGTTGTGTAATATATTGTATACACAATACTGAGAAACAGCAAATTCATATCCGGAAGGTGACCATTTCCGTCAGATATGGGAAAGAAAAAGTCGTGAAAAGTGTGCAGTTCAAAAGATTCTTGTGTAGTGGTGTCAGTCTTGTTTGAGGGATACATGGGGGAATTTGTAGAGCTATTAGATTCTTGTGATACAGGGTATGATGCTGTGGTTACTCTTCCATTTTCGTTCAGCCTGGTTGTGCTGCCATATAACTCCACATGGTCTGGAGTTGTTACGGGTATCTGTGACATGTTTGTGTTATTTTCCCCTGCACAAGAATATCTGCCGTTACCCACAAGTAAGTCATGACATATCTCTCTGCAGTCTGTGCAACCGTCCACACAGGGAACTGGGGGTGCATAGACCACTGTTGTATTCAGTTCCACCGGTAGGACAATGTCTTCCGTTGCCTGAAATATGGCAAAAGACCATTTCTTTGTTGTTCTCGCTCTGAATAGCTTCAGTTCCAGTGGTCCCTGCAGAGAAACAACTCGAACAGGATCACTGCAGTTCACCTTAGCACACACTGTCATCTGAGAAACCAATGTAGATGACACACAATGGGAAGAATTGGCATATATAGTTTCTGATCCTGAGTTTTTACACTGTATCACAAACTTGAAACTATATGGCCTGAGAAGTCTTGCATGAGTCCAAAATGTCATATTCTCATATGAGACAGGGACCACAGAATCAAAAGACAGGCACACCATGCTCCTGTTATGTATATGCGTTGCACCTTTGTATCTGAAACTCACCGGGAACGTCTTGTTGAAGATTATTGTGTCTCTGTCCATGCTGTATGACTTTCCATTGCACAATAAATGTTGGGGGTTAGAGACCAAGTCATTGCAACTCCTATAGCAACCCCTGGGACATTTTTCAGAGTAAAGTTTACACACATCCATGCCAGAAAATGGCAACCTGTATCCCATAGAATACTGTGTACTTGAAAAATCTGTGATTCTGTGGGATGTTGTGCCATCGGAGAATGATATATCCATGTTGGTATCATGTTTAATTGCTCCATAGTTGTGACAAACTATGGTTTCATGTTCACCATCAGAATGCATCGATGTACTGATTTCACACAATGAAGGATTCCATGTTCTAGTCAGAGCAGGCCCTTGATTGTGATTGGACTTCTCAAGCTTGTATGTCAGGTGCAAGCATGTCACATTTGCATTAGGTATGTGAACAACCTTCTTCACTACCACCCTACCATACTCAGTCAAAGCTCTCTGCTCCATGTGTACGATTTGCTGTTTCGTTAATTTGTCTGCACCCATATGACGCTTCATCGGTATGCCTTTGCAGGAATACATTCCTTTTGCATTATACACAGAATGGCATGATTCCTCACATGGTGTGCACACCTTGTCATGACATGCAAATGGGTCAAGTGAATGATGAAAATAGCTGTAGACACTATGGTCTAGGTTTCCAGTGAAACGCTTGTTGTAGATCCTTTTACTGTTTTGATGTCTCACTTTCACTGAAGTGAACATAAAGGTGAACTTGTATAGCAACGGATCAAATGGCAGTCTGACACAAATGATTGTATCCAGGGTACATGCTGATCTTGTCATGTTAAAAATCTTGTCGTTTTTGGACGTGTCTTCATAGATCATGTATACCTGGTCTGAAATATAAGTCTCATCTTGGGTCAACAATGGTTTGTTGTACCTGATACATGTTGTCCAGTGAGGTGGAAGTAATCTCACTTCTTTTATGTCTATATTGTGTTCCTCATCGAAGGTCGCTGATCTGATTTTTCTCATTGGGATGTCCCGCTTCTGCCCTATGGTTGCTGATGTTGCTGCAAATATCAGTAACAGTGCTAGAAGAAGAAACATGCTAGCCATTTTTAATCGGGACTCTGCTTAATCTGATTCTAATGATGAACATAATTTAAAATCTCAAGTTCAAAATCCAATTTTGAACAGCTCATTCTGTGTATGGTGCATGCTGAAGATCCATGTAGAAAGATTTCGTCAAAATGCCAAACTTTATTGAATCGAAAGGGCTGCTAATCCAGGACCTGGAGACATATGGTTTTGTCATAGGGAAGTTGGATGACTCAGCAATTCAACAGCTCTCATGTGCCAAGGAACACCTTCTACAGGAAATCAACAGACCACCTTATTCCACTCCAGTCAGTGGCTATTCTACCATTGAGCACATGCCTCCATCTTGTCTACATGTACAGACCCTTCCATGCATCACAGATGTCTTCAGAGAGTACTACCGCACAAGAAATGTAGTCTTTACATATGATGTTCCACTACATGTACCGCCACAGGAAGAACAGAGATACAGAGGATTAGGCAGACTGAACTATCCCGTTGTCGCTCTCATTGTCTTGAACAAGCAAAAGATAGGTATACAGGATACAGAAGTTGATATCGGAAATGTTGTGTTCTGGAAGGTGGACACAGTTAACAAATATTGCTTCACATTCAATAAGAGTCAGTCTGATTGGTTTGGTCTTTTCACTGGATTCTGGCCAGAAAGGAATGATCGCTATGGTGTTGAAATGAGGCAGTGGTTGTTTGAGACTGGACAGTTCGGACTGTTCCATGAAGGAGTTGTCACAGATGGAAAAAGAGGAGAAGAAGTTACATCCTCACGCGCCCACATGTTGAGTGATCAGGAGATGATGAGTACACTGATAGGCACAAACAACAACATTCCATTCACACGTGCATACGCATTTCACTTCCCTGGAAAGCTCCTAAACATTTCAACAACAGAAATACTTGGAAAGAAAAAAGCAGATCCCTTTGGTCAGATGCTATATGGAACGATAGAAAATGTCAAGAAGCAACTGTTTCCTCAAGTTATCCCAACAGTAGCGCAGCCAAAAGCACCTGCAAAACCTCCAAGGGAAAAAAAGGTCTTGACTGAAATCACGGGAAATAAGAGCATGACTTTATCTGGACCATTACAAGGGAAAACACCTCTCCAAGCTGCGGGTAAATCTAAATCCAAGCCAATAGTAGACAAAGCATTGAAACCTCCCAGATGCAGGAAGACAACAACAAAAAACAAAGCGGGAAGAAATGTTCAATTCAAAGAGGAGGTTGATGTGTCTTTCTTTGACGACATGAAGGAGGATGAGGAAAAGCCTTCCAGGAGTTTGCCAAAAGTCCCATCTATGGAAAAGAAGAAGAGGAACAGAAAACAGAAGTGTATGAAACCCGTTGAGGTTGTGGGAACCGTGTCCAGTCCTCCAGTCTGCCCCTCTGTAGATCTGAATCCTGATATCAATGATACCCTGCCTCCAGCAAAGCTGTTGAAAAAATCTGAGGTGGAGAACCAGATCAATCTGATGCACACTGCTATGATAAGGATGATAAAGAAAACAAAACCAGAAGAACCTTCATTCATGGATGTTGTAACAAATATTGGACTGACAAATTGCATTGAATATCCAAAGGCAGACTGCATCACAACAATTGATCTCACCATGAAAGATGACACAGAAAGAGAAAAAGATGTCATGAGGAAGGAGAAAACAGAAGATATTGTGGTGTTGATTGATTCAGATGAGACTGCTATGGACACGGATGACAATGATGTCATTTGCCTAGATGATGATGACATTCAAGAGGTGACACCAGCACACAACATCAGCCCTCCAGTGCAATGTGATGTGAACCCTCAGTCAACATATGAGATGGACTCTGTTTCAAGAAGACAACTCATGGAGGACCTTGATTTATCAAGTGACTCAGACGACGATCGAGATATGTATATGGCAACAACACCTGTTCCCAATGCAATGCAAAATGACCAAATAAACAGAGTAATGGAACAATTACGCAAAGGGTATAGCTATTCCAGTGATGAAGAATCACTAGCTGAAAGGACACCATTGAGGAGTTTGATAGACAATGCAAGAAATGATGCTCCTTTCAGGACTGTGAACTATAAAGCACACCATGGAAATGTGTATTGTTGCAAGTCTGACATTCCTGTTCAAACTCTGTCAAAACATGTGCTTTACCTATCAACAGATGATGCAGTGAATGATTTTGTTCATAAAAGCTGGAACACTGAAAATATCTTCAGGGTTTATTTCTTCATGGGTAATGATGTTTCAACTAAATACGAAATCAGAGGGGGAAAAGCAAGGTCACCAATTGAATGTCTGAAAGCATTGCGCACTCTGTTCTGTAACAGGCATGGGTTCCTTTCAAAAAAAACAAGAAACAAGAAACTGCTGCCTGACAGCAGCTTTTCACTCAACAGAGAAGCAACAGAACTGGAGAAGGACCATCAATACAGAGTGGACAGACACCCTGGTAAGGCAGGAGTTTGTTGTCCCATATGCTACCCAGTCTTCAGCATCGAGGAAACAATCCATAGAGACAGAAAAGACAGATTCGACAAGTTGATGTTGACAGAATATGCTGGCAGAGTGTTGAATCTTTCAGAAGATCCAGGCATGTCAGATGGGAGCAAAGAAAACAAAGGACGATACCAAAAAGCTTTGACTAAATTGACTCAGGTATTAAGAACAATCAGCGCCGACTGTAGAAAAAAGGAAACGCCTATTCATTTGAGTGTCCTCACATCGTCTGAGATCCTCAATTCACATAAAAGCACTGCCACCATGATCAAAGATGCAATGAAGAAATATGTCGACGACAAACACATGTCTGAGACAGAACTAGATGCGAAGATATGGGACATTCTTCTCTCAACGGAGGAGATGCAGAAGATTCACATGATGAAGAAGGACAAGTACTATAAATACCTGTACAATTCCACACAGCCACATGACCTCTTCTTGAAGGTGCTTCTTTACAAGCACAATGAATTCAAAGATATTTTCTCTCAGTTGCAATGTTCTATTGAATAACCAGCTGCCGCTCCTGTATGATAAGGACTGCTAAATGAAAAATGTTTTACAATGTTCTTTTGAATAAAGATTTCATGATCACAACTCATGTTCTTTGTTTATTTATACTCGTGTGTCTACTCTTGTCTCTCGACACTGTGTTTTCCATACAATCAGTCCAAAGAGTAAAGTAACAATGAGAGTGAATGTTGCATATTCAATGATAACTACAATGTTCACACTTTGGTTTTGATCTGCAACAGGAATAAACGGAATTTCTGATGAGATGTCGTTCTTTTCTGTCATGGTCTGGTTGTCTAGAATTGTTTGACCCTCACATATATATTGACTTCCATTTGCTTCTTTGCAAAGTTCTATACAAATTCCCTGGCAATGTCCACATTGATCTTCTTTCATGCTAACAGCTTGCCTCCTCACAGTAACATTCAGGTATCCAAGATCAAACGTCTTTTTTTCTGAGTTCATTCTTATTGTATGTGTTATGTCATGTTCGTCCTTGGATCTCAGAGACCAACTGGTATTTGTAGCTATCAGATGAAATGGTCCTTTCACATGTCCCTCAGCACAATATGCCCTTGCACAGAGTGGTGTTTGTGTATTGTCAGGCCTCACGACATATGTCCTCATCTCACAGCTCTTTTCGGGATCGTAGAAAGAGATTGTTCTCTGTCTTCGATTGCATCTATATGTCATCCTGTATCTGTCTGTCCTACCTATATCAACCTCATCATAAGAATGCCTTCCCCGGTTGATGCAAGAAATGCTTGTGATGTTGACACACAGCAGATTTCGATCTGTGAAATGGACTGCATCTGTAGCTTCAAACTTTAAAGGAAAATTAGAGCTTTCTTTCCCATAGTTCACTTGACCATCCAGCACATCAGAAAACCTTTCCTTACAAAGAATTCCCAAATAGTACCCACCAATGCCTATGTGTCTGCACATCTGCATGCAGTCACCAGTACATGTCAAATTATAAAACTGACAAAAGTCGTTTGTTGCAACAAGGCTACCTATTGTATGGCCAGGTTCCATAACTATTTCTCTTTCTGTCAGATTTGATGACCTCAGACGTATGGTTCCCTGAAGAACTGCAGATTTCAGTGTGGATTGCATTTCATGCAATGTATAGAATGTTTTGTTGATATGTGTACAAACAGAGTCGGTCAATGAGCCATCGACCAAAATCTGTGGATTACACATATCAGAAGTAAAGTTCCTGCTAACAACGTTGTCTGGGAAATGTATGCTGAGCTGACTGGCATCTATACTAAAGTTCTGAGTGGCACACGACCCACTACAGACACCCTTGAACTCAGTGTCCAAACACAAAATTCCGCTGTCACTCTCATATCGCATATTTCTCACAGTGCTTCCCGACACTATAGCATATGTCATCAATGCAACTACTATGTTCAACATTGTCATTTCCATCATACATCTCTTGTCGATAATACAAGCTGCAAATAATTCAGTGGCAGCAACATCATGTGGGTACGCCAGTCCGCTGAAATTGCTGGCGGCAAAAGGTAGTTCTACGCTGTACGCAAGGTGGCACCAACAGACCGCAGCGACATCTAGTGTTTCATCCTGAAACCAAGAGCAGTACCGCTAGACCAATCAGATGACTCGTCTCATGGTTTCGGACGTGACGTGACTCTAGACCAATCAGCGCAAGCGTACCAACGAAGCTATGACATCAGCCTTTTGCGTCGCACGAGTTCTTCTAGAGAAGACATCCAGACAAAGTAAGGCATTTTAAATCGCTATCATTCGATGGTTATTTCTTGTCATCGAAGATATTTCAGATGGAAACTGATGTAAGACATACTATATGTGTTGGATGTGTCCTAATTTCTGGTAGATGATGCTTCTTCTCACTGTGAAATGAGTAATTACCAACCTCTGAATTAGAACCAACGTGTCATCCGCCATCTTGTTCTACCCGTTCGCCTCAGACTATGATGAAAACACAGACAGTAACTATGATTCGAGTAATATGTTTATCTGTAGGAACAAGTGTCAATTATGCTATGTCGCGTTACTCGTGCTGACATTCCAATTTGATAGCTTCAGGCATGTGGTTTCTATTCATTCAGGCACACAGTGTCCACACGAAATCAGTGTACCAACCGACTCATCATGGTCCTAGCCGGCGAAGCAGGTGGGTAACGGTTTCTTTCGTTTGTGGTCGATTTCAGTCGTGAAGGGGCTTCCCCACTATAGATGGGCCATGTCCCAAAGGAAGTATGTGTATGCATCATATTGCTGGGAATAATTCCCCCATCTATCAAAACCGACAGACATTGTATCGAAATAAGCCTATTGCTTTGTAGCCCAGTATTGAAATCTCTTTTTTTATTTCAGTTCCTCACTGAGTGACCGTGTCTGAATCCAGTGATCCCTGAACGATAGAAACCGAGTGACCGTGTTTGAATCCAGTGATCCCTGACAGATAGAAACCGAAACCAGTTCCTCACCGAGCACGCCACACTGGACGGCATCATGGGTGAGTAGATTTCCATTCAATTGATTCTGTGATGATGTATTTCCTGATATTATGCTGTAGCTAAATGATTTGCTATTGTCTTCCTGTACAGGAGGAAAAGTTCGACGAGAAATTAATATTTCAACCATGTATGTTCACTCTCCCCCGGCACTCCAAGCAAAAGAAGAACGATTGCTCCACTGTAAAATTAGGAAGAAAAATGTGTCTTAATTATGTACTAGCGGTTTCAACTATACATCTGTCAAAATTAAGAGTAGCATTCAGCATATCGTCGAATTGTATGTGAAGAGAGAGAAGGGTCGGGTATCCTATGGAAATATGCATGTTTGATATTTTAAACTTTGTCATGGTGGAATAATCTTTTTTTTATATATATGTGTCTTAATTGTGTACAAACAGTTTCAACTATACAACTGCCGATATGGGGGTAGCATTCAAAATATCGTAGAATTGTTTCTGAAGAGAGAGACGGGTCGGGTATCATATGGAAATATGCATGTTTGATATTCTAAACTTTGTCATGATGGAATAATTTGTTTTGTTTTTAAATAGTGATCTTCGTTCACAAATCTAAAGAGTTCAGAAACCTCCCATGAACTAATCCTTCCCATTTGAATGCACATCAATTATCATACAGTCAATGCTGCTTTGATATTGATTGTTTGGTCAGTCGACACATGAATCCCTCCCACAACACAGTAACTCTCGAGCTAGATAATTTTAATGTTATAATCACTGTGTAGGAAAACATCACTTGAAACGTGTGTGACACAGTATTAAACTTCTGTTGACAGGTATCATTTGATAAGATCGACACTTCCTCAAGAACATGCAATCTGAACCATAATGGATGTAGAGTGGAAAATTGTGATCCCCTTGATCTGTCTGATGATACTATATCTTTCATATTTGGTGTATGCTGTGCTGTCAATGTGTCATCAAACTGGTGTTTGAAATATTGTATGAGAAGAAGGGAAAGGGCATCCTATGAAAAAATGCACGATACAATTTGTCGACATCTGCGTCAGATTCAGACATTTGAGCATCGTAATGAATTTTGGACAGTTCTAGGTCAAAACCTCTGATTCATACAATCTCCATTTACTTCAATATCCTACAGGCTTTGACATAGTCCCTCGATCGCTCAACCAACACTTCTCAAGAACTGCTGAACTATGCCTGAAGTAGATTTGACACATCTGATCCTCGTGATCTGTGTAAACATTATGGTCATTGCATATGTGGCGTATACTTTAATAATAATTTATTTTGGGTGTCACTTGAAGCATACATGAACACAGCCAGAGAAAGACACGCTCAACACTTCATCAAGAACACTATAATGGACGTAGAGTGCAAAATTATGATCCTCTTGATCTTTCTGATAATACTTTATCTTGCATATTTGGTGTATGTTGTGCTGTTAATTCAGCAGTTGTGTCCTGGCGTTTGAAAGATTCTATGAGAAGAGGGGTAGGGGCATCCTATGGAAATATGCATGATACAATATGTTGACATATTTGAATTTTGAGGATCATGATAGACATTGAACAGTTATAGGTCAAACCCCTGAGTCATACAACTTCCATTCATTTCAATATCCTACAGGCTTTGTCCATCCACCAGTCAAGCAACACTTCCCAAGAACATCTGAACTATGCCTGAAGTAGATTTGGAAACTGTGATCCTCTCGGTCTGTATGCTAATCATAGTCATTGCATATGTGGCATACAATATTATAATCATGTATTTTGCGTGTCACTTGAAACATACATGAACACGACCAGAAAGAGAGATGAAGATGACACGCAGGTTTCTTCCTTTACTATGGCTTGCAGTGGTGTTCTATCTGTCAATGACAAGAAGAAAAAGTTTGATTAAAACTTATTTTCTTGGTGACAAGAAGTGTCAGATGAGGATTTGCAGTTGTACAAGCATTCAACCTGAATTTGTGGTTGTCTACAAGCGGATATGGTTGGCAAACAATCTGACACTTTGTGTATTTAGTGCCCGAAGGAGGAGTGATATTTCGGTACCGTAGAAACAGATTGTAATTGGCCCTGAATACATGTATGGGATAGAAAATAAACCCCTGGACACCCACAACTACAACAAACGACTGTCCCTGTATTCAGATTAATTGATAGCCTTGCTTGGAGCTGAAGAACCACTGAAAGAGACGTGTCTGTCCAAGTTGATACATGTTCTTCTTTCTCTGAAAATGTGTCAGACAAGTCCAATGTGGCTACCTCGGGTTTCGTAGACTTGTCTATTCAAGTTTGGACAGGACTTCTTGATACATGTCAGGACTTGTTTTCTTTTTTCTCTGAACAGGTTTCAGACAAGTCCATGCCTGTTCACTAGCATTCTCAAAGAGATTTGTCTGTTCAAGTTTGGGCAGCACATGAGTTCTTGATACATGTTATGACTTGTTTCCTTTTTTCTCTGAACACGTTTCAGACAAGTCCAAGCCTGTCCACTAGCCTACACTAGTATATAACAGCAACGTAATCACAGAGTTTCATCAGTTGCTGTCTAACAGGCACTATGGCAACTTCCTTTCCAGATCTCCTCAGGCCTTATTGCATGCAGGCTAGCAGGAATAGTGGAAGCCTCTTGTATGAAGCAGTCTGCACAAACAACACAGACCTGTTGACTGAGATATTGAACTCGGGAAGAGCATGTCATCTGGATTTCATGCATGCATACTTTGAGTCGCAATTGTTTCCAAGTACTGTAGCCAAACGGCCAAGGATCTTCAATGACGAATGGACAGCCTTACATCTCGCTGTGTACCAAGGCAAGTCAGAGATGGTGAAGTTGTTGCTGGAAACACATAATGCAAGAGTGAACGGGCACACGATACTCTTCTTCTTGAGCCCCCTGATGATTGCCATTGGGAAGGGGCACCACAACATCATGAAGCTGCTGCTTGCACATGGTGCAGATGCAAATGACAACACGGGGAGGCAAGTACCTCTGTCTGTTTATCATGAAAAATCAGTTTATAATGTTATTTAGTTAATAAAATTTATACATTTACATCTCTGTCTTTCTTAACAGATTCTCAACTCCTTTGATGATTGCCATAAAAAAACAAGACACTATTGCATGTGAAATTCTGATGTCAGCCATCCGTCCTCCTGATGTGAACTTTTATCATAAGAATATGGAGTACTCTTATTTGGCCCAAGCTTGTCTAGACAACTCGACTGACATTGTCGGATTTCTTGTACGTGCAGGATGTAACGTAGAATTCATGGCCAGAAATGTTGCAAATGTTTATCCACTGTACATAGCTGTGAGGCAAGGCGACTGTGCCACGGCTAAGATTCTTCTTGATGCAGGGGCTGACATACACAAGGAATACAGGACAACCAATAGCAGTAGCTTATTTTTCTTTGCCATTCTGAAAGGTAACACAGAAATCTTAGAGATGTTCCTCGAACGCGATAGGTCTTTGGCACACAAGAAATGTGGGTCGAGAGCGTTTGCATGTAACCCCGTCACCGTTGCCGCTTCTATTGCTAGATTAGATATGATGAAAATTCTTGTGAGCCATGGAGGCAAAATAGACTGTTGGGATGAGATTCTCTGCCCTCTACACGTTGCTGCGTACATAGGGGACGTCAGAATCATAGGGTACTTGCTCGAAAGAGGTGCCAAAGCAAACAACAGATTTGTTCATTCCAGTCAATTGTGGTACATCACAAAGGAACTGACAGGATGGCAGACTCCCCTTTCCATGGCATGTGCCATGGGTAAAGTAGAGGCAGTGATGCTCCTTCTGGGCATGGGGAATGCATCCCCAACATGTGAACACAATTTGTGCTTGAAAAATTATGCATTCATGGAAGCTATCAACGAAAATCCCATCGTGATGAATCTGCTCTTGTTGAAGGGTGTCCCCTTTGCCATTAGATGTAAATGTCATGGCTCCTCCAGTCTGCTAGACAAGGCTATCTGCAGGGGCCACTACAACATGGCTGCACTGCTCATTGCACACGGTGCAGCCCCTGACTGGTCCTGCCACGAAGGCACTCACCACGATCTGATTCCCACATTTTCTAACGAACTGGTCAGTGCTATGTACTCAGCGGGCATGGCAAACAAATATAATGTTACATGCCCTCCATCCTGCCGTGCTGTGCTACAGAGGCTGCATTGGCAGTTGAAAGGGAAGGGCGTCAAAAATCCAGACACTCTCCAACTAGCTTCTATTCAGGCACTCAGGTTCCAGTTACAGAGCAAATGTATTCTAGATCCTACTTCAACCACACTCTGGCATCTGATCGATTGCATAGTGATGCCAGCTTCCTTGAAATCAATGTTGAAGCTAAAGCAATGCATCAAATGGTAGCTATTCCAGAAACACTTGATTCCAGACACCTGAGAGAGAGAATTTACCCTAATCTTCTCCTTGTTTCTCTGACAGGTTAGACAGGGAAGTTTTCACTCCTCTCATGCTGGCCATCAATAAAGAAGACATAGAAGCTTGCCAAATTCTCTTGTCCTCGAGCCCTCGTTTGGAGGTCAACTTTTTTCATCCGAAGATGATCCACTCCTATCTGGCGAGAGCATGTTACAGGAACTGTGCTGATATAGTGAGACTGCTTGTTTCTGCAGGGGCAGATGTCGACTTCATAAGGATGCCAACTCCATCTTCATATCCCCTGTGGTTGGCTTTGATAAATAGTAATCTCGAAATATTCCAGATATTGCTTGTGTCAGGGGCAAACACGATGAACAAATACAAAACAGCCAAAGGGGGTACCTTACTCTACGGTGCAATGTACCATGAAAAAATGGCGATCGTAGAGTGTCTTCTCACGTGGGACCCCTCACAGGCCAACAGCTCGTGCTGTTCTGCCGATAATCAGTGTTGTCCGGCCACTGTTGCTGCATTTCTGGGTAACCTGGAACTGTTGAAACTCATCCAGAAACATGGAGGAGATATCCTTGACCCTAACTTCACATTCACACCCCTCCATGCTGCTGCATTCATGGGTAGGAAGGAAATAGTCCAATATATTTTGGAGATGGGAGTGAACCCAAATCAAATTCTGCTCTATGCACAATCGATTTCTGTGTTGGACTCGTTCATTTGGGGTTGGCAATCACCACTTTCCATGGCATGTTCACGGGGCAACATAGACTGTGCTCTCACCTTGATCGAAGTGGGCGATGCATCACCCCAAATAAATCACAACCTTTGTTTGAAATGTCCAGTGTTCCTGAAACGTGTGAATGATGATCCCATCTTGATGCATGAGATGTTACTGAGGGGACTATCACTCGCAGGGGAATGCATTTGTCATGACAACAGAACAAGACTTGTAGACCAAGCCATCAGCATGGGCTTGTACAAACTTGCGACACTGCTGGTTGTTCACGGGTCCATGCCTGATTGGAAGGGTGAAGGGATACCTCTTTTGATCAGTCAGTTTCCAGACAATATGATAGCAGCGCTGATCATGGTGGGGGTTTCGAAGAGCTGCTACACCGGTTGTTCAACTCTTGTCAAAACTGTTTTGAAGCGTGAGATGCACTGTAGGGACAAACAGTTTCTCAGTCTGGAGAGCCTCTGTGTACAAGCAGTGAGATTTCAGCTTCAGAGAAAGTTAGAATCAAATGTGGCATCTAGCTCTGTCTGGCCAGTGATAGACGATAGTTTGAAGATTCCAACCTGTCTGAAGGAAATGTTGAAACTCGATGTCTACATTACTCTCTGAACTCTCTTTTTAATTTGTTACTTCAGATTCATTTTGAGAAGAACCATTGACGTTGATTCTAGATATAAACCGAGGAAAGATGAAATACACTATCAGGAGCCTGTTGATAAATGCTGTCATTGATTCCAAGTGTGAGAGGGGAGACGACGAAGTTTTCTCATATGTTCAAGATAAAAAGGAGGAGATTACTTGCAGTGAAGACATGCTTCCATTGATCATGAAACACTTCCATCAGTCTTTGAGCCATAGGAAGTGGATATACTATGCATTCCTGATGGTAGATGCAGGAGTCTGTTTTCTCCAGCCCCTGCATGGCATACTGAAGGAACGTATGATAAAACATGATCTCTCCAAGTTTTCTGCTGCTGAGGTGCTAGGATACGCGTTGAAATTTGGTGCTGGCACCAGAGAGCTAGTAGGGGAAGAGATTCTCACT
Organism: Harmothoe impar; assembly: GCA_947462335.1. Lineage (NCBI taxonomy): Eukaryota > Metazoa > Annelida > Polychaeta > Phyllodocida > Polynoidae > Harmothoe > Harmothoe impar. Next base: position 37,900,530 of record OX381710.1, read on the forward strand.
TGGGAGAACAGCCTCTCACATCATCTATCTGAGAATGATCATCACCCTCAGTACTTTGCAGAGAAAAATATGCCAGAAAGTGCTCTCATCGAAAGTGTGCTCGACATGCTTGCATGTCGGATGGAAAGGAACATTTCATGTGAGAATACATCTGTAGATAATATTTTTGCCATTCCAGAGATATACTTGAGCCGTTATTCAAAGACTGACAGAAATCGCGTCTCTGCATTTCTGAAGTCATGGTGTGAGGATCTGATCAGTTTTGTTGTCGCAACTTCAACCATGTCCCCTGACAGTGTAAATTTGATGAAACTGTTCTTTGAAACAGATTGAAAGTGTAACATGCATATTTCCATATGGATCTTGACATTCTGTTCCTATGCTATTGACCGTGAAATATTTATTTTGTGTTAAAAAGAAAGAAACAAATGTATTGTGTGTTGTTTGAATTTGTGAAACCAGGTTCTGTTGAGTGTGTGAACTATATCGAGTTTGATAGAAAGTATAACGCGTTTCCAGTTATTTATGTCAGCGTTTCTTGTGTACAGCAGCTCCTGTACTTCAGACATGTATACCGTATACTTTGATTCTCTTACTCATGTTTTTTTATGTAGAAGGTATGTAAAACCTGATCTATTTGTGTGTGTGTAACCCCCTTCTTTACGATCTACTGGATGAAGGTGCTGACTCATTCTTTTCTTGCCATGGTTACTGTATGAGAAGGTCGTTCTGAGAATTGTTGTGTAACATGTATGATTTTGGGAGGGGGGTTGTGTCCTCCACATTGCGAAGTATGATTTAAATGACGATGAACGGGCCAACTTGCATCTTATATCTGTGTATTGGATATATTGATCTGTAACTAAATTGACCAAAATCCTGTATCGTATGTATAGTATATCTCCCTTGCTAGATCCACCTGGTACACCATTACACACTGTAAGCTCTTCTCGCTAGTTCTGTGTGTATGTAAAATTGATCCGATATCATGGAAGAAATATATATATTTGTTAAAATACTGAAATGAGTCTTCTTTGTTCTATCAGAAGTTCAGACTCATGTGACATGCATTTTCTGTAAACTATGCGTCTTATATTTGAATATTGGATATATTTATTTGTAGCTCGTGAGATGAATAACAACATTGAACGAAATCCTAAAGCTTTGTCTCTCAATACGGTAGATTGTATCATAGATCTCCTTTGCTAAATCCACCTTGTAAACTGTAACACACCGTAAACTGCATATACTGTTCACACTATTCATGTGTGTATGTAAAACTGATATGATATCATGGAAAAATACATATTTGTAAAAAAATATATATATCATCCACCTTTTCTTCTATGAGACATTTTGAGAATCCTTGTGTGACATGTATTATGTTGAGTCTTGAAGTCTGTAAACTTTGATTCAAATAATTATGAATGTGGCCAGCTGCCTGTGTGTATCTCCCGTCTTCAAACTGAGTTCATTGAACAGTGAAGTCTTGTTATGCTTGCTTAATCCACCCTTTTTTTATTATGCTCCACACAGCAAACAGTATTTCCATGCACAAATAATAGAGTTCCTTGAGGTGTGATTGCCATCCTTTCGCATGTGCTAACAGATACACAAAAACTCTGAACTGAGAGTATTTTAAACGTTGTTTTCAGATAGTCGTCACAGTAGAAGTTATTTCTGTAGCAATCCATACCGTACCGGGAGATTGAAAGCTCCATGGAATCACTTTTGAGAAATATGGTGTGAGAATGTGTGAGAAAAAAACCATTGTATCTGTGCCACATGCCCTCGTACTTCTTGTATCTGGTATCTTTGTCATTGTCACAATGTGCATGTGCAGATAAAATTCATAATTGCTCCCTCTTATCTTTGTGTGGTACTGTCAGTGCAACACACTGTGTTTAGTCTGTGCCACTACGCTCAACAATTCTCTACTTCATCAAACAGCATCATCATGGTCAGAACGTGATTAGAATTTTGTGTATATCATGACTGAATGTGCTTAACCACGGTGAAAGAAATGTTGAGCTAAACCGTACTATGAACAGAATATATTTACTCGCCTGATCTATGATATATATATACTCAGTGAGACTTCTTCTATTATAATAAGAAGTCACTCTGAAGGTTCTTATTTTATGGCATTCTCTGTTTCCTCAAAGAGCAGGATCATGGTCAGAACATGATTAAATACTTGTGTATATTTAAATGTCTATGTATGTACCAGTGGTTATTCTACTGATAGACCTTATTTTCTGAACTTCTTCCTGAATGTGCTTGACCACGGTGAACGAAAAGCTGAGCTAAACCGTACTATAAACAGAATATATTTACTCACTTGATCTATCTATTTAACTCATTCTATTATATATGAAGGTACTCTGCAGGGTCTGAACTGAAGTCTTATTTTATGAAGTTCTCAGTTGTATGTATCGTCTAAATGGCTGTGAATAGTGTCATGATGTGAACCGAAACATTGTTCGATGGTTTACTGACATTTAGTTTGAGGAGCAGAAAGAAATTGTTCTTCATTCAGTGTTATGTGTATATTTCTTGGTGAAGCATTTAATTATTGTGAAAAGCTAAACAAGAACCGACTTAACTGCCATATGCAAAGGTTTGTGACAAGAACAGCATTGACATGTGTATCACTTCCTGCATGAATATGATTTCTGTCTATTTTTACAAGAGCAATAAATACGTATCTGTAAACCTGTCTTACTCGTTCTCTTTTGCCATAACAGTAGGAAACGAGAACAAAAAATCAACGATACTTGATATTCAAACACTTTATCATCGACCTTAATAAGTATAGTATGAATAAAAGAATGTTCAATTAAATACATATAATAGTAACACTGAATTAGAAAAATGGTTTTGACAATCATCTTTCAGTAGCTTTGTGTGTTTGTTAGAAACTCTACGAGACCTGTGATTTCATACAAGGGTTTGACACTAGGGGGCGATAGACTTAAAAGTTCGGTCCGCCAGGTGGAGTAGGTGGGTTCTTTTTTGGTTTGACGGCAGGGGGCATGACCGAGCTGCTCAAACCAGGATAAGATCTTACATGCATTGAAATATTGTCTCTGAGGCATATCGCAGCCAATTCTAGTGGTGACATGATGGCAGTTACCTGCATCCTGTTTACAGGGGAGCACAAGAGAGTAAGGTCGTGGAGGGTATGGTGTAGTAATTTCATCCCCCCCTCAAAGACAGAGAGAACTGTATCCACATACAACTGTCTCTCTGACTTTGACAACTTTGGGGATGCCATCACTAGATCTAAAGGACTGAATAGCTCACCCTCATTTGAACAATGCAATGATTTCTCCATGTCATCCCTATGACGCATAGACAGATAGATGACCACAGAAGTAGATCCACAAAATATGGCCTCGTGTAACCAACAGTAGTAGACATCGGCAAACTCGGATTGAAAAGGATCTATCTGAACGATTTTGATCATGTACTTGTGGAGAAGATCTTCTCTACTCCTTTCCACCATCAGGGAACACACACTGTGGCTATCGTCAGGTCTGATGCTGGTACATGCCTGTTGGAATTCCTGCAGGGTGTCTACATTTACTCTTTCTTTCATTTCTTTGAACACGCTCTCTATTTCATACTGAGCAGCGTAGTGGAGCAGAGTAGACCCCGAGACATCTGGCATTGTGAGAGAAACATCACAACAAAACCTTTCGAACAAGTATGTCATATCTGTACTCAACAGCACATCCCCACATGAAAAGAAATGTCTTCCATCTGGCATGAAACTAATTACCCCTTGCGACATAGCCACAGCTTTTCTCAGAGCAATGCTGTCAACGGTGGACTTTGTTTGTCGTGCCCGGACCAGCAGATCTTGCATCATGTGAACCACAATGTCATGACATGGATAATACAAACAATGTTTCTTTTTTTCAACACTTTATTTTTTACAACAATGAAACATTTTCCTGAATGTCATTCGCACTGTTTCCCGAATTCTTAAAGGTCGAACGAAGAAGACACAAGAAAGATTCTTGGAAAAGGTTGGAGTTCTCAAAGTCTCTTGCAGAATCCCTGTAGCTGTCCATGAATGCGGGAAAGTAGGTCTGCAGCAGATGATATCTCCGTTCTTCCCCGTGTATATATGATACGTGACAAAACAAGGAGCAGATCAGGTACCACATTTTCTTTTCTGTTTTTTCCTGGAGATTCTTCACAGCCAGATTGGTCATCGCTGCTATGTGAACCTGCTGCCGCCTGAAAAGCGCCTCACGCTCTTTTTCCACTTCGGCCCAGTTCTGACCACATATGAAGCCAACCAGCTTCATGATGCTCTGTTGAGTGCACTTTGGAAGGTAGAAGCCGACTCCCGCTTCATGCACTTTACATGCTCTCCCAGCAACAAAACAATCTACCAAGTCCTTGATTTCATTGTGATCTGGGTCTTCTTGTTCAAGGAGACAGGAGAGAATAGCCTGGAGAATATCGAAAGCATTCTCTGTTTTCTCTGCTTTCACAAAAGTCAGAGCACAGCCCAGATCACCCGTGGAGGAAAAACCTTCGACAGATATCTTCATCAAGTGAACGAAAGCTGGTTCATTCAGTGGCAGCTCTAGCTTGCTCGTCACCTCACCCTTCTTCTCGGAAAGCAACTGCTGATACAACCTCTCGGTGACTGACTTCTCCTTGTGCATTCTACTTAAATGATGTGAAAAACAAGCCACCTCTTTGCTGCATATGGGACACTCTGTCTTGGACGTCATTCTTCCTGCTCAGTGCACCCGGTCTGAACTCGACAAAAAAATCTCACCTGTAAAATTCAATTCCTATTATCGATGTTGGTGTCCCTTTTCTGATAATCATGGAGAACATCATAGACTGTCTAAACAAAGTTGCACAGCAGCAACATGACCTGATCAAGGACTTGAAGGAGGCCATGTCAATGAAGGACAGGGAAATGGAAATGCTCAGACAACAGATATTCGAAGAGCGAATATTTTCTAAGACTTTTCAGTGTGAAATACGTCAGCTCCAACAAGAGAGGAACATACTGAGGATGAAACTCAGGGCCAATTTGAATGAAGTAGATTAAAAACACTTTTTTTTTCTTTTCAAACTTTTATTTTCAATCAAATCGAACGTTCACTCTTGCCCTCACACGACTTGTCAAAGCATCTACAACCTCACTGTAAGGTGCAGTCACGAGGTCTGCACACCCACTGAAATCCCACGTGTCGTCATGTGCCACCACCATTTTCAGGGAGATGCCTAGCTGTTTGCCTTTCTTCTCCAACATGTCATCCATGAACTGCAGCATTCCTGTGTGAAGGGCGTTTCTGTCTGAATACACATGTAGTGAGTCCAGTTTCCTCGTGTGAACCGACACCCAGTGTGTCTCAGGACGATCTAACACAGTCTTCAGTCTGGCAAGCACCACCGGTACTTTCACATTTCCTTGAATCGATACATATCCAAGAGGAAGTTGAGAGCACATTTTGCCCAAGTTAAGCAGCTTAGCCTCACCAAACAAGCTGTCGAAGACAGACATCTTACGGTCGGTGTCAAGAACAACCATCACTTCAGGAACTTTTTTGCCCCCTTCCACTGCCCAGCTAACAGATCCAGGGCCACCTGCCCCTTCCATAATCAAGTCTCTGTTCTTCTCCACAGTTTCTAGAATGTCATCAACAAGGACGGTGGCATTCGGCCTCACTAGCTTTGCCCTCATTGCTGTGAACCACTTCTCTGATGGCTTTGTCGACCGTCTGCTTTTCCCAGTTTTGCAAGAAGCCAGTGTGTGAGCCCTCAACGTGTCGATCCCTTTGGCCCAAACCTTGTCGTCTGCATGCTTCAACAGGGGGTGCTTGTTCTCGTTGGAGAACACACTCAACTTTCTTGTGGGACAGGAAAGCTCAGCTGCCATTTTCTTCAACCTGAGCCTCCTGCTCTGTGGGTATCTCGACACATATTCCTGGGATTTCTCGTTCTTCCTGATGCGAATGCTGAAGTTTTTGTCCGACATGTTCACCGTGAAACATCAACTGTGCTCCACTTGACCAAGTAAACATCGGAGTCGTCTTCAAAATACAATTTCTATTTCACCGTTTACATTGCTCTATCATGATCTGTCCTGTTCATGTATGAGATCCTCCTTCCATTCAGTGAGCATTTTCAAACTATTGCCCTTCCGGGAAGTAGTATCAACAAGGACTAACTAACTCCAGCAGTGACACCTTCACAAAATATTTTTTACAGCAACAAGTGATATACATTCATGTGTGTTTATTTCAAAAAGTACACATCCAAATGACTGTGTGATTGAACTATTTTTATTTCAAGACTTTGAGCATGGCAATACAATGTTGAATTCTTTCCTTGAACAATGCCTCATCGAAGTAGACACCATACACTTCAGAAAGTGCTCTCATCTCTGAGAAATTAAAGTCTTCATGCAACAGTGTCAAGATCTGAAACTTGCATTTCTTAACTGCCTTCAACATCCTGAGTGATGTCACCTTTTTCATGGGTGTTGAAATCATGACTTCTATCAGTGAACTGCATCTCTTCTTTGAAGACAGCACATCAATCCCAAAGCTCTGTGGAACAGGGCCATCCATCAATACACCATCAAGCAGGGTGATGTCCCCTAGTCTGAGTGCATACTTGTACATGAGATGGGCCCAGAATGTAGCAGGAAACCCTCTGAACTCAGTCATTGCATGGAGGTTTGTCATCTCATATGTGCCACACAAAGCCACGATATAACTTCCTTCTCTGTAGACCTTCACAGCATGCTCATCTTTGAGGGCCTTTTGAAGGCACTCATTGCTGAAGAGGGTCTGAGACATCCTGTAAGGATTCGAGAAGGGACCCTTAGCTACCACCTTGCCTTGCACATCATCACTGATGAAACGTTTTGCTAGAGGTTCATCTCCCCTCTCTTTCAATCTCCTCTTCTTGGGTTTTGGAAGACGCACATGGTCACTTCCTAATAACTGCAACAGATCATGGCAATGACTTTCCCTGTACTTTTGTATTGCCATCTTCAAGTCGATGCGCATTGTTCCATCTGTGACATTCAACTTCTGAAGTTTTTGGTTGGCCATGGTTTGTTTCTCCTCTTCTGCTTCCTGTGACAATTCTGTGAGAACTTCTTTCCAGCTTTTGTCCTTATTCATACATCTAGTGACTATGGAGAACAAGAGAAAGTCAGGATACACATCTTTGATGGTAGCCAGGTTGTAGCAAGCAAGTATGTAATTCTTTGTGTCCTGGTCTTGTGTCGCATTATGAAGCATAGTGAGGACAATCAGAGTGAAGTGAGGTTTAACATCAGATGACTTGGGTAGCAGGTAATCCTCACCCTTTTGTGTGACATCTCTCCTCCATTCCAACTTGGCCACAACCAGAGTCATGAAAATGCACCGAATCACTCCACGCCAATCTCTTTCTTCCCATGCCTTCAACAACTGGCTCAGGACAACCTGAACATCAACACACCCTCTTGCTTCATCCAAGACTCCTTCAAGGGACTCAGGCAACGGATGAGAGATTCTCCAATTTGCACGCTCATCTTCATGTGGCTCGTATGATTCAGCAGAAAACGCCAGACATTTGGCTACAAGACATGTCTTGCCGCTAGTCAAAAGCGTGTTGATGCATTCAAACAGGCATTGTTTCCCACCCCTCTGATAACAGTCGAACACATACTTCAGGGTGTTTGTATCGCTCATGCAGTGGTCGCCAAACAGAATGTTGACTATGTGATGCCAACTCAGTTGTTTTTTATCGAGGAGAATCATCATTGCTTCATGAACAGCCTGTCTATCCTTTCTCCTGAGTGAGCTTTGCAGAGTATTCAATGCTTCACTTGCCATGATTTCCGCCCTTGTTCTAATGACAGTTCAAGCTGGGCACAACAGTTTGGCTACACACTATGAAATACAATTTCTATATCACAAAAACGACATGTGTTAACTTTTTTTCCATTTATTTCAAAGTACAGTAAGTAGAGATACAACTTGCTCCATCTTCTTGTTGAAGAGTGTCTCATCAAAATACACTCCATATTGGAGGGCAAGACTCTTGATTTCATGAGATGGACTTTGTTCCGACAGCAGTCTCAGTAGCTGTTGCTTGTGCCTCTTCAGTGATGTAAGGGTGCTCCCCACAAGTCTCCTCTTGGTGGGATTTGAAAATATTATATCGGTGATGATGCTTGTTTCCCTGTATGGCAAACCTGCTTCTTCCATCCCAATGCCAAACATTTTCCCTGTTTTTGGACACATCACAGCATTGTGCAGAGAGGAATCCTTCAGTCCAAATGCATACCTGTAGATGAAGTGCATCCAGACAGTGTGTGGTAGAGCTTCAATGACACTGCCTGGTGACTTGTTCAGGGAATGAAAACCACTTGCCACCAGGGGATAGATGAGACAATCTTTTCCTCTCTGAGAAATTGGCAAGGTATGAGCATCCTTCAGCACGGACAGCATGGAGTTGTGTATGAAAAGAAGGTTTCTCATTTTCAATTGGTTGGAATATGGGCCTCTCACTTCTTCCCCTTTCTCTGGATCTGAAGTGTTTCTTCGTTTTGCTGGTGACTCTCCCTCCGACACCACTTTTCTCTTTCTCCATGCATCCCTCCTGTCTATCCAGAATATCTTTTTCAATTGACCATGGACAAGGGTTGAAGCAAGATTATATCTGTGTGTTTCTAATGCAGTGCTCATTGCACCTTTCAGTCTACGTTGCATGAAACCCATGCACATTTGTCTGAATGTTCCAGTGAACAGATTCTCGGTTTCTACTGGGTCTCTGCATAGAATACCTTCAGTCAAATAGTGGTCTATCTTCTCTGTGTCAGACTTGAGTGAACGGCGACCTACTGCAGTCTCCATGGTGATGGCCCAATCTGGTATGCTTTTCAAGTCGGAGATGTCCTGCCAGTCTGGAATTTCCATGGGGTCAGAGGACATGATGTTGAAACCATGTTTGTAGCAGGCAACAACAGAAAACAAAAGGAGACAGCGACTAAACATATCCGGTGGTTCAACAGTGGCAAGATCATAGCATGTCTGCAGATAGTTTGTCATCTCTTTCTCGTCAGTGTTCTTATAGAGAGCTGAGAGAACCACTAGAGTGACATGAGCAGACACGTTCGTTGGCAAAATATATTTCTTGCCCTTTTCCGTTACAGTCCTGACGTGACTCTCCACATCGACGATCGTTGTAACCACTTTCATGTAAGCCAAAACCTGTTCCCACTGTTTGGTTTTCCAAGCTTGCACCAACTGTGTCAAAGCTATGTCTGCATTGACATGACCTTCCTCAGGTTGTATTAGGCCAGTCAGAGTCTCATCTGTTTCGATGGTGAGTTGTCTGGGTTCATAGGTGTTTGATGCCATGCATGCAGCCAAGCGACATGGCCTGCAGTGGTTCAACATCATAGCAACACATGAGAACATGGCTTGGTTTCCTTTTCTTGTGTACTGTTCAAAGATAAAACTCAGCACTGCTGTGTCACTCAGACAGTGGTCTTCAAAGAGAAAGGTCAGGATATCACCCCAATGGAGGTAATCACCAAGCAAGAGTTCTCTTGCTGCCTGGTATGTCAATTCCTTTTCCTTCCGTCTCAGAGACTTCTGGAGTAAGGATATGACCTGATCCCTCGGGAACTTGTTTGCTGTTGGAAATATTCGACGTGAACTCCTTTGTGTCATCTTGCACATTGAAACCTCTTAAAATATCTGACTGACATACACGTAAGAGCATGTTCTAAAATACGATTTCCATTTTGCTTGTTTATTGGGGTAGTGGTAGATGCTCAAAGAAACACAACACAAGACCAGCTTTGATTTGTTTTGTTTTTTATTAAAATGAGTGAACACAGATATCAGACTTTGACCATGGATAGAGGGTATGGAAGGAGAGGGCCATCAATCTTGTGTGGAACAAAGGTGGTGGTTCCTGAAGTAACCTGCAGATGCACAGCTTTTTCTAGTTCCTTTTTGAATTGATGCGGCTCACACTCCTGTCTCAATTGCCTTACTGTTCCATTGCACAGCAACTCCTTGTAGGCAAGTTTGTTGCGCCGATGGCCAGGGGTGAAAGACAACTGACCACGACGTTTCCTCTTGTTGAACTCGACATCTTGCGGACAGTTAATGTTTGTCCAGAACTCTTCGTCTGAATTGTTCGGTTGAAAGAAGAATGCATCCTCTCGTATCTGTGTATCATGACACTTTTCCCTGTCAAATACTAGTATAGTGCAATAGTCTGTCATATCCTTGCACAATGTCTTCCTGACAAAGGTTCTCACTATGCTTTCTTTCTGTGGAAACTTTCCATCTATCATGGGGAGACAGTCGAGTGACATGTAGTGGACCAGTAACTGATTTTCCTTGTTGACCATGAATGAAGGTTTCTTCTCACTCCTGCAGTTCCCTTCAACAGGGATGTCTTGTTGTACAGTGAAGTATTCACTAGATGCCAACTGACCTGCAGACAAGTCCTTACTTATAATCTGTTCTCTGGCTGTGTCATATTCATTGTACTGTGGTGTGAAGATGCTGATGTGAATCTGGTTTTCACCACACTGCACTGGTTTGGAAGTTGTTACCACCAGTGGACTTGTAGATGCATTGTAACTGAACAGACACCTCAGCTCATTTGAGACAGGAACAGAGAAGTAACCTCTGTCATCTGTCTGGAGTATCACACCTTCCTGATGCTTGCGGCACATGTGAGAAATCAACAGTCGCTGTGCTACTCTTGACCGCAAATGTCCAAAATCTACTGGAACAGCAAACTTGTTTCTTTCCAGATGCTCTATACGCTCCCCACTGCCAATATGGCACAGGAAATGGAATGTTTTAGTGAGGTCATCTGGAGCGTCAAACACAAGACGACCATCAGTAGTGTCCAAGGTACCCTCCCTGTATGACAAAGGCTTGTTCCAGTGAAGTTTATTCTTGTTGACAACTTCATCGATGATGAAACTGGTGCACTGCTCAAGTTTTGCAGTCTGTTTTTCACAGTAGTTGAGTGCAGCAGTGTGTGCATCCACATACAAGTCGAAGCGTTCATTTGTCGAAGGGAGGCTGCTCTTTTTGATCAGTGGTTTTCCTGCATCAGTGGTCGCTCCCTCCAGCTCAGAGAGGCATTCGTTTATTGTCTGTGGAAGCAGAGAGCAAGACATCTGTTTCAATTGTGAAGACATACTTTTGAGGCTCGAAGTCAGCTTCATGTAGACAACACCATGATCAACTTCAATGCATGTTGGTTCGATGAGATGACAGCACATGATCTGCAGTACTTCATGAGTATGATTCCTGAAGTTGAGTACCATTGTGGCAGCAGATAGCAAGTCCGAAGGGTCCAATACTGATCTCATTTCTACCATCTTTGCCAGCTGTTCCTCACTCAATGTACTGAGATGGTGCTTGTCTCTTGGAAGATTCGGTGGGCAAGTACTTTTTGCTTTCACGTGACTATACCCATACACCTCCATCACTGCTCTCCATCGGTAGAAGATCTCTGCAAAGTGTGTTATCTGCTTCTTAGTTCTGGTAGTCAGCATTCTCCTGTACCCCATTTGTTCTAAGACTTGCTCCATTCTGTCAAAGGTCAGCAATTTCTCATATTCATCCAAGTCTTTGTGGGCACCATTTTCTTTGATCTGAAGACCTATTGTGTTGCGGTTGCTAGATTCAGAGATGTGGAATCTCATCAGAGAATAGAAATGGGTCAGTTTCTTGTCATCTAGCTCCTTCCGCGTATCATTATCATCCAGTGCATTGTGCTTAACCGTGATGTCTGGCACATCATAAATCAAGAACCTGTCTGCTAAGCTGTTGCAAGTAGGGAATCCATTGGCTAGTATGATCACTGCCCTGTCATTCAGGGCTACATCTCTCACAGCACCAATCTTGTCTGACTTGTCTATCTTGTAACATCTTTCACTCCTGACCATGCCATTGTCCCAAATATTTTTCAGTGTTGTCGCCTCCATTGATGTATCACCAGAGTACCTGTTCTCATTACCATCGCCACCTCGCCATTCCTCAATGAATCGCGTGCCTGATACTCTGTCATACTCGTCAGTGCGCGATGCAGTGAGAGACCTGATGGTGGAATAGTCCTCCTTGTCAAAAGCTTCTCTGTTCAAACACACACCAGTCCCTGTCATGATCATCCCGGCTGCCCTTGCAGTGTGGGATTTTCCTGCACCAGGGGGACCGGTGAGTACTATGGTTGGCTTGTTGTCCCTTGCGGTGAACCCAACCGCGTTGGCCATCAAAAACATGCAGAACTCCACTGTGAGTTGAATGACACTCGTCACCTTGGCCATGGCTAAGAACTGCTGGACCATCATGTCCTGATGAGCCGCTACCTCGTCGGTCTTCCGTATGCAAAAGGGGGACGCATGGGTTCCATTGACAGAGTTAAAATGGCCATTTTCGAATATCTCATACAAGGCACACAAGTAGTCATATTGGTTCTTACGAGCTTTGCCACATTTCAAGGCAGCTTCCATGTGAGCTGTGTAGATCTTCTGCATGAACTCTGAGTTATGCTCTTCGATAAAGTAAGAGGTTATGTCCCCACTATCTGGCAGACCTTCCAATATCTTGTGAATGGCATCTAATGTTGGATAACGGAGTTCAAAGTCTGATCTGTTTGTCACATTTTCTATGCACTTATTTTTCTTCTGGTTCAGGGTCACACTGGCTGCCTTTAACTTTTGTGTTTTACTCGGAGGTTCACCATCGGCATCTCTGTTTCTTTTCCTCTTTCTGCTTTCTCCTGCAAGTAGTTCTTTGGCAATCAATCTTTCATAGAATCTGTTCTTCAGAAAGAATCCAGTTTCCTTGAAGATGTGATCAGTCATGAGCATCCATGCAATGTAGTCCTTCAGGTCTAGATTGTACCCTCTTTTGACAGTTCCATCCCATTGGTATAGATTCAGGTGCCTCTGCAACCCATCATCATAGATTTCCATCTCATTCAATGACTTCACTGCATCACTGAAGTGGCGGAAAGTTCCTTTTTTGTCTGAGGGTATCTTGTCCTCGGATCTCCAGCTTATATATTCTAGCAAGTCACTGTAGACTAATTTCAGACGTGGACTGTTTTGAAACAAGTGATCCGATGAAAACATTTTGGCTCTCATATCCCAGTCATCTTCGGAATTGAGATGATCATATTTTGACCATATAAATTCATGCAAGTGATATTGCTGGATGGCTGTATCTAAAGCCTCAATCGTCTGGAAGGTGGACATTCCTGGAATCAGTTGCACCTTCTTCTGCTTCTTCTTAGTTGTGGTACTCCAACCCACCACAGGATCAAACTGTTGCAGTGACTTTTCCAGATCATCCCATTTCTTGTCACCAGGGAAGACATCCGAGGGAATCAAGAAACCATTTGCCAGAGCTATGGCAGCCACAGCGGCTGACTGGAAGAAAGCCTTGAATTCTCCCTGTGGAAAGGTGAAACAAAAAAGGAGCCCTGGAGACACTTGTGACCGCTTGTCCTTGTCATCACCACGGATGAAAGATTCAAGTTGTATCATGAAGACATCACATTCTCTACTGCTTTTCTGAGTGAAGATTCTGTGGATGGTCTGCCAGAAATTGAACAGCTGTACTATGTGCTGTGGTGCATCCTCTAGACATCGGTCAGGCATTTCCCCTGTATCAATATGCAGCAGTATGCAACAATAGTCTTCTTTGTAGCGTATATCCTTCTCTGTCACGGTTTGTGCAGAAATGTTCCATTGTGTCTGTGGCTTCATCTCTGCTACTTACTTTTCTCAATATCTGACCAACCCTCATTAGGTAAAACCATTCTTCAAAATACGATTTAGAGATAGGACATTTTCATGTAAAATCCAAATTCTATCTGATGTAAATCTTCTGATGAAAATCGAGAATTGTTGCATACATTGTTCTCATACGGTGTACACCTTGATGGATTGGGGCCAGTTCTCTTTGCATCAAGTAGTGGTATGTTGTTTCACACCTTGATGTACTACACTATCAGCAGAAGACCTTGACCTACTTTTATTCACATGACCTAGATTTTTCTCTATATAAGGGAAAAAAACAGCATGCATACATGAGGAGATTTGGTGGCCTAGTGGATAAGTCACTGGACTTGTGTGTGAGAGGTCCTGGGTTCGATTCCCGGACCCGGCACCGAATCTCCCAAAGTGAAAAGAGTTGTCATGACAGGGGTCGCGTCTGTAAGTGTCAGTAGACAGACTGCAGTGAGCCTTCAGTGTCCTGGTCTTTGGACTTGCACTGATCCGCTTCAGCCCGTAGAAGCATGATGCACTTGCGACTGGTAAAGAGATAGCAGATATCAGTGTCGACGAAGGTGGTCCTAGCCAGGAGGGGAAAAAGCTAAAATGGACCACTGGAGACTCTGAGAAAAGGTTGTGAGAGCAGCCATCCCACGCTATCTGACTGTGTGTATGGTCAAAGCACATTTCGCCACAGTCACCAGTTGGTTATCAGGTGTGTCAGCTTCGCCAGGGTAAGGAGCTAGGATGTGTTCACAGCGGTTGACTATGACTTGAAACTGTCCATGCAAACTCTCTTCCTGATGGGACGAGGTTTTAGCCCCATGACATTTCGTTCATTTTCATTTTGATCAGAGAGTTTCTCTTGATTTTACACCTTGATGTACTATCACCCACATTGCCCACAAAGACAATACACAATCAACTTTTTTTTCCATTTTTATTTCACAGAGAAAGGCTACAGAAATATCAGTTTATCAAGTCAGCCATGGATTGAGGGTATGGCAGGAGAGGTCCAGAGATTGGGGCGAAGGTGGTTCCTGAGGCCTGCTTCTTTGCTTCCAGATACACAGCTTTCTGCAGTTCTTCTCTGAATTCCTTCGGCTCGCACTTCTGTCTTAGTTCGCACACTTTACCAGAGCATAGCAACTCCTTGTAGGCAAGTTTGTTGAAACGGTGGCCAGCAACGTAAGACACACAACCATCATAACATTTCCTCTTGTTGAACTCAACAGGCTGTTTGCAGTTGAGGTTGCACCAAAACTCTTCTTCTGAATGGGTCGGTTGAAAGAAGAAGGCATCCTCTGGTCTCTGTGTCTGATGATTCTTTTCCCTGTCAAACACGAGTACAGTGCACATGTCTGTCATGTTCTTGCACAATGCCTTCCTGGCAAAGGTTCTCACTATACTTTCTTCCTGTAGTACGTCACGTGAGTGGTTCCCGAAGTCGAGTAGCATTGTGGCGGCAGACAGCAAGTCAGTAGGGTCCAGTACCGATCTCATGTCTACCATCTTAGCCAGCTGCTCATCACTCAATGTTCCAAGATGTTTCTTGTCTATATCAATTTGCTGTTTGGGAGTAGCATCAGTTTTCTTATGGCTGGACCCATAGACCTCCATCACTGCTCTCCATCGGCAGAAAACTTCAGCAAAGTGTGATATCTGTGTTTTGATGTTGGAGGTTAACATCCCCTTATAGCCCATCTGTTCCAACACTTGCTCCATTCTGTCAAATGTCAGCAATTTCTCGTATTCATCCAAGTCATTGTCCATGGCATGTTCTTTGATCTGAAGACCTTTTGCATAGCGGTTGGATGCTTCAGAGATGTGGAACCTCATGAAAGAAAAAGATTGGATGGTCTCTAGATCCTTCAGCACCTTTTTTTCGTTGAGTGGCATGGTGATGTCTGGCTTCATCTCTGCTTTTCTCAACACTCATCAGGCAAAGCATGTTGTGTAAAATCTGATTTCTATGATGACAATTTCCAGTTTTTATCTCATGCTGGTGAAACAGATATATGTTCCTTCCTGATTTAACATGCATTGGGGAATTCACCCAAATACACAAAACAAGCAAATTTGGTTTACAGGGATCTAGACACAAGTAGGTGAAACAGGAAGATTTCCTGATTTGAGGTTAACTTGCTCTGATTTTAGCTTTTTTCTTTTCAGGTGTACATCCAGTAGCTTGGATTCTTAGCAGAGTTCCTCTGAAAGTCCTGCTCATGGAGTTGCCCAATTTGGTGAAACAGGGATATTTGGTTCTTATTGATTTAACATGTGTTCAAACCTCAGGAAATATCTGATCAAACCTTTCATCACAAGAATGGTCAAACCTCTTGATCTGATGGGAGCTCATGAATGTGCAACCACTCAAGTAGAAGGAAAGAATTTGGACAACTTACTGACAGCAAAGAGCACAGTTCTGGTGGGGGAGGTGGTGGCAGACAGGCTATATACTGTATCTAACACTACACAGTGGGCCAAGTAATGAAAGTGTCAGGAATACAGCAAAGAGCACAGTTCTGGTGGTGGAGGTGGTGGCAGACGGGCTATATACTGTATCTAACACAACACAGTGGGCAAAGTAATGAAAGTGTCAGGAATAAGATGAGGTGTTCATCTCACATGTGAGAGAGAGATATACTCAGTACATAAAGTTATGCAATGTAGAGCAATGTAGTGTTCTGGAAGATGAGCAATATTGTGAAGTCAGGAAATATCTGATCAGACCTTTCATCACAAGAATGGTCATACCTCTAGAAGTAGTGGGAGCTCATGGAACAGCAACCACTCGAAGTCAAGGGAATGATCTTCTCTACAATCTGGCCAAAATTGGGCAAGTTCGCCTCAATCCATCAAGTTGTACAATCAGGAAAAAACTGATATTGTTTCATCTATTTGGGACAACATCTACAGGTTGAGAGAAATATACCCAATGCATCAAGTTATGCAATGTAGTGCCATGTAGTGTCCTGGAAGATGAGCAATATGGTGAAGTAAGGAAATATCTGATCAGACCTTTCATCACAAGAATGGTCAAACCTCTAGATTTAGTGGGAGCACATGGAACAGCAACCACTCGAATTGAAGGGAATGATCTTCTTTGTAAAATCTGGCCAAGTTATCCAAGTTAGCCTCAATCCATCAAGTTGTACAATCAGGAAAAAACGGATATTCCATTGTTTCATCTATTTGGGACAACATCTACAGGTTGAGAGAAATATACCCAATTCATTAAGTTATGCATTGTAGTGCCATGTAGTGTCCTGGAAGATGAGCAACATTGTGAAGTCAGGAAATATCTGATCAGACTTTTCATCACAAGAATGGTCATACCTTTAGATTTATTGGGAGCTCATGGAAAAGCAACCACTCGAATTGAAGGGAATGATCTTCACTTTACTTCAAATTGGCCCTCATGAACCAACCCTCACTGCAGTACCAGGCATAGCCCACTAACAAAAACAGCCCAAGGATTTTCCATAGCCAGTTGGAAGACTGTCAAAAACATCCCACAACTAACAAAGCTCATGTTTGGTTCAAACCTCAGGAAATATCTGATCAAACCTTTCATCACAAGAATGGTCAAACCTCTTGATCTGATGGGAGCTCACGAATGTGCAACCACTCAAATCGAAGGAAAGATCTCCTCGATCAACTGGCCAAATTTGGACAACTTACTGACAGCTAACAGCACAGTTCTGGTGGTGTAGGTGGTGGCAGACAGGCTACATACTGTATCTAACACTAAACAGTGGGTAAAGTATTGAAAGTTTCAGGAATAAGGTGAGGTGATCATCTCACATGTGAGAGAGATATACTCAGTACATAAAGTTATGCAATGTAGAGCAATGTAGTGTTCTGGAAGATGAGCAATACAGTGAAGTCATGAAATTTCTGATCAGGTCTTTCATCACAAGAATATCTCCTGATTTAGTTGGAGCTCAAGAATGTGCTACCACTCAAATCTAAATGAATGATCTAGATATCCTGGCTGGATATCCAGGTTGAATATCCTGGTTGGATATCCTGGCTAGATATTCTGGCTGGATATCCTGGTTGGATACCCTGGTTGGATATCCTGGCTGGATATCCAGGTTGGATATCATGGCTGAATATTCTGGCTAGATATTCTGGCTGGATATCCTGGTTGGATATCCTGGTAGGATATCCTGGTTACATATCCTGGTAGGATATCCTGGCTGGATATCAAGGTTGGATATCCTGGCTGGATATCCTCTAACCCTTTTACAATATATAGACCTGATGGGATAATCATGATGCAAAAAGGCAGCACTGGTGAGTCACTGGCATGGTCTGTATTCCTGCAAAAAGATGACCCATGCCATGATGCATTACTTAACTATGCAGTCCTTAAAGGGTTTGGATATCCTGGTTGGATATCTGGACTGAATATGCTGGTTGGATATCTGGAGTGGATATCCTGATTTGATATCCTCGCTGGATATCCAGGATTGATATCCAGGTTGGATATCCAGGTTGGATATCCTGGCTGGATATCTTGGCTGGATATCCTGGCTGGATATCATGGCTAGATATTCTGGCTGGATAACCTGGTTGGAAATCCTGGCTAGATATCCTGGTAGGATATCTATGTAGGATATCCTGGTAGGATATCTTGGTAGGATATCCTTGTAGGGTATCCTGGCTAGATATCCTGGTAGGATATCCTGGCTGGATATCCTGGTTGGATATCCTTGTAGGATTTTCTGGCTGGATATCCTGGCTAGATATACTGGTAGAATATCCTGGCTGGATATCCTGGCTAGACTTTCTGGCTGGATATCCTGGTTGAATATTCTGTTTAGATATCCTGGCTGGATATCCTGGCTAGACTTTCTGGCTGGATATCCTGGTTGGATATCTTGGTAGGATATCCTGGCTGGATATCTGGGTTGAATATCTTGGTTGGATACAACTTTACATTCATTTATTGTACCTTTCCCAACATAGTAAAGGATCTTTTAGGACCAGCTATACACATGTGAAACTATAGTTTGAAGTAATGAAAGTGTCAGGAATAAGATGAGGTGTTCATCTCACATGTGAGAGAGATATACTCAGTACATAAAGTTATGCAATGTAGAGCAATGTAGTGTTCTGGAAGATGAGCAATATTGTGAAGTCAGGAAATATCTGATCAGACCTTTCATCACAAAAATGGTCATACCTCTAGATTTAGTGGGAGCATGAGGAACAGCAACCACTCGAAATGAAGGGAATGATCTTCTCTACAATCTGGCCAAAATTGGGCAAGTGAGCCTCAATCCATCAAGTTGTACAATCAGTAAAAAACAGATATTGTTTCATCTATTTGGGACAACATCTGGATTTCTACAGGTTGAGAGAAATATAACCAATTCATCAAGTTATGCAATGTAGTGCCATGTAGTGTCCTGGAAGATGAGCAATATTGTGAAGTCAGGAAATATCTGATCAGACATTTCATCACAAAAATGGTCATAGCCTCAGTCCATCAAGTTGTACAATCAGGAAAAAACAGATATTGTCTCATCTATTTTGGACAACTCTCTTTCATTCTAACATTGCTCCCAAAACATACAAGTTTCAGTTTCACATGTTACTGAGCAGATATATAGTGTCCTGGAAGATGAGCAACATTGTGAAGTCAGGAAATATCTGATCAGACAAGAATGGTCATACCTCTAGATTCATTCTGAGCACAGGGAACAGCAACCACTCGAAGTGAAGGGAATGATCTTTTCTACAATCTGGCCAAAGTTGGGCAAGTTAGCCTCAATCCATCAAGTTGTACAATCAGGAAAAAACTGATATTGTTTCAACTATTTGGGACAGCATCTACAGGTTGAGAAAAATATACCCAATGCATCAAGTTATGCAATGTAGTGCCATGTGAGCTCCCATTCTAACCAGAGTTACACAGTTGACCCAAATACACAAAACAGGGAGATTCAATGTAACTTGGGTGTGATACATGAGTCAGATATCTTTTGTTCCCACTGTTGCATCCTGGTTATATGCTAATGAAGTCACACCATTGTCCCTAATTTGCATATAAAGACGACTTAAATACAAGGCTGAACCTGTGGTGGCATCACAGTTGCCAAGATGTCATCTGACATTCTACCTCCACCCATTGACTTCAGGGACCCTCCTCCCTTTCCACCCAAGAGGCTGGTTCATCAACCACCACCACCTTTACCACCAAGTTACAACGCATGGAGACCTTTCCAGCCAAGAAGACATGGCATACCGGTGCAGATGGTCCTTCCTCTAAAGAAAGACTAACAGCTGTCAGATAGGCCCTTTTCAGGGCCCCCATACTATCCGAAAAGTTTTTAGATGAACCATGGGTAATAGACATATACAGTTATCATCATTTATGATGAATCAAATTCCATTATAGCAGAATACACAACTGTATATTATGATACATGCATACAGGTATATAGATCATCTAACAATTTACGTGGAAACAGTATCAGGTGACAGCCAACAAAAATTGGCCCTTTTCAGGGCTCCCATAATACCTGTTTTTAGACGTGTTTATTCTCAACAGACATTTTGGGTTTTGTGTGATTCATCGGATGAGTGTTTATCCTTGAGTTAAACTGCTGATGGATGGACTTCTTTCCCTGTGCGAGCGGGGGTCGGGCACCACTCTATTTGCAAGGTTCATATTTGCCAAACGATGTACAATAGTGTGAATAAATAGAACAGACTCGAACAGATTGTGTTGTTTGACTTTTATTTCAGTATGTCTCTTCAAAGAGTGATGGCCAGCCTTTACCCCTTACTATAAAAATGCACCTGTTTGTCTACTTGGCAGCTGCCAACAGTGATGACCAGCCTTGTCACCTCCTTTACCCCTACCACTAAATGCCAAACGATGTACTGATAGTGTGATTAAATACCTCAAACTCACAAGGGTTGTGTTGCATGACTTTTATTTCGGTGTGCCGCTTCCAACGGTGATGGCCAGCCTCTGCTCTTTACTATAAACATGCACCTGTTTGTCTAGTTGGCAGCCCAGTCCTCGCTGCCAACAGTGATGACCATCCTTGTGCTTTGTCACCTCCTTTACCCCTACCTACATTAAGAGCTAAATGCACCTGTTTTTCTTGTTGGCAGCCCCATCCTCGCTGCCAACAGTGATGACCAGCCTTGTGCTTTGTCACCTCCTTTACCCCTACCTACACTAAGAGCTAAATGCCTACCTACACTAAGAGCTAAATGCCTACCTACACTAATAGCTAAATGCCTACCTACACTAAGAGCTAAATGCCTACCTACACTAAGAGCTAAATGCCTGCCTACACTAAGAGCTAAATGCCTACCTACACTAAGAGCTAAATGCCTACCTACACTAAGAGCTAAATGCCTACCTACACTAAGAGCTAAATGCCTACCTACACTAAAAGCTAAATGCACCTGTTTTTTTAGTTGGCAGCCCCATCCTCGCTGCCAACAGTGATGACCAGCCTTGTGTTTTGTCACCTCCTTTACCCCTGCCTACACTAAGAGCTAAATGCCTACCTACACTAAGAGCTAAATGCCTACCTACACTAAGAGCTAAATGTCCCTGTTTTTCATTACAGTGTTTGTGTGTTCGTGTGTGTGTGTGTGTGTGTGTGGTGTATTTTACACTCCCTGAAATAGTTATACAAACTAACAGAGGATCACAGTTCTGTGTCCTTAATTTTCCCCATAGAGCACAGGACAACACAGGACAACACAACATAGAAACACATAAGAGGGGATAGAGGAATAGAGGAGACAGAATGCCAGTGGCCCCACCCTCGCCACTGGCTGTCACAACCAACCAAGCGCAAAGGCCTGCTATGTTGTGTCCTGCGTACCGGACAGCTGAAAGGGAAAGTGTTGATTAGACATGAAGTGCATCCTGTACTGGATACAAAAGTTGTTAGAGATGTATGGAATGCATCCTGTACTGGATACAAAAGAGAAAAAAAAAATGCAAAAAAAATTTCCAGTGGCCCCTCCCTCGCCACTGGCCGTCGCAACCAACCAAGCGCAGAGGCCTGCTATGTTGCGTCCTGCGTACCCGACCAGCCAGATGCATTACTCACCGCGGCCAACACAGCTGGAGCTGACAATGGAGTGTGCCGGTAGCAAGGAAAGGAGAGAGACATACCGGGCGACTTAGTATAGCTGTCTCTTCACCCAAACTTTAAAGCCACATTATCCATTCCCAGTTCCACCGGTTCTTTTCCGTGGTTTCCATGCACTGACTAATGTAATTTTGATCAACATAAAATAGCCAGAGCAAATAAGAATCAATGCTAAGACACATGCAAAAGCAGAGAGACATACCGGGCGACTTAGTATAGCTGACTCTTCAGTGCAAGTCCATGTGCGCATCGACTACCCTAGCATGCCCGAGGCACCGCAGATATAGCACTGACTCTTCGAACGTGTCCATGACGCTTACCAGGCGGAGCATGAGTATATCTCAGAGTCAGAATATTGCATACTGGTGCTACATACAATATACATCAGTATATTTTCAGTGTATGCAGGTCTGATCATGGCAGAGTGCTTGTCCACTCTAGATCCTCTCGGCTGCTCAAGAAACAAAGAACGACAAAAGGCAACCCTTTGTGGGGGTTCAAACAAGGCTTTGAAAAAGGAAAAGAAAAAACAAATGCGTACCGGGCCAGGCTACTTTCATCTGCCAGCAGGTCAAGACGTTCACAGTTCCCTGATCCATGGGTCTAATGTCCGCAGGCAACGGGCTACAGTCCATAACGGAGTTCCCTAACCCATGGACCTAATGTATACGGACAACGGGCTACAGTGCGAACGCTCGAGTCTACCTTGGGATGTTTTGCCAAATTTAGACAAAAAGGACCGAAAGTGATGTCAAAAACAAATTCCAGTGGCCCCACCCTCGCCACTGGCCGTCGCAACCAACCAAGCGCAGAGGCCTGCTATGTTGCGTCCTGCGTACCCGACCAGCCAGATGCATTACTCACCGCGGCCAACACAGCTGGAGCTGACAATGGAGTGTGCCGGTAGCAAGGAAAGGAGAGAGACATACCGGGCGACTTAGTATAGCTGTCTCTTCACCCAAACTTTAAAGCCACATTATCCATTCCCAGTTCCACCGGTTCTTTTCCGTGGTTTCCATGCACTGACTAATGTAATTTTGATCAACATAAAATAGCCAGAGCAAATAAGAATCAATGCTAAGACACATGCAAAAGCAGAGAGACATACCGGGCGACTTAGTATAGCTGACTCTTCAGTGCAAGTCCATGTGCGCATCGACTACCCTAGCATGCCCGAGGCACCGCAGATATAGCACTGACTCTTCGAACGTGTCCATGACGCTTACCAGGCGGAGCATGAGTATATCTCAGAGTCAGAATATTGCATACTGGTGCTACATACAATATACATCAGTATATTTTCAGTGTATGCAGGTCTGATCATGGCAGAGTGCTTGTCCACTCTAGATCCTCTCGGCTGCTCAAGAAACAAAGAACGACAAAAGGCAACCCTTTGTGGGGGTTCAAACAAGGCTTTGAAAAAGGAAAAGAAAAAACAAATGCGTACCGGGCCAGGCTACTTTCATCTGCCAGCAGGTCAAGACGTTCACAGTTCCCTGATCCATGGGTCTAATGTCCGCAGGCAACGGGCTACAGTCCATAACGGAGTTCCCTAACCCATGGACCTAATGTATACGGACAACGGGCTACAGTGCGAACGCTCGAGTCTACCTTGGGATGTTTTGCCAAATTTAGACAAAAAGGACCGAAAGTGATGTCAAAAACAAATTCCAGTGGCCCCACCCTCGCCACTGGCCGTCGCAACCAACCAAGCGCAGAGGCCTGCTATGTTGCGTCCTGCGTACCCGACCAGCCAGATGCATTACTCACCGCGGCCAACACAGCTGGAGCTGACAATGGAGTGTGCCGGTAGCAAGGAAAGGAGAGAGACATACCGGGCGACTTAGTATAGCTGTCTCTTCACCCAAACTTTAAAGCCACATTATCCATTCCCAGTTCCACCGGTTCTTTTCCGTGGTTTCCATGCACTGACTAATGTAATTTTGATCAACATAAAATAGCCAGAGCAAATAAGAATCAATGCTAAGACACATGCAAAAGCAGAGAGACATACCGGGCGACTTAGTATAGCTGACTCTTCAGTGCAAGTCCATGTGCGCATCGACTACCCTAGCATGCCCGAGGCACCGCAGATATAGCACTGACTCTTCGAACGTGTCCATGACGCTTACCAGGCGGAGCATGAGTATATCTCAGAGTCAGAATATTGCATACTGGTGCTACATACAATATACATCAGTATATTTTCAGTGTATGCAGGTCTGATCATGGCAGAGTGCTTGTCCACTCTAGATCCTCTCGGCTGCTCAAGAAACAAAGAACGACAAAAGGCAACCCTTTGTGGGGGTTCAAACAAGGCTTTGAAAAAGGAAAAGAAAAAACAAATGCGTACCGGGCCAGGCTACTTTCATCTGCCAGCAGGTCAAGACATTCACAGTGTGAACGCTCGAGTCTACCTTGGGATGTTTTGCCAAATTTAGACAAAAAGGACCGAAAGTGATGTCAAAAAAAAATTCCAGTGGCCCCACCCTCGCCACTGGCCGTCGCAACCAACCAAGCGCAGAGGCCTGCTATGTTGCGTCCTGCGTACACACCGGACAGCTGAAAGGCAAAGTGTGGATTAGACATGCAATGAAACAAAGTGCACAGGTAAACAATGGGTTAGTAGCACACACACATTCACACAATGGTTCTGACATAGGAGGCCAATCTAATGTCAGACCCATATGGAATGCAAACCTCAGTCAGTGTGCCAAGTTACAAACAAGATGCTCTGTGCCCCGGGAAAACACAGAGCAACTTCAACAAGCAACTCAGTTCTGTCCCGGGAAAACAGAACCAAGTCCAAGTCGATTAAGTTTGGAACTCGTCACAACTGTCTGAAGCTTGACATTCGACTGGAGAGTCTATCAACCCCCCTGAAGTACCCTCGGTGGTGAGCTGCAAAATCCAATTTTGGTTTGAGTAAATCAGCTTCAAAATTCAATTCCTACTTGCATCAAAAGCTGGTTCTCATGGGTTTCAATGGTAAAATCAAATTTTAGTTTGAGCATTTCAGTTTCAAAATCCAATTCCTACTTGCTGGTTCACTTGTTTTCCACTTTTATTAAAAGACAGTGTTATAATACGAGTAATGCCCTGACAGATTTAAACGTCTAAAAGACGTCTCTTCTCCCTCTTCTTGGTCAGGTGATCGCACTTCAGTTTTGCTGTCAGACTTTCGCAAAATAAGCCACGAAAAGCTAACACATGAGTTCTCAATGTTTTTCGACTTTTATTAAACAATTTTACATGCCAAATAACAGTAAATAGACCGTGCTTAGACATGCCTTTTCTTCCTCTTCTTGCTCACGTGTTTTGCTGTTTCAGTGGATCTGTCAGAATCTCCACTTTTGAGCAAACAGGCTTGCGTAGTCCATAGTCGGCTAAGAAGAAGTAGAGGGTTGGTATTCTCCATGTCCTGGAGATGAGCAAATCCAGCAGGTGATAGCACTCTTGCCTCAGGGGACCAGTATTTCACCCTCTCACGCATGCAGTCAGGGAAATAATATGTATTCGTTTTTCTGGTTGCTTGCAATGCTGCCTCAAGCTCATTGCGCAGAATGCTGGCTCCTACTACTGCTTTTCTATCGATGTATAAATATAGCTTACTGTGAACAGGGTCGTCTACTACAATGTAGCCCATGCCATGACAGTCCATCATAGAAATGAATTTGGCTATTGCGGTTGGTATGTAATTTTCTCCATCTTCTGTGCCGACTACATACTTTACAGAGAATTCCGCAGTGTGTTGAAAAGGAAAGCTGTCCTCCTCAAATGACATCCTGTGCCCTGTCACTTTTTCTATATTCTGCAGATGAAAATATCCAGCGGGTAGAACTATGGTGTCGCGGGACAAGTTTCTCATGAATACACGCATGCAAGCACTCTCTTTTATCACAGCGTAGAAGTTGTCCCACGGGTACAGTTTTTCCATTTCTGTCAGCACCACGTCTAATGTTTCGCGGGTAACGCCTTTTGGGTCGAGCATTGATTTTTTTACAGGTGCGTAGCTAAAAAGTAGGTAAAGACGTCCAGTCAGATAGTCATCCAGTAGAAAGTACCACACGTAATAAGTATGCAGAGCGGAAATGAATTTGATCATTGGAGTCGGTATATCTGGTTCTCCGGCTTCCTTTCTTGGCTCTTTTTTGGCTACCAGGTATCCCGTTTTCCTGAAAGGAAAATCGCTGTACAAATTCTGGCCCACTCTGTAGCCTGTCACCTTCTTGATTTTCTGTAGCATTTCCAATGTCTCGTACTCCTTCCCTAAGTCCCATCCTGGAAGTGTCGTCATCTTTGCCGTTAACATGTTGACTCGACCCTCATCAGGTAAAAATGTTGACTCGACCCTCATCAGGTAAAAACAGTCTGCTGATTCGAATTTTGGCTTTCACATTTACATCTGTTTTTTTTTCTGGGCCTCATTTCACTCCCCTCCACGAAAAGATAACACATGAGTTCTCAATGTTTTCGACTTTTATTAAACAATTTTACATGTCAAATAACAGTAATAAAACCGTGCTTAAACATGTCTCTTCTTCCTCTTCTTGGTCACTTGTCCGCACTTCAGTTTTGCTGTTTCAGTGGATGTGTCTCCACTTTTGAGCAAACAGGCTTGCGTAGTCCATAGTCGGCTAATAGGCAGTAGAGGGTCAGGATTCTCCATGTCCTGGAGATGAGCAAATCCAGCAGGTGACAGCACTCTTGACTCAGGGGACCAGTATTTCACTCTTAAGCGCATGCAATCAATTTTATCGATAAAAAAAAAGTGTCCTCCTTTGTTGTTAGAGTATACCTGGTATGCTGCATCAAACTCTTTGAGTACAATGCTGTCTTCTTTTACTGCTCTTGCATCGAAAAACAAGTATATGTAACTCTGAACATGGTCATCTACTACAACATAGCCGATACCATGACGATCCATGATGGAAATGAATCTGGCTATTGCGGTTTGTATGTAATTTTCTCCATCTTCGACAACATATGTGTAACAGAATTTCTCGGTGTATTGAAAAGGAGACAATTCAAACAAGACCCTGTGCCCTGTCACCTTCTCGACATTCTGCAGATGAAAAAATCCAGCGGGTAGAACTATGGTGCAGCGAGACAGGTTTCTCATGAATACACGCATGCAAGCTATCTCTTCTATCACAGCATAGAACTTGTCCATCGGGTACAGTTTTTCCATTTCTGTCAGCACCACGTCTAATGCTTTTCGCAAAACACCTTCTCGGTCATAGTCATTGAAAGATGTGTATTTGAACAGTAGGTAAAAACGTCCATTCACATAGTCGTCCAGTACAAAGTACTCCACGTACTGCCTGTGCAAAGCGAAAATGAACTGTGTCATTGGAGTCGGTATATCTGGTTGGTCGGCTTTGTTCCTTGGCACTTTTTTGGCTACAAGGTATCCAGTTTTCAAGAAAGGAAATTGGCTGTTAGAATTATGGTTGCAGTCAGTCATATCCTCGATTCTCTGCAGCATTACCATTGTCTCCAAGTCCCAGTTTGCATCCATCTCTGTCTGTTTCTATGTTGACCCAACCCTCATCAGGTAAAAACGTGGTCTGCTGAATCGAATTTCGGCTTCTGATGCTTTTAGTGACACTCACATTTCTTAAGGGCACACTTCTTTTTTTTTGAATTCTTCTTCCATCTGTGGCTCTATTCCTCAACCAATTTCTATTCATGGTTTTCACACAAAGGAACAACAAGGGTTCATTTTTTTGGGGGGATGCTTTTATTTCAATCATGCATCGAATTCAATTCCTGCGTCTGTATAGCGACCTTTGCAAACTGTGACTGTCGGCTATCACCCATGAATGCAATAGAATTGGCATGGTGTTCCCTGAACAACCTCTCTGCATCTTGCTCTGTGATTGATATTTTCATTCGGTGGCAGAACTCAGGGTCGAACAGCCTAGGTAACCTACAGTATAAGGCCACCAACTTGTCTCTGCAGTCGATGTTCAAGTCCATTGCAAATTCGTTCAACAAGCCTAGGTTGAACCTTTTTTTTACCGTGGGGAACACCGTGCTCCATTCCTCCACATTGGTTCCTTTTGCTCCACGAAGAAAGTCCTTCAGCTGCTGAACGGAATCTTCCTTGGCGACTCTTACAAGCAAGAGGGCACCAAACACTGTTTCCAGTCGAATGAAGGTGCAATCCCATTCCAGTACTAAGAAAACCATTTCCTGGGCACATCTTCTGGCAGAATAAACACTGTATCGTGGTTCTGTTAACAACTCCTCCACCGTTCGAACGTCACACTCGAGGCAGACAAGCCAGTGTCTCGCACGAGTGTGAGGTCCTACACAAATGTCAGAGAGAAAGGGTCGAAGGGTGTCAAGTCCAGGAAATGCCATTTTGCTGTACCATATTTCTGATCACTGAAGTACCCCCGAGTAAGAGTTGCAAAATACGATTCCAGTTTCCCCAGTTTCAATTCTCTGCTTTCATTCAAACCTCAACTGCAATACAGTAATACAAGATAGCTAGCTGTATTTTTGGCATTCACCTGTATTATGTCATATCACCAGACATGTTCTAGTATCATGTTGTCTTATTCCTCACATTATTCATATCATGTAAAAACAATAAAGAATGCATATAAGGATACATGTTTTATTCTTCCTTCACATAACATGACTGTGCATACTGAATTGGTTGAGAGTTGGCCATTGCCTGGTCTTCTGTTCTACTATAGTCTCACTTTTCGTGCTGGAGAGTCAGAGCATCTCTTGGTTTTCCTCTTTCATGTAGTCCACATAATCAACATTGCACTTCTTGGTCTGTATAGCAGTCTTTGCAAAGCAAAACAGTTTGCTATCATTCCTGAAGGCAGCAGAATTACTAGAGTGTTCCCTGATCAACCTCTGTGCAACTTCCTCTGTCATTGAAACTTTCAATCGACTGCATAATTCTATGTCTAACAGCCTAGGCAACCGATAGTAAAGGGCCACCAAGGTGTCTCCGGAGTTTATGTTCAATTGCATTGCAAAATTATTCAATAAGGCTTGACAAAACTTAGTACTGTCTGTGTTGAGAAATATGTCCCATTCTTCCAATTGTGTCCCCATGGCTTCCTTAAGGAAACCCTGCAATCTGCAAAATGATGGCTGTCTTATGATTTTTCCGAGCAATCCCACTCCTTCACCGAATAATCTTTGCAATCGTGCAAACTTGCAGTCAAGTTTCATTGCAACAAACACAATAGTCTCTGCATATCTTTTGGTAGAATAAACAGAATATTGTGTCCCTTCTTCTTTTGCTTTGACAGTATGAAATTCAGTCACCAACAGGTCCTCCACCGTTTTTACATCAGTCTCAAGAGAGAGCAGCCAATTTCTAGCATGGGTATTAGACACAACATCAGTCTTAGCCAGAAAGCGTTTAAGGATGTGGATTCCAGGAAATAGGTTTGCCATTATTGTGTATTCCAGAAGGAAAGTGATGTATCACCCTCTGAAGTAGCCTTGAGCAGGAGCTCCAAAATACAATCTTAGTTTCAGTGAAACGGTTTCCCCTTTCCCTAAGAAGAACAAGAGTTGTTTTGTTTCGAGTTTTATTCATAAGCTGTTCTCTACACAGTCAATAACGCACTGTTTTACCTCTATGGCGGTCTTTGCAAAACAAAACCGTCTGCTGTGATCCTGGAATGCCCGAGAATTAAGAAAATGGTCCTTGAACAACCTGTATGCATCTTGCTCTGTGACATTCATTTGGCTGCAGATTCTGGTGGGGTTAAACAACAGGGATAACTTACTGTGCAAATTCACAAAATCACAGATGGAATCTATCCTCAATTCTATTGCAAATCTGTTCAACAGGAATTGAGAAAACTTGGTCTCTTTGGTGGAGAACACAGTGCTTCATTCCTCAACATTGGTTCCTTTTGCTCCCCGAAGAAAGTCCTTCAGCTTTTGAAAGCAAGGCTCCTTGACAACTATTCCAAGCAGCGGAGCACCAGTTTCAAGTTGAGCAAATGTGCAATCCCATTGAAGTAGAACAAAAACTACTTTCCTAGCATATCTTTTTGCAAGATATACATGATGTTGTGTTCAGTGGCTAACAACTCCTCCACCACCTGTACATCAGACTCAATGCAGAGAAGCCAATATATTGCATGAGTATGAGGCTTTACAGGGATAAGAGAGAGAAACCTTTGAAGAGTGTGAAGTGCAGGAAAGTGCAGGAAAAGGTCCCCCCCCCCCCCCCGGAGTAACAGTTGCAAAATCCTATTTTAGTTTGCATGAAAATTTCAAAACACAACTATTTTGTTTTTGAGTTTTATTCAACCAGTTTCAAATCTACACATTGGGTTCACTCTGTATCTCTCTTACTATCTTCACAGCAGTCTTCGCAAAGCACAACTGTCGGCTATGACCCATGAATGCATGAGCATTACGAAAGTGGTCTTTGAACAACCTGTCTGCATCTTGCTCTGTGACTGATACATACAGTCGGTTGCAGATTCTGGTGTTAAACAACAGGGACAACTCACTGTAAAAATTCACCAAAATACACATGGAATCTATCCCCAATTCTATTGCAAATCTGTTCAACGAATCTTGGGAAAATTTAACTTTCTCTGTGGAGAAAACCGTGCTCCATTCTTCTACCTTGGTCGCTTTGGCTCCCCGAAGAAAATTATTTAGTTTCTGGAAGCTATGTTTTTGAATGACCTTTCCAAGCAAGGGAGTACCAAACACTGTTTCCAGTTGAGCAAATGTGCAATCCCATTGAAGTGCAACGAACACTAATGTCTCAGCATATTTTTTGGCAGGATATGCATGATGTTGTGTATCTGCTTCAATGGTTGCTAACAAGTCCTCCACAGTCTGCATGTCAGACTTAATGCAGAGAAGCCAGTATGTTGCACTAGTGTCAGGCTCTACATCGGTCTTGGTGAGGAAGCGTTGCAGGGCGTGAAATCCAGGAAATGCCATTTTTCTGTCTCACAGAAATGGTCACTGAAGTACCCTTAAGTAAGAGTTTCAAAATCAAATTTTAGTTTTCTCTTATTTAGTTTTATTCAACCTCTTTCAAATCTATGTACACATTATGTGTATCTCTCTTACTATCTTCTGGCAGGTTACCCTCGGGAAGGTGAGGAATTTCCAAACTTAACCACCAGAGGATGGTGCAGATAGCCTTGTTGTAGAAGGTCACGACATACGCCATGCCGACGAACAGCAACACGATGGCCCCCATCATCCCTAGCCACCACGCCAACGCTATTTTGAACGCCTCAAACTGCAAACATAAAAATAGTCATCAGGGGAGGAGGCTCAGATATCTTTATGATGCATCAATGGTGAGTAGACTCTCCAATATGATGGCAATGGCATGAGCTGTACATGGCTACACAAGTGTCAAGTTAAGAACATTACAACTGGATACCAGCATCTAAGTGAAGGACCCTGTTCTACTTACCATAAGCAGCTTTACGACGGCGATGACAGGTACTACCAGACGTAGGGTGATGTTTAGCAATAGAACAAAGGCATAATACACAACACGCATAGCACGACAGTTGTACTCGCACATGGCTTCAGTGTTGAGAAGTCTAGGAAATGCCATTTTTCCGTCTCACAGATAAAGGAGATGGCCACTGAAGAACCCTTGAGTCAAAGTTTCAAAATCCTATTTTAGTTCTCTTTCATGCAAGGGGTGATATTTATACCTGGATGATGTCACGTGACACAATATGCAAATTAGTCACCTGCAGAGCTGAATAATATACCCCAGAGGCATCTTTATATGCAAATGTCATTTGACATCATTAGCATATAAGCAACTGTTGATTCAAAGACACAACTGTTTTGTTTCGATTTTTATTGACAGCTCAATTAGTTTCAAACATGTAATCCACATAGTCGACAATGCACTTCTTCATCTCTACAGCTGTATTCACCAGGCATAACTGGTGGTTATGCTTGCGGAAGGCAATGGAGTTACGATAGTGGTCCCGATACAGTCTGTCCGCATCTTCCTCCGTGAACGACACCCCCAGTCGGTGGCAGAGTTCTTTGTCGTACAGCTTGAACAAGTCATGGTACAGAACCACCATCGTTGCAGTGGAGCTTATCTTCAACTCTATTGCAAACACGTTCAATAGTTCTTGGGAGAATTCCACCTCTTCTACAGAGAAAAATGTACTCCATTCACCTATGCTGGTTCCTTTGGCTCCAACAAGGAAGTCTTTCAGTGCATGGAAACAATGATCCTTTATCAGTCTTCCGAGCAAGCCTTCACCGAAAGCCATTTCCAGTTGAGAAAACGAGCACTCCCATTGCAGTAGAACATAAACCATCGTCTGTGTATATCTTCTCGCAGAGTAGACACAATATTCCATTTCTGCCTCATTTCCTCCGATCACCTGATGTGCAGACAGATTCGCCATCAGGTCCTCGACTGTTTTCAAGTCAGACTCGACACAAAGAAGCCAGTTTGTGCCACTAGTGTTATGCCGTACAGTATTCCTGGTGAGAAAGCGTCGAAGGGTGTGAATCCCAGGAAATATGTCTGCCATTGTGCTCGATCCAAACAGAGAAATCACCCTCTGAAGTACCCCTGAGCACGAGTCGCAAAATCCAATTCCTGTTTAAGTGAAACCTTTTTCTGTAAACTGTCGGGTATGATCCGCGAATTAGGAAAGTGTTTCCTGAACAATCTTCCCCTGTGATGGATACTTTCAATTCCCATGTTCATTCAAGACAACAAATTATTGCGTTTCCTCGAGTTTTATTTCAGACAATAATGGGTAAGGATCATTTATCATTAGAGTTATCATCAAAACAGCCCTCGTCATAAAAAATGTCATCCAGAGGGTGTGATCTTTCTGTTAACAAAAGCGTCAGAACCAGAAGAAGTAACAGTGAGAACATGCAGTGCAACACCAGTTCGTCCATCTTCATTTCCGGCGATCGATTCAACAAATCATGCAGACGCTTTGGGGAGAATATCTTTCTCAATGCTTCTACTTGCAGCAGGAAGTCATTCAGCTCTTTGAAGCGTTCTTCCCTCACAATTTTTGCCGGCACGCCATCACTGAATACTCTTTCCAATTCAGCGAATGTGCAATCCCATCGGAGTAGAACAAAGGTATTTCTTCTTGCAGAATAGACAAGTGTATCGGATGTAGGCAGATGCACTAGCATGTCCTCCGCTGATTTCTTATCACACTGAAGACAAAGAAGCCAGCTTGGACCATGGGTTTCAGATGTGACAGCAGTCTTGGCAAGGAAGCGTTCAAGGGCATGAGGAAACATTTTCTTCTGAACAAAAATAATGTTAGTCCCCTAAATCCACTAAGCAAGAGCTTCAAAATCCAATTTCAATTCTCAATGAACAATCAGTTGTTATTTCTGACAAAAAGCTGTACTTGTTTATCCAACCAACAGTTATGGAGATCAATACGAAAACAACCATGAATCTTTCTCCCATTTTCCTGCTATGTGGTATTTGTTCAGTCACAACCCTTCTTACAAGTTTGATTCCTTCCGACTCTAATTCAGCTCTTCTCTCTTTGATATCATCCGTGCAGGCAGTCAGAAACCTCTTTTCCCCCATCATCACCATCAACCACTTCAATTGTCTCTGAATCAGAAGAAGAATCATTCCTTGATCGAGAGTGCATCATACTGTTTTGAGTTTTTTGTTCCTCCCTCAAGAAAATTAACCAGCTTCTCAGTTGCCCACTGTTAGAAAATGAGTACTGGGAATGAGCATTTCATGGAAACTTCCATTTAAGTTGGAACCAGTCAAACAGTTTTCACACAGAAATTCCCATCCAGATCTTACATGTGGGAACAATGAGCAAACACATTTTTCATTTCTGTTCTTTTATTTCCTTCTGGTCTCATCTAGAATATTGTCCATGCCCCGAAGGGCCACATATCTCCACCACCACCTCTTATGATCTCTGAATTCCGTAGCATTCCAAGCAGCAAGGCACGAAACTGATTTCTGGTTTCAACCCTCCTGTAATAGAACTGCTCTGGAATGTAATCTGCCACTGCGTGGGTCCATTCGAGATATTCAGCAGATTTCTTGAGAAGGGTATCGTGCACCAAAGCATCACGAGTCAGAACGAAATGCACAAATCCTAATCCGTCTTCTCGCTTGTTGCTCGTGTAATGAAACAAGAAATGCTCAATAAATCCTAAGTAGTCCAGGAACTGACACAGTGCTTTTAACATGTGGTTCAATTTTTCTGGTAGGAGAGCAGAGTTTGTCTGTCCTTTTTTCAGGCAGCAAACAAATTCCTCCATGTCGAAAATTCCAACTGGAATCGAATAGTGTATTGTGTCTGCAAACCCAAACCTTTTTCTTTTCACGCATGCCACAAGATCCATTGCATCAGCCGAGTCATCCA
The DNA here is from genome assembly GCA_947462335.1 of Harmothoe impar. Lineage (NCBI taxonomy): Eukaryota > Metazoa > Annelida > Polychaeta > Phyllodocida > Polynoidae > Harmothoe > Harmothoe impar. Next base: position 37,934,849 of record OX381710.1, read on the forward strand.
GCAAGACAAAGTCATCTATAATCATGTTGATTTTTTCATCGGTGTCACAAGAACGCCACTCGTCCATAACCCATTCCATTTTCACCATGGCCGAATCACGAGTGTCCAAGCCAAGTGCTGGATCTCCACTGAATTGGATTTTCATGAAGGGAATCTCATTTGGAAGCATTGCAGAAAGATGCTTTTTCATTGAAAGATCGATAAAAATGAAACAGTTTTTTCCTTACGTTTTTATTATTCCACAAATTCACACTAAGGATTCTAGACTGATATCATTCATATTCAAATGAGTGTTCTTCCTTGAGAAGAACGCTCAACAGATCAGCTTCTTTCCGGACTTGTCTAGCCACTGCAAATCTGACATAGGAGCTGGGGTTGGACACCACTTGAGTTGCAAGGTCGAAACATGCGCGTACGAAACGGTGAACTGATATCAGACGATGACATTCTTCTGTTGCCACCGTTCCCTTTCTGCAACAGGATCTGCCAGTCTTTCGGATTCTAGCCGTCTGAGAATCTTGTTAAACTGGTTGAGTAAAAGATAAGCATAGACTTTCTCAGCCAAGGCTTTCTCGGTCTTTCTCTGTCACCAGTATCCATTTGTACTGAACCTTCAGCCAGAATGGGATAATTGATGTCAAACTCTAGGTAGAATCTATTTGCTTTGAACCTTCGCACCCTGATTCCATCTACGTCTGGCTGTTTGGTCTGTTCCATTCTCACAGGTAACTCCTTGTAATCATACTCTCAGCCAGACCCATATGCATGCTTCCTATCTTCAGCAATTTTTCCTGAGGAAGTCACATGGCACACCTAATTTGCATATAAAGATGATTTGACTACAACCCTGCCTCTGAGGTAGATTATTAACATGCAAATTAGTTAGGTGACTTATTTGCATATATGGGTCACATGACATCATGCAGGTATAAATATAGCCCCCTTCACGAGAGACAGCATTACACTTCAGCGACCATGGATGAAGACAGAGACGGGGAATTGCTTCTCATACTGCAGGATGAACTAGAGTACAGCACTCCTGTTTCCAGTGAAGAGGATACATATTTTCCATACGAAGATACTCGAATCTTGACCTTCAACAAGACAAGTCAAACGGATACTTACAATTGGATAGAACAGGGAACTGACCCTCTGTCAGTCTGTCTGAAGGAGCTGATAAAACTTCTGGAATGGTCAAACGTTACTTACTTTGTCATTGAACATCTTAATGGAGAGAACCTCGTTCAAATAGTGTTGCATGCTGGGAAAGTGATCCTGACGGACAGCGGCTTTAAACCGGTCTCAGAAACAGAAGAGTACAATCATGTCATGGAGAGAATAGAAGGTTGCACTTTCATCGAGAACAGGACCCAGTTCCGATCATTTTTGCAGGGCTTGCTCTCAAATGTCAACATGGTTTATGCAGGAATTGATTTCATGTGGCCGTTTCATAGTTGGACACAGTGACTGATAAACAAAAGGCCCTCTTCAGGGCCCCATACAATCCAAAAGGTTTTTTAATCTCATCTTGAATTCATATTGGGATTGGGTCATTGTTTTTGGGTAAATTTTTTTTGGGAGGAAATGGGTGTCACATTCATTCAGCCAGAGACACAGTTTTCATCACAGGTGAATCAATGCGATTTGGTTCCTTCTGATTTTACAAATAACTTGTTCAAGTTTGGCCTTTCCCTTCCTGATTTTACCCTTTGTTCCCACTGTTGCATCTTGCTTATATGCTAATGAAGTCACACCATTGTCCTTAATTTGCATATAAAGACCCACCTCCCTTTCCACCCAAGAGGCTGGTTCATCAACCACCACCACCTTTACCACCATCTGGAGACCTTGGCATACAGGTGCAGATGGTCCTTCCTCTGAAGAAAAACTAACAGCTGACAGATTTTCCATATTATCCGAAAAGTTTTTAGATGAACCATGAGTAATAGACCTATACAGTTATCATCATTTATGATGCACTGCACAGTACTATAGTAGTACAGTAATTGCATAGTGGCAAGTTTGACATAGGAAAAATGCTAAAGAATTTTCAAATGACAGTATGTGTGTAGAGGTATTGACTTTGGTTTGTTATCGGCCTGTGGAATCCTAGATGGATCCGGCCTACAAAAATTAGTAGTTGTTCTCTGTGTTAGTACAACGACCTAACTATGTTAGTATGATCAGCTCCTCCTCCGTGTATGTCCTATATATCAATTATATTACCATAAATAAGGTGTTGCTACATGCTATAAGTATATAAGTCATGATAAAGAGTGATGTAATATAAGTACTTATATATATATAGGTAAGTATCATATAGTGTGTGAAGTAAATATATTGTGAGAGGTAAAATATGGTATAAATGGACGGTTATATGTAGTACGGCTAAGCATTACGGCACGAAACTGTAGCATGCGTGTATAGTGGCGCCATCTTACAATTTACGTGGAAACAGTATCAAGTGAAAGCCAAAAAATAGGCCCTTGTCAGGGCTCCCATAGTATCTGTTTTTAGACATGTTTATTCTCAACAGACATTTTGGGTTTCGTGTGATTCATCGGATGAGTGTTTATCCTTGAGTAAAACTGCTGATGGATGGACTTCTTTCCCTGTGCGAGCGGGGGTCGGGCACCACTCTATTTGCAAGGTTCATATTTGCCAAACGATGTACAATAGTGTGAATAAATTGAACAGACTCGAACAGATTGTGTTGTTTGACTTTTATTTCAGTGTGTCAGGGATGGCCAGCCTTTACCCCTTACTATAAAAATGCACCTGTTTGTCTGGTTGGCAGCTGCCAACAGTGATGACCAGCCTTGTCACCTCCTTTACCCCTACCACTAAATGCCAAACGATGTACCGATAGTGTGAATAAATACCTCAAACTCACAAGGGTTGTGTTGATTGACTTTTATTTTGGTGTGCCGCTTCCAACGGTGATGGCCAGCCTCTGCTCCTTACTATAAAAATGCACCTGTTTGTTTAGTTGGCAGCCCCATCCTCGCTGCCAACAGTGATGACCAGCCTTGTGCTTTGTCACCTCCTTTACCCCTACCTACACTAAGAGCTAAATGCACCTGTTTTTCTAGTTGGCAGCCTCATCCTCGCTGCCAACAGTGATGACCAGCCTTGTGCTTTGTCACCTCCTTTACCCCTACCTACACTAAGAGCTAAATGCCTACCTACACCAAGAGCTAAATGCCTACCTGCACTAAGAGCTAAATGCCTGCCTACACTAAGAGCTAAATGCCTACCTACACTAAGAGCTAAATGCCTACCTACACTAAGAGCTAAATGCCTACCTACACTGAGAGCTAAATGCACCTGTTTTCTAGTTGGCAGCCCCATCCTTGCTGCCAACAGTGATGACCAGCCTTGTGCTTTGTCACCTCCTTTACCCCTACCTACACTAAGAGCTAAATGCCTACCTACACCAAGAGCTAAATGCCTACCTGCACTAAGAGCTAAATGCCTGCCTACACTAAGAGCTAAATGCCTACCTACACTAAGAGCTAAATGCCTACCTACACTAAGAGCTAAATGCCTACCTACACTGAGAGCTAAATGCACCTGTTTTTCTAGTTGGCAGCCCCATCCTCGCTGCCAACAGTGATGACCAGCCTTGTGCTTTGTCACCTCCTTTACCCCTGCCTACACTAAGAGCTAAATGCCTACCTACACTAAGAGCTAAATGCCTACCTACACTAAGAGCTAAATGCACCTGTTTTTCATTACAGTGTTTGTGTGTTCGTGTGTGTGTGTGTGTGTGTGGTGTATTTTACACTCCCTGAAATAGTTATACAAACTAACAGAGGATCACAGTTCTGTGTCCTTAATTTTCCCCATAGAGCACAGGACAACACAGGACAACACAACATAGAAACACATAAGAGGGGATAGAGGAATAGAGGAGACAGAATGCCAGTGGCCCCACCCTCGCCACTGGCTGTCACAACCAACCAAGCGCAAAGGCCTGCTATGTTGTGTCCTGCGTACCGGACAGCTGAAAGGGAAAGTGTTGATTAGACATGAAGTGCATCCTGTACTGGATACAAAAGTTGTTAGAGATGTATGGAATGCATCCTGTACTGGATACAAGAGAGAGAAGAAAAAAATGCAAAAAAAATTTCCAGTGGCCCCTCCCTCGCCACTGGCCGTCGCAACCAACCAAGCGCAGAGGCCTGCTATGTTGCGTCCTGCGTACCCGACCAGCCAGATGCATTACTCACTGCGGCCAACACAGCTGGAGCTGACAATGGAGTGTGCCGGTAGCAAGGAAAGGAGAGAGACATACCGGGCGACTTAGTATAGCTGTCTCTTCACCCAAACTTTAAAGCCACATTATCCATTCCCAGTTCCACCGGTTCTTTTCCGTGGTTTCCATGCACTGACTAATGTAATTTTGATCAACATAAAATAGCCAGAGCAAATAAGAATCAATGCTAAGACACATGCAAAAGCAGAGAGACATACCGGGCGACTTAGTATAGCTGACTCTTCAGTGCTAGTCCATGTGCGCATCGACTACCCTAGCATGCCCGAGGCACCGCAGATATAGCACTGACTCTTCGAACGTGTCCATGACGCTTACCAGGCGGAGCATGAGTATATCTCAGAGTCAGAATATTGCATACTGGTGCTACATACAATATACATCAGTATATTTTCAGTGTATGCAGGTCTGATCATGGCAGAGTGCTTGTCCACTCTAGATCCTCTCGGCTGCTCAAGAAACAAAGAACGACAAAAGGCAACCCTTTGTGGGGGTTCAAACAAGGCTTTGAAAAAGGAAAAGAAAAAACAAATGCGTACCGGGCCAGGCTACTTTCATCTGCCAGCAGGTCAAGACGTTCACAGTTCCCTGATCCATGGGTCTAATGTCCGCAGGCAACGGGCTACAGTCCATAACGGAGTTCCCTAACCCATGGACCTAATGTATACGGACAACGGGCTACAGTGCGAACGCTCGAGTCTACCTTGGGATGTTTTGCCAAATTTAGACAAAAAGGACCGAAAGTGATGTCAAAAAAAAATTCCAGTGGCCCCACCCTCGCCACTGGCCGTCGCAACCAACCAAGCGCAGAGGCCTGCTATGTTGCGTCCTGCGTACCCAACCAGCCAGATGCATTACTCACCGCGGCCAACACAGCTGGAGCTGACAATGGAGTGTGCCGGTAGCAAGGAAAGGAGAGAGACATACAGGGCGACTTAGTATAGCTGTCTCTTCACCCAAACTTTAAAGCCACATTATCCATTCCCAGTTCCACCGGTTCTTTTCCGTGGTTTCCATGCACTGACTAATGTAATTTTGATCAACATAAAATAGCCAGAGCAAATAAGAATCAATGCTAAGACACATGCAAAAGCAGAGAGACATACCGGGCGACTTAGTATAGCTGACTCTTCAGTGCTAGTCCATGTGCGCATCGACTACCCTAGCATGCCCGAGGCACCGCAGATATAGCACTGACTCTTCGAACGTGTCCATGACGCTTACCAGGCGGAGCATGAGTATATCTCAGAGTCAGAATATTGCATACTGGTGCTACATACAATATACATCAGTATATTTTCAGTGTATGCAGGTCTGATCATGGCAGAGTGCTTGTCCACTCTAGATCCTCTCGGCTGCTCAAGAAACAAAGAACGACAAAAGGCAACCCTTTGTTGGGGTTCAAACAAGGCTTTGAAAAAGGAAAAGAAAAAACAAATGCGTACCGGGCCAGGCTACTTTCATCTGCCAGCAGGTCAAGACATTCACAGTGTGAACGCTCGAGTCTACCTTGGGATGTTTTGCCAAATTTAGACAAAAAGGGCCGAAAGTGATGTCAAAAAAAAATTCCAGTAGCCCCACCCTCGCCACTGGCCGTCGCAACCAACCAAGCACAGAGGCCTGCTATGTTGCGTCCTGCGTACACACCGGACAGCTGAAAGGCAAAGTGTGGATTAGACATGCAATGAAACAAAGTGCACAGGTAAACAATGGGTTAGTAGCACACACACATTCACACAATGGTTCTGACATAGGAGGCCAATCTAATGTCAGACCCATATGGAATGCAAACCTCAGTCAGTGTGCCAAGTTACAAACAAGATGCTCTGTGCCCCGGGAAAACACAGAGCAACTTCAACAAGCAACTCAGTTCTGTCCCGGGAAAACAGAACCAAGTCCAAGTCAATTAAGTTTGGAACTCGTCACAACTGTCTGAAGCTTGACATTCGACTGGAGAGTCTCTCGACCTCCCTGAAGTACCCTCGGTGGTGAGCTGCAAAATCCAATTTTGGTTTGAGCAAATCAGCTTCAAAATTCAATTCCTACTTGCATCAAAAGCTGGTTCACATGGGTTTCAATGGTAAAACTGGCAAGTTAGCCTCAATACATCAGGTTGTAAAATCAGGAAGAAACAGATATTTCATTGTTTCATCTATTTGGGACTACATCTGGATTTCTACAAGTTGAGAGAAATATACCCAATACATCAAGTTTTGCAATGAAGTGCCATGTAGTGTACTGGAAGATGAGCAATATTGTGCAGTCAGGAAACATTTGATCAGACCTTTGATCACAAGAATGGTCATAGCTGCAAGTTGAAGGAATGATATACCCATTTCATCAAGTTATGCAATGTAGTGCCATGTAGTGCCATGTAGTGTTCTGAAACAGGTGGGTGATTTCATATGTATATCCTGTGACAGCATGCAGATTTTAGAAGTATTCCCTGAGACAACTGTTTGATTATTTCCTACGACAGCTGGTTAGTTAGTGTATGTATTCCCTGATACAATCAGTTGAGAATAGATACATTCCCTCAGATTTACTTCTTGTCACTGACAGCAAACAGCACAGTTCTGGTGGTGGAGGTGGTGGCAGACAGGCTATATACTGTATCTAACACTACCCAGTGGGCCAAGTAATGAAAGTGTCAGGAATATGACTTTTCATCACAAGAATGGTCATACCTCTAGATTTATTGGGAGCACATGGAACAGCAACCACTCGAATTAAAGGAATGATCTTCTTTACAATCTGGCCAAAATTGGGCAAGTTAGCCTCAATCCATCAAGTTGTTCAATCAGGAGAAAACAGATATTGTTTCACCTATTTGGGACAACATCTACAGGTTGGGAGAAATATACCCAATGCATCAAGTTCTGCAATGTAGTGCCATGTATTGTCTTGGAAGATGAGCAACATTGTGAAGTCAGGAAATATCTGATCAGACCTTTCATCACAAGAATGGTCAAACCTCTAGATTAAGTGGGAGCACATGGAACAGCAAATACTCAAATTGAAGGGAATGATCTTCACTATACTTCCAATTGGCCCTCATGAACCAACCCTCACTGCAGTACCAGGCAAAGCCCAGTCACAAAAACAGCCCAAGGATTTTCCATAGCCAGTTGGAAGACTGTCAATGACATCTCACAACTAACAGAGCTCATGTTTGGTTCAAACCTGAGGAAATATCTGATCAAAGGCAAAGATAACAGCCCAAGGATTTTCCATAGCCAGTTGGAAGACTCTCAATAACATCTCACAACTAACACAGCTCATGTTTGGTTCAAACCTCAGGAAATATCTGATCAAAGCTTTCATCACAAGAATGGTCAAACCTCTCGATCTGATGGGAGCTCATGAATGTGCAACCTTTCATCACAAGAATGGTCAAACCTCTAGATTTATTTGGAGCACATGGAACAGCAACCACTCGAATCGAAGGAAAGATCTCCTCGATCAACTGGCTAAATTTGGACAACTTACTGACAGCAAAGAGCACAGTTCTGGTGGTGGAGGTGGTGGCAGACAGGCTATATACTGTATCTAACACTACACAGTGGGCAAAGTAATGAAAGTGTCAGGAATGAGGTGAGGTGATCATCTCACATGTGAGAGAGATATACTCAGTACATAAAGTTATGCAATTTAGAGCAATGTAGTGTTCTGGAAGATGAGCAATATTGTGAAGTCAGGAAATATCTGATCAGGCCTTTCATCACAAGAATGGTCATACTTCTAGATTTAGTTGGAGCACATGTATGGAACAGCAACCACTCGAAGTGAAGGGTATGATCTTCTCTACAATCTGGCCAAAATTGGGCAAGTTTGCCTCAATCCATCAAGTTGTACAATCAGGAAAAAACAGATATCGTTTCACCTATTTGGGACAACATCTACAGGTTGAGAGAAATATACCCAATTCATCAAGTTATGCAATGTAGTGCCATGTAGTGTACTGGAAGATGAGCAATATTGTGAAGTCAGGAAATATCTGATCAGACCTTTGATCACAAGAATGGTCATAGCTGCAAGTTGAAGGAATGATATACCCATTTCATCAAGTTATGCAATGTAGTGCCATGTAGTGCCATGTAGTGTTCTGAAACAGGTGGGTGATTTCATATGTATATCCTGTGACAGCATGCAGATTTTAGAAGTATTCCCTGAGACAACTGTTTGATTATTTCCTACAACAGCTGGTTAGTTAGTGTATGTATTCCCTGATACAATCAGTTGAGAATAGATACATTCCCTCAGATTTACTTCTTGTCACTGACAGCAAACAGCACAGTTCTGGTGGTGGAGGTGGTGGCAGACAGGCTATATACTGTATCTAACACTACACAGTGGGCCAAGTAATGAATGTGTCAGGAATATGACTTTTCATCACAAGAATGGTCATACCTCTAGATTTATTGGGAGCACATGGAACAGCAACCACTCGAATTAAAGGAATGATCTTCTCTACAATCTGGCCAAAATTGGGCAAGTTAGCCTCAATCCATCAAGTTGTTCAATCAGGAGAAAACAGATATTGTTTCACCTATTTGGGACAACATCTACAGGTTGGGAGAAATATACCCAATGCATCAAGTTCTGCAATGTAGTGCCATGTATTGTCTTGGAAGATGAGCAACATTGTGAAGTCAGGAAATATCTGATCAAACCTTTTATCACAAGAATGGTCAAACCTCTAGATTTAGTGGGAGCACATGGAACAGCAACCACTCAAATTGAAGGGAATGATCTTCACTATACTTCCAATTGGCCCTCATGAACCAACCCTCACTGCAGTACCAGGCAAAGCCCAGTAACAAAAACAGCCCAAGGATTTTCCATAGCCAGTTGGAAGACTGTCAATGACATCTCACAACTAACACAGCTCATGTTTGGTTCAAACCTGAGGAAATATCTGATCAAAGGCAAAGATAACAGCCCAAGGATTTTCCATAGCCAGTTGGAAGACTCTCAATAACATCTCACAACTAACACAGCTCATGTTTGGTTCAAACCTCAGGAAATATCTGATCAAAGCTTTCATCACAAGAACGGTCAAACCTCTCGATCTGATGGGAGCTCATGAATGTGCAACCACTCAAATCGAAGGAAAGTTATCCTCGATCAACTGGCCAAATTTGGAGAACTTACTGAAAGCAAGCAGCACAGTTCTGGTGGTGGAGGTGGTGGCAGACAGGCTATATACTGTATCTAACACTACACAGTGGGCCAAGTAATGAAAGTGTCAGGAATACAGCAAACAGCACAGTTCTGGTGGTGGAGGTGGTGGCAGACGGGCTATATACTGTATCTAACACTACACAGTGGGCAAAGTAATGAAAGTGTCAGGAATAAGATGAGGTGTTCATCTCACATGTGAGAGAGAGATATACTCAGTACATAAAGTTATGCAATGTAGAGCAATGTAGTGTTCTGGAAGATGAGCAATATTGTGAAGTCAGGAAATATCTGATCAGACCTTTCATCACAAGAATGCCTCTAGATTTATTGGGAGCACATGGAACAGCAACCACTCGAATTAAAGGGAATGATCTTCTCTACAATCTGGCCAAAATTGGGCAAGTTAGCCTCAATCCATCAAGTTGTTCAATCAGGAAAAAACTGATATTGTTTCACCTATTTGGGACAACATCTACAGGTTGGGAGAAATATACCCAATGCATCAAGTTCTGCAATGTAGTGCCATGTAGTGTCTTGGATGATGAGCAACATTGTGAAGTCAGGAAATATCTGATCAGACCTTTTATCACAAGAATGGTCAAACCTCTAGATTTAGTGGGAGCACATGGAACAGCAACCACTCGAATTGAAGGGAATGATCTTCACTATACTTCCAAATGGCCCTCATGAACCAACCCTCACTGCAGTACCAGGCAAAGCCCAGTAACAAAACAGCCCAAGGATTTGCCATAGCCAGTTGGAAGACTGTCAATGACATCTCACAACTAACACAGCTCATGTTTGGTTCAAACCTGAGGAAATATCTGATCAAAGGCAAAGATAACAGCCCAAGGATTTTCCATAGCCAGTTGGAAGACTCTCAATAACATCTCACAACTAACACAGCTCATGTTTGGTTCAAACCTCAGGAAATATCTGATCAAAGCTTTCATCACAAGAATGGTCAAACCTCTCGATCTAATGGGAGCTCATGAATGTGCAACTTTTCATCACAAGAATGGTCAAACCTCTAGATTTATTTGGAGCACATGGAACAGCAACCACTCGAATCGAAGGAAAGATCTCCTCGATCAACTGGCTAAATTTGGACAACTTACTGACAGCAAAGAGCACAGTTCTGGTGGTGGAGGTGGTGGCAGACAGGCTATATACTGTATCTAACACTACACAGTGGGCAAAGTAATGAACGTGTCAGGAATGAGGTGAGGTGATCATCTCACATGTGAGAGAGATATACTCAGTACATAAAGTTATGCAATGTAGAGCAATGTAGTGTTCTGGAAGATGAGCAATATTGTGAAGTCTGGAAAAAATCTGATCAGACTTTTCTTTACAAGAATGGTCATACCTCTAGAAGTAGTGGGAGCTCATGGAACAACAACCACTCAGAGTAAAGGGAATGATCTTCTCTAAAATCTGGCCAAAATTGGGCAAGTTTGCCTCAATCCATCAAGTTGTACAATCAGGAAAAAACTGATATTGTTTCATCTATTTGGGACAACATCTACAGGTTGAGAGAAATGTACCCAATTTGAATGGAACAGCAACCACTTGAAGTGAAGGGAATGATCTTCTCTACAATCTGGCCAAAATTGGGCAACTTAGCCTCAATCTATCAAGATATACAATCAGGAAAAAACAGATATTGTTTCATCTATTTGGGACAACATCTACAGGTTGAGAGAAATATAACCAATGCATCAAGTCATACCTCTAGATTAAGTGGGAGCACATGGAACAGCAACCACTCAAATTGAAGGGAATGATCTTCACTATACTTCCAATTGGCCCTCATGAGCCAACCCTCACTGCAGTACCAGGCAAAAAACATCCCACAACTAACACAGCTCATGTTTGGCCTCAGGAAATATCTGATCAAACCTTTCGTCACAAGAATGGTCAAACCTCTCGATCTGATGGGAGCTCAAGAATGTTCAACCATGAAGGAAAGATCTCCTCAATCAACTGGCCAAATTTGGACAACTAACAGACAGCAAACAGCACAGTTCTGGTGGTGGAGGTGGTGGCAGACAGGCTATATACTGTATCTAACACTACACAGTGGGCCAAGTAATGAAAGTGTCAGGAATACAGCAAACAGCACAGTTCTGGTGGTGAAGGTGGTGGCAGACGGGCTATGTTCCGGGTTGAGTTGGGCAAGTTAGCCTCAATGCATGAACTTGTAATTGTTTCATCTATTTGGGACAACATCTGGATCTCTACAACTTGAGAGAAATGTACCCAACACATTAATTTTTGCAATGTAGTGCCATGTAGTGCACTGGAAGATGAGCAATGTTGTGAAGTCAGGAAATATCTGATCAGACCTTTCATCACAAGAATGGTCAAACCTCTAGATTTAGTGGGAGCACATGGAACAGCAACCACTCGAAGTGAAGGGAAGATCTTCTCTACAACCTGGCCAAAATAGGGCAAGTTAGCCTCAATTCATCAAGTTGTACAATCAGGAATAAACTGATATTGTCTCATCTATCTTGGACAACTCTCTTTCATTCTAACATTGCTCCCAAAACATACAAGTTTCAGTTTCACATCTTGCTGAGCAGATATGTAGTGTCCTGGAAGATGAGCAACATTGTGAAGTCAGGAAATATCAGATCAGACAAGAATGGTCATACCTCTAGATTCATTCGCGGCACATGGAACAGCAACCACTCGAAGTGAAGGGACCTTCTCTACAATCTGGCCAAAGTTGGGCAAGTTAGCCTCAATTCATCAAGTTGTACAATCAGGAAAAAACAGATATAGTTTCAACTATTTGGGACAGCATCTACAGGTTGAGAAAAATATACCCAATGCATCAAGTGATACCTCTAGATTTATTGGGAGCTCATGGAACAGCAACCACTCAAATTGATGGGAATGATCTTCACTATACTTCCAATTGGCCCTCATGAACCAACTCTCACTGCAGTACCAGGCAAAGCCCAGTACCAAAAACCGCCCAAGGATTTTCCATAGCCAGTTGGGAGACTGTCGAAAACATCCCAATGTAGTGCCATATAGTGTTCTGGAAGATGAGCAACATTGTGAAGTCGGGAAATATCTGATCAGACTTTTCATCACAAGAATAGTCATACCTCTAGATTTATTGGGAGCACATGGAGCAGCAACCACTCGAAGTGAAGGGATTGATCTTCGCTACAATCTGGCCAAAATAGGGCAAGTTAGCCTCAATTCATCAAGTTGTACAATCAAGAAAAAACAGATGTTGTCTCATCTATTTTGGACAACATCTACAGGTTTGGAGAAATATACCCAATGCATCAAGTTTTGCAATGTAGTGCCATGTAGTGTCCTGGAAGATGAGCAACATTGTGAAGTCAGGAAATATCTGATCAGACCTTTCATCACAAGAATGGTCATACCTCTAGATTTCTTGGGAGTACATGGAGCAGCAACCACCCAAAACGAAGGGAATGATCTTCTCTACAATCTGGCCAAATTTGGAGAATTTAGTTTCAGTTTTAGTGTCACATGTTGATCAGACCTTTCATCACAAGAATGGTCATACTTATAGATTTAGTTGGAGCACATGGAACAGCAACCACTCGAAGTGAGGGGACCTTCTCTACAATCTGGCCAAAATTGGTCCAGTTAGCCTCAATCCATGAAGTTGTACAATCAGGAAAAAACAGATATTGTCTCATCTATTTGGGACAACACCTACAGGTTGAGAGAAATATACCCAATTTATCAAGTCATACTTCTAGATTTATTGGGAGCTCATGGAACAGCAACCACTCAAATTGATGGCAATGATCTTCACTATACTTCCAATTGGCCCTCATGAACCAACTCTCACTGCAGTACCAGGCAAAGCCCAGTACCAAAAACAGCCCAAGGATTTTCCATAGCCAGTTGGGAGACTGTCGAAAACATCCCAATGTAGTGCCATGTAGTGTTCTAGAAGATGAGCAAAATTGTGAAGTTGGGAAATATCTGATCAGACTTTCCATCACAAGAATAGTCATACCTCTAGATTTATTGGGAGCACATGGAGCAGCAACCACTCGAAGTGAAGGGAATGATCTTCTCTACAATCTGGCCAAATTTGGAGAACTTAGTTTAAGTTTCAGTTTCACATGTTGATCAGACCTTTCATCACAAGAATGGTCATACTTCTAGATTTAGTTGGAGCACATGGAACAGCAACTACTCGAAGTGAAGGGACCATCTCTACAATCTGGCCAAAATAGGGCAAGTTAGCCTCAATCCATCAGTTGTACAATCAGGAAAAAACAGATATCGTTTCATCTATTTGGGACAACATCTAAAGGTTGAGAGAAATATACCCAATTCATCAAGTCATACCTCTAGATTTATTGGGAGCTCATGGAACAGCAACCACTCGAATTTAAGGGAATGATCTTTACTTCCAATTGGCCCTCATGAACCAACTCTCACTGCAGTACCAGGCAAAGCCCAGTAACAAAAACAGCCCAAGGATTTTCCATAACCAGTTGGAAGACTGTAAAAAAACATCCCACAACTAACAGAGCTCATGTTTGGCCTCAGGAAATATCTGATCAAACCTTTCATCACAAGAATGGTCAAACCTCTCGATCTGATGGCAGCTCAAGAATGTGCAACCACGAAGGAAAGATCTCCTCGATCAATTGGCCAAATTTGGACAACTAACAGACAGCAAACAGCACAGTTCTGGTGGTGGAGGTGGTGGCAGACAGGCTATATACTGTATCTAACACTACACAGTGGGCCAAGTAATGAAAGTGTCAGGAATACAGCAAACAGCACAGTTCTGGTGGTGGAGGTGGTGGCAGACGGGCTATGTTCTGGCTTAAATTGGGCAAGTTAGCCTCAATGCATGAAGTTGTAATTGTTTCATCTCTTTGGGACAACATCTGGATCTCTACAACTTGATAGAAATGTACCCAACACATTAATTTTTGCAATGTAGTGCCATGTAGTGCAGTGGAAGATGAGCAATGTTGTGAAGTCAGGAAACTTTTGATCAGACCTTTCATCACAAGAATGGTCATACCTCTAGATTTAATGAGAGCACATGAACATGCAACCACTCAAATCTAAGTGAATGATCTTCTATATAATCTGGCCAAAATTGGGCAAGTAAGCCTCAATCCATCAAGTTGTACAACCAGGAAAAAACAGATATTTCCTTGTTTCATCTATTTGGCTCAACTCTCTTTTATTCTCACATTGCTCCCAAAACATACAAGTTTCAGTTTCACATGTTGCTGAGCAGATATGTAGTATCCTGGAAGATGAGCAACATTGTGAAGTCAGGAAATATTTGATCAGACCTTTCATCACAAGAATGGTCAAACCTCTAGATTTAGTGGGAGCTCATGAATATGGAAACCACGAAGGAAAGATCTCCTCGATCAACTGGCCAAATTTGGACAACTTACTGACAGCAAACAGCACAGTTCTGGTGGTGGAGGTGGTGGCAGACAGGCTATATACTGTATCTAACAGTACACAGTGGGCCAAGTAATGAAAGTGTCAGGAACACAGCAAACAGCACAGTTCTGGTGGTGGAGGTGGTGGAAGACAGGCTATATACTGTATCTAACACTTTACAGTGAGCAAAGTAATGAAAGTGTCAGGAAAAGGTGAGGTGTTCATCTCACATGTGAGAGAGATATACTCAGTACATAAAGTTGTGCAATGTAGAGCAATGTAGTGTTCTGGAAGAATGGTCAAGCCCAATCCATCAAGTTGTACAACCTGGAAAAAACAGATATTTCCTTGTTTCATCTATTTGGCTCAACTCTCTTTCATTTTAACATTGTTCCCAAAACATACAAGTTTTAGTTTCACATGTTGCTGAGCAGATATGTAGTGTTCTGGAAGTTGAGCAAAAACAGCCCAAGGATTTTCCATAGCCAGTTGGAAGACTGTCAAAAACATCCCACAACTAACACAGCTCATGTTCGGTTCAAACCTCAGGAAATATCTGATCAAACCTTTCATCACAAGAATGGTCAAACCTCTAGATTTAGTGGGAGCTCATGAATATGGAAACCACGAAGGAAAGATCTCCTCGATCAACTGGCCAAATTTGGACAACTTACTGACAGCAAACAGCACAGTTCTGGTGGTGGAGGTGGTGGCAGACAGGCTATATACTGTATCTAACACTACACAGTGGGCCAAGTAATGAAAGTGTCAGGAAACCACAGTTCCGGTGGTGGAGGTGGTGGCAGACGGGCTATGTTTTGGCTTAAATTGGGCCAGTTAGCCTCAATGCATGAAGTTGTAATTGTTTCATCTATTTGGGACAACATCTGGATCTCTACAACTTGATAGAAATGTACCCAACACATTAATTTTTGCAATGTAGTGCCATGTAGTGCAGTGGAAGATGAGCAATGTTGTGAAGTCAGGAAACTTTTGATCAGACCTTTCATCACAAGAATGGTCATACCTCTAGATTTAATGAGAGCACATGAACATGCAACCACTCAAATCTAAGTGAATGATCTTCTATATAATCTGGCCAAAATTGGGCAAGTAAGCCTCAATCCATCAAGTTGTACAACCAGGAAAAAACTGATATTTCCTTGTTTCATCTATTTGGCTCAACTCTCTTTTATTCTCACATTGCTCCCAAAACATACAAGTTTCAGTTTCACATGTTGCTGAGCAGATATGTAGTATCCTGGAAGATGAGCAACATTGTGAAGTCAGGAAATATCTGATCAGACCTTTCATCACAAGAATGGTCAAACCTCTCGATCTGATGGGAGCTCATGAATGTGCAACCACTCAAATCGAAGGAAAGATCTCCTCGATCAACTGGCCAAATTTGGACAACTTACTGACAGCAAACAGCACAGTTCTGGTGGTGGAGGTGGTGGCAGACAGGCTATATACTGTATCTAACACTACACAGTGGGCCAAGTAATGGAAGTGTCAGGAATACAGCAAACAGCACAGTTCTGGTGGTGGAGGTGGTGGCAGACAGGCTATAAACTGTATCTAACACTTTACAGTGGGCAAAGTAATGACAGTGTCAGGAAAAAGATGAGGTGTTCATCTCACATGTGAGAGAGATATACTCAGTACATAAAGTTGTGCAATGTAGAGCAATGTAGTGTTCTGGAAGAATGGTCAAGCCCCAATCCATCAAGTTGTACAACCTGGTAAAAACAGATATTTCCTTGTTTCATCTATTTGGCTCAACTCTCTTTCATTTTAACATTGTTCCGTAAAACATACAAGTTTCAGTTTCACATGTTGCTGAGCAGATATGTAGTGTTCTGGAAGATGAGCAATATTGTGAAGTCAGGAAATATCTGATCAGACCTTTCATCACAAGAATGGTCATACCTCTAGATTTAGTGGGAGCACATGGAACAGCAACCACTCCAAGTGAAGGGAAGATCTTCTATACAATCTGGCCAAAATAGGGCAAGTTAGACTCAATTCATCAAGTTGTACAATCAGGAGAAAACAGATATTGTCTCATCTATTTTGGACAACTCTCTTTCATTCTAACATTGCTCCCAAAACATACAAGTTTCAGTTTCACATGTTTCTGAGCAGATATGTAGTGTCCTGGAAGATGAGCAACATTGTGAAGTCAGGAAATATCAGATCAGACAAGAATGGTCATACCTCTAGATTCATTCGGAGCACAGGGAACAGCAACCACTCGAAGTGAAGGGAATGATCTTCTCTACAATCTGGCCAAAGTTGGGCAAGTTAGCCTCAATTCATCAAGTTGTACAATCAGGAAAAAACAGATATTGTTTCAACTATTTGGGACAGCATCTACAGGTTGAGAAAAATATACCCAATGCATCAAGTGATACCTCTAGATTTATTGGGAGCTCATGGAACAGCAACCACTCAAATTGATGGCAATGATCTTCACTATACTTCCAATTGGCCCTCATGAACCAACTCTCACTGCAGTACCAGGCAAAGCCCAGTACCAAAAACAGCCCAAGGATTTTCCATAGCCAGTTGGGAGACTGTCGAAAACATCCCAATGTAGTGCCATGTAGTGTTCTAGAAGATGAGCAAAATTGTGAAGTTGGGAAATATCTGATCAGACTTTCCATCACAAGAATGGTCATACCTCTAGATTTATTGGGAGCACATGGAACAGCAACCACTCGAAGTGAAGGGAATGATCTTTTCCACAATCTGGCCAAAATTGGGCAAGTTACAGTTTCACATGTTGCTAAGCAGATATGTAGTGATTAGTGGGGCTACATGGGAATATGGATAAAGGATGACAACACAGAGTAAGTCAAATAGAAGATGGATACCTTCAAGATAAATGCAGTACAAACATGTATGTTTTGTCACAGTTTCTAACTAAGCTAAATTCATACAAGAATGCCACTAGAAAGATTAAATCGTATTCGCACCCACCTGTATCCTTTATGTGGTTCAACACCTTTTGGTAGGCTTTGTACTCCTCGCACATAATCTTCAGATCTTCTAATGACAATAACAACCCCATCCTTATACAGTGCCTCTGGGGTAGATTATGAACATATAAGTCAGGTGACTAATTTGCATATAAACTATATCATGGGTCACATGACATCATCCCTTGTCTGCATAGAGCCATGCATTGGGGTGGTTGCTAGGCATAGAAAGATTTTGTTGACATGTTGCCAAGGAGAAAGATTAATCATACAGACATGACAATCACACCATGAGGAGGCTAGACTATGATTTAGTGGGGGCACAAGAAGTCAGAATCTGCATAGAGCCATCCATTGGGGTGGTTGCTAGGCATAGAACATTTTTGTTGACATGTTGCCAAGGAGAAAGATTAATCATAGAGACGTGAAAATCACACCATGATGAGGCTAGACTATGATTTAGTGGGGGTACAAGAACTCAGAGTCTGCATAGAACCATCCACAGGGGTG
This sequence comes from Harmothoe impar, assembly GCA_947462335.1. NCBI lineage: Eukaryota > Metazoa > Annelida > Polychaeta > Phyllodocida > Polynoidae > Harmothoe > Harmothoe impar. The sequence goes on from OX381710.1 coordinate 37,953,230, forward strand.
GTTGCTAGGCATAGAACATTATTGTTGACATGTTGCCAAGGAGAAAGATTAATCATAGATACATGAAAATGACACCATAAGGAGGCTAGACTATGATTTAGTGGGGGTACAAGAACTCAGAGTGTGCATAGAACCATCCAATTGGGTGGTTGCTAGGCATAGAACATTATTGTTGACATGTTGCCAAGGAGAAAGATTAATCATAGCGACATGAAAATGACACCATGAGGACGCTAGACTATGATTTAGTGGGGGTACAAGAACTCAGAGTCTGCATAGAACCATCCATTTGGGTGGTTGCTAGGCATAGAACATTATTGTTGACATGTTGCCAAGGAGAAAGATTAATCATAGATACATGAAAATGACACCATGAGGAGGCTAGACTATGATTTAGTGGGGGTACAAGAACTCAGAGTCTGCATAGAACCATCCATTTGGGTGGTTGCTAGGCATAGAACATTATTGTTGACATGTTGCCAAGGAGAAAGATTAATCATAGATACATGAAAATCACACCATGAGGAGGCTAGACTATGATTTAGTGGGGGGACAAGAACTCAGAATCTGCATAGAACCATCCAATTGGGTGGTTGCTAGGCATAGAACATTATTGTTGACATGTTGCCAAGGAGAAAGATTAATCATAGCGACATGAAAATGACACCATGATGAGGCTAGCCTATGATTTAGTAGGGGTACAAGAACTCAGAATCTGCATAGAACCATCCATTTGGGTGGTTGCTAGGCATAGAACATTATTGTTGACATGTTGCCAAGGAGAAAGATTAATCATAGCGACATGAAAATGACACCTTGAGGAGGCTAGACTATGATTTAGTGGGGGTACAAGAACTCAGAGTCTGCATAGAACCATCCATTTGGGTGGTTGCTAGGCATAGACCATTATTGTTGACATGTTGCCAAGGAGAAAGATTAATCATAGCGACATGAAAATCACACCATGAGGAGGCTAGACTATGATTTAGTGGGGGTACAAGAACTCAGAGTGTGCATAGAACCATCCAATTGGGTGGTTGCTAGGCATAGAACATTATTGTTGACATGTTGCCAAGGAGAAAGATTAATCATAGCGACATGAAAATGACACCATGATGAGGCTAGCCTATGATTTAGTAGGGGTACAAGAACTCAGAATCTGCATAGAACCATCCATTTGGGTGGTTGCTAGGCATAGAACATTATTGTTGACATGTTGCAAAGGAGAAAGATTAATCATAGCGACATGAAAATGACACCATGAGGAGGCTAGACTATGATTTAGTGGGGGTACAAGAACTCAGAGTCTGCATAGAACCATCCATTTGGGTGGTTGCTAGGCATAGAACATTATTGTTGACATGTTGCCAAGGAGAAAGATTAATCATAGATACATGAAAATGACACCATGAGGAGGCTAGACTATGATTTAGTGGGGGGACAAGAACTCAGAATCTGCATAGAACCATCAACACAATGCCTGAGAACCTGGCAAAGAGTATGTTTCCAGGTGTTAGCATGAGTGTGGCCCCTGGGATAAATCAATCTTTAGTGTGACCGTGCCATGGTGATAAATATCACAGTTTGATGTTCTGTGTGCTTGCAGACAGCGACATTAGTAATAAGCCAGGCCTGCAATACTTTCTGCAGAGGCCAGTGAAAGCCTGGGATTGTGGGAGTACAAGGACAGTTTCCAGGGACCCCAGTGCATTGAGACTAAATGGGTATGCCAGGGTCTACGCATATGGCAACTGGTGGCAAAAACTGAAACTACCTAAAACCTTGATTAATGCATGTCTCCCTGTTGTATACTGTGAAAGTGTTTATTTTCAGGGGTTTGAATTTTCGCGAATGAGTAAAAATCGGCAAATTTGCGGGTATTTATTCCATACTTAAGCCCGGGACTTAAGCATATAAAAATTTCGTGGATTTTTCATTTCCGCGAAAATCGCGGAAAAATTATACCCAGCGAAATAAAGTACTTTCACATTATGTCTTAACTCACCTAAATTGGTACAGTCTTGGACCAATGGGTCATACAACATGAAATAAGTTTGAAATATGTTGGATACCGGTATGTCATATTCCTGTAATAGGCCATAGAAAAGGCATTTTTCAGTAGTATATATATAAGGATGTAACGTCTCTCACGCTCTGTTTTAGGAAAATACAGTGATATTCTATGGTACTTAATTGTAGCCCTTGTGAGGGGGATTTCTTGGGAAAAGCAGACCCATGGCAAGGGGGGTCTTGCACAAAATATAGCCTTGCCAGTCGCACATCGATGTATACAGGATCTTGTGTTACCCTCTACAGTGATTGCATGGAACCGAGGTCAGTTAAGCAGATGAAGGATGATAAAGGCTGACCTGTCTCTAGTGGATGGGGCTAGTAGTTGTAGGTCGACTACAACCACCAGCATGTTTTTAGCCTGGTCATTAATTATACAGCATTTATTTAATATATGGTTTTAAAAAAATCTGAAAGTGTGACGTCACATAATAATATACACCCCCCCACCCCCTTGTCACACTTTGTCACACAAAAAAAGACCCCCCCACCCCCTTGGGCGTGACATACTAAATGGATCACCCCTTATGTGTGTGGTTCAATGAGGGATGACTAGGGAAACATGTACTGTCTGTCTGTCAATTTCTGCATTGTACTTTGTGACAGGTATCCCTTAAGCCTAGAAGCACTAAAGTAGGGAGGAGAAGGTGGGTGGCTGAAGATGAGCTTGGTTGAGTGTGTGAGTGAGAGAGGGAAGGAGGGAGGGAGGGAGGTTGGAAATGAGGGAGGGGGAAGGGAGGGAGGAAGGAAGGGGGGGGAGGGGAGGGAAGGGAGGGAGGGAAAGAAAAAGGACAGATGGAATGAAGGAAGACAGGAGGGAGGGGGGAAGAGAGGGAGGAAAGAAAGGAAGAATGGAAGGACAGAAGTAATGAAGGGAAGGGAAGGGAAGAAGGGAAAGAGTAAGGGATGGAAGGATGGAAGGAAGGAAGGAAGGAAGGAAGGAAGGAAGGAAGGAAGGAAGGAAGGAGGGAAGGAAGGAGGAAGGGAGGAAGGGAAGGGGAGTGAAGGGAGGGGAGGGAAGGGAGGGAAAGAAAGAAGGACAGATATAATGAAGGAAGAAAGGAAGGAGGGAGGGAGGGAAGGAGAGAGAGGGGCGGGGAGGGGGAGGGAGGGGGGGAAGAGTGAGGGAGGGACGAACGGACGGAGGGATGGAGGGAGGGACGGAGGGAAGGAGGGAGGGAGGGAGGGAGGGAGGGACGGTTAGAGGGAGGGACGGTTGGAGGGCGGGAGGGAGAGGAGGGAGAAGGGGTGAGAGAGCGGGGACAGGGAGGGAGAGACCTGAGTTACAGGTATCACAAAACTGAATGCTAAGGTGTATAAGACGTGTCAGGGTTTGGGAAGAATCGGTAGCAGACCTACATGATTTATGTGAAATCCCACCTTTGGCAGAGCGCAGAAAAGAGCTCCTCGTGTCTCTGTTCTATACTAGATCTAAGAAATCCCCCCCCAGCCTCAAGTAACAGGACTAGAGGTAACAACAAGCTAAACTACCCTGTTCCCTTTCCCTACAAATCAAGGTTTAAAAGATCCCCTCACTACAGAGGAATCAAACGTTGGAATGCACTCCAACATCATATTCAAAGTGCGACTTCAAAGGCAGCATTCAAAGTCAAAACCAAAAGCTGGTATAGTACTAATATGGCAGGCAAAAGGGAGACCTTACTAGAACTTAGAAATAGAAGGCGAAGGTAAAGACAATGTTACTTGATTCATGATACTACTGATCTATGTTACTACTCATTCAAGTTACTACTCACTCATGTTACTACTCACTACTCATTTATGTTACTAAGGGTGAAAGTCTAAACTGCTTATTGTACAACTCCAATGTTCAAAGAGTGTCAACTGAAAACCACTTATCCTTTCTATTCTACTCATCATGTATAAGGGAGGGTTGATGTTTTAAAATTTCCTCATTTCATCTGTAAAAACTCATCCTGTAGAAAGTATACAAGTTAGCTAACTTAAAGGGTTAGACCTCTAGGAGTAGAGCATGTAGTTCATAACTCTGCTACTAAACTGTGCTACTCAAATTCCAGATCGATTTTTACTTCACAAGTTTTACACCAGAGGGCAAAAGTATGTGACCCAGGTGATTTTACCCCAATCCAGGTGACCCTTCAGATGTGGCTGTAAACAAGTCCCCATGCACACCAAAGGCCTGCTAGTAGACTGAGTGTGCTAACAGCCTTCAGACATACACTGTAAAAAGTGTTTCTAATTTAAACACATAAATTTATCCACACACATTAAAGTTCAACACTTTCACTGAATCTCAGCATCTAAACACTTTCTTCTGTCAGCAGGTAGGCCTACAGGGATATGGCCACTGGTTATGGATGGGCCTACAAAAGTGAAACAACAGTGGGCAAGGCCAGTTTGGCTGGCTCACTGGAATATTCTGGACAGCACTATCTACTCATTATTCTGGACATTATCTAAATTACCAATGGATGTTAAACAACATTATAGGTACTGTATTTGACTAAGAAGAGCCTGTATATGGGCAAGAGCCTGTAGAAGGGGTAGGAGAATAATACCAGTGGGCTAGCCAAACTGCTATCACACACCATTTTTCACTGGTGAAGCTTACCCATCACTGGCGGCCATATTCCTGCACATGTTTACACAAAAAAGATTAGATTTTGCCATCAATATGTTTGGGTGAAAGTGTTTAAAGTTCATACACATTTTTTATAGTGTATGGGTGAAGGGTGCAGTGAGCAGTGGGACCAGGTGATCATGCTGCCCTGGCCAGGTGACTTCAGTAAGGGGACCATGTATCAGGCTTTGCTTGGAATTAAATAGTCTATAAAAGAATAATAAAACTATAGCACCCTCTTAGATTTGATGGTTACATATTGGCTTCTAGGTATACAAGTTGTGCAATGATATCATTGTGTATAGATGTTCTTTTTTTACCCAAAATAATAGCATGTGGCCTATTCAAGGGGGAGTATACCGTTTTCTGTGGGCACACTGGTGGCAGTCAGTACACTGGTGGGTATCACTAGCACTCAATTCTATACCACTGGCAGAGTGCAACTGCTGGTCACACCAGTGAAACTTGTCTAGACCAGAGGGCTGCTGGAAAGGAACAACAAGCAAACTATTTGTTGGTTGCCTGAGCCTTTATAGCGATGACTCTGGTTTCTCCGTATGGGCGGCCATGTTAGTTCTGAGCTCGCAATCTATCGTGAGACTTAGGCAGTGACCAGACAGTCACACACCATAGCTTCCGGGGAACAGGCTACAATACGAGAGCAGAACCAAGGTCTCACGAGATTGCTAGTGTCCGTGTATACAGAGTGGTTACGGGAACAAGTCCGATCCCGGTATAGCCCTATACATGGGGTACTGGTGCTGGGGAATACAGGCTCACAGGGCTAGGATATATCTGCATGTGGTTGATTCTGTTTGGGGGATTCTAAATATAACTGGAGTGTTATATAAACTCAACAACCCTGCCAGAGAATTTTACGATTTAGGTTGAGTTTTCTGGCCCTTTAATAGTCTGTGACAACTCACACAGCTAAAAGTCGGACTCTATGCCTGAACACAACATACTGTACTACACTCAAGTTACGTTATGGATGATTGGTGCAGAACAGGGATTGGTCACATGACTAGACAAGAATTTTATTTAAAGCATCCCTCTAGAAAGGTATGAATTTTAAATTTAAAAAAAAAGAAGATAAAAGATGTTTAAAATGATAGAAGATGAAATCCTATAGTCAAGATCTTTTTCTTTTTTTAAAGAAACATTCAAAAAAAACGCATTTGGGTCTACTGGGGTATACAGCACTTAATGTACTCAATTTTCCTGAAAACTATTATTGCACATACCAACTTCAATGCACCATAAAAAGATAACCAAGACACTTGTAGTGCCAATTTTTTCAGGGAAGTTCCTTTATGACATATGGATTCAGAAATGATAACTCATACACCTGCACCTCAAACTTTATTTTTGACCTTTCCAACATGTGAAATGCAAGACTTAACTGAGAGTGTGCTCTAAAGTTATCAACCCTTTAAATGTCAGACTATGGCATTCTACACATCTAATCACTGAGTTTTACTACTGCCAAAAGATATGAGCTACTCTGTTATGACCCGTCTTGGATAACTAAAAAATATTTCAACAAGTCCCTAACCGTATGTATTTATCAATGAATAATTATTATTTTGAATGCAAAGTGTATCTTTTGATCCTATGTATGTATGGCTATGGTTTTGATTACAAATGGTTGGCAACATTCTTTTCTATGTTGCAAAATATAGAAAAAAAGACAATTAATTTATTTAGTGTTTTTCCCCCTAAGTTTGTCATGGCTCATTGGTTTCACCTATGACTATTAATTTTTATGGATTGATCATGTCCCAGATCATCTCCTCTAATCATCTGAGAAGTTTGGTTGGGATATTATTGGTAAATTTTTCATAAAGTTCAAACGTGTTTAAAAAATGGGGTCTGCACCATATGCAGCCATAGTTAAGGGTGTCCTATCCTCAAATGTCAATATATCAAAATCTAGCATTATGAGGTATTGATTTTCTTGCTTCTATCACATCATTATATTTCAAATTAATGTAATCCCAAGAGATTAAGAGATATTGTTGGTAGAATAGAATTGAGCGAACCCTGGTGTATACTGTGATGTTAACGACGAGCGTATCTAGGTCGGAAGTAATTTATTCAACACTCATGATTATGACGTCACTACCGCGCAGCGTCTCTGACTGCGTTCCCGCGTCGGCAATACTAGCTAACATGACATCCCCCTTTTTCTCTACAAGTGGGAAACAATATATATAAAATGATGACTCAGTCTTTTGAGTGTATTATAATAAAGGTATGTATGTAAAAATACAATATGATAATTGAGTCTCTTTTCAATTCCTTGTTGGTAGCGTGTGAGTCTTTGTTCCGAATGTGATTTGAACAGCTTTAGTGTATGTAGAATGATAAACATGTTAAACAATATATGTAAGATAGTAACTCAGTCTTTTGAGTATAATGTTGATATATGAACACAATATGATAGTTGAGTCTTTTTCCAATCCTCTTTGGTATCATGTGAGTCTTTAGCATATATGTAGAATGATAAACATATTAACCATAATATAATATTTCAGTCTCTGCTGTATGTCTTTGGTGGCTGCATGTACAGTCTCTTGATTAGAACACATTTAGTCCTTGGCTGGTACTTTAGCATTAAACATATGGTAAACACATACTAGATTCAATACACAATGAGGATATCTTCTCCCTTTTTACACTGAAAAAAAATATCAATATTATTTTCAAATTATAATGCAATTTCTCAGTCTCTTGAAATTTTCCTTGTTAACGTCTCTGTATTCTCCTCTCACATTCTATATGCGACTTGGTATACACATACAATACATCTCCTTTTGATAACATAATGTCAATGTTACAGTCCTTTTAATGCCACTTGGTGTTAAGCGACCCTGCACCGTTTCTGGAACACACCTACATCTAGGCATGCTGAACACTGCCGCTGTTTCTGGAACACACCTACATTTAGGCATGCTGAACACTGCTGCTGTTGAGGACGCACACCTACATTTAGGCATGCTGAACACTGCTGCTGTTGAGGTCGCACACCTACATTTAGGCATGCTGAACACCGCTGCTGTTGACAAACACACCTGGATGTCAGGTGCATATTCTGCTGCTGTTGACGAACACACCTGGATGTCAGGTGCATATTCTGCTGCTGTTGACGAACACACCTGGATGTCAGGTGCACATTCTGCTGCTGTTGACGAACACACCTGGATGTCAGGTGCATATTCTGCTGCTGTTGACGAACACACCTGGACGTCAGGTGCATATTCTGCTGCTGTTGACGAACACACCCAGTTGTTAGGGGCACTCAGCTGTTGTTGACAAGCACACCCAGTTGTCAGGTGTGAGGGCACCGTTGTGGTCCCAATTGTTCCTCTTGTGTTATACATCTGTACGATCAGATGGGAGGGCACCGTTGTGGTCCCGATTGTTCCTCTTGTGTTATACATCTGTACGATCAGATGTGAGGGCACCGTTGTGGTCCCGATTGTTCCTCTTGTGTTATACACCTGTACGATCAGATGTGGGGGCACCGTTGTGGTCCCGAGTTGTCCTGTTCTGTTATACACCTGTACGATCAGATGTGGGGGCACCGTTGTGGTCCCGATTTTCCTCTTGTTTTACACACCTGTACGATCAGATGTGAGGGCACCGTTGTGGTCCCGATTTTCCTCTTGTTTTACACACCTGTACGATCAGATGTGAGGGCACCGTTGTGGTCCCGATTTTCCTCTTGTTTTACACACCTGTACGATCAGATGTGGGGGCACCTTTGTGGTCCCGATTTTCCTCTTGTTTTACACACCTGTACGATCAGATGTGAGGGCACCTTTGTGGTCCCGATTTTCCTCTTGTTTTACACACCTGTACGATCAGATGTGATGGCACCGTTGTGGTCCCGATTTTCCTCTTGTTTTACACACCTGTACGATCAGATGTGAGGGCACCTTTGTGGTCCCGATTTTCCTCTTGTTTTACACACCTGTACGATCAGATGTGAGGGCACCTTTGTGGTCCCGATTTTCCTCTTGTTTTACACACCTGTAGTACAGTACGATCAGATGTCCCTGCCTACTTTTAGGTCTTTATCCACTTTTTGATTTTATGGACACTTTTTGAGTTGTTACTCGATCTCTTGGGCACTTGCTTTGTCCCATTCTCAATATTCGGTTGTCTCTTTCTATGATTTCCGAAACAAGCACATGCACGTGACGTTTTCTGTGACTCACTGACTGTACCTGTCCTATGCCTATGGCCATGGGCTTTTACTTTTCACAATATTTTCATGTGTAAACATCGATTTTATGGGCACTTTACTTTTCCCGATTTCTTGACTTCCGAGATTACACACGTGGCCACATCGTGGCGATTTCTATGCATGTCACGTGTATGGGATTTACCTCTATTTTCGCTCACTCACTTTACATCCTTCAATCATCAATTTCCTCACTTTTTAGGTCGATGATCGGCATCTGTGTATGTTCCTTGGGGTTTTATGTCACTCTCACCCCCCTCATGTGTCCGTGGACACATTTGGGGAGCCGAAAATACATAAATCCCACCGCTATGCCACCATGTGATGTTAACGACGAGCGTATCTAGGTCGGAAGTAATTTATTCAACACTCGTGATTAACACTACCGCGCAGCGTCTCTGACTGCGTTCCCGCGTCGGCAATACTAGCTAACATGACATATACCTTTAAATCGAATCAATCTCCATCCCCAACATACCCAACTCAAACATCCCCAACCCAAACATCCACATGCCAAACATCCCCATCCCAAACCCGAACATCCCCAACCCAAAGTCCCTGAATCCGAACATCCCCATCCCCAACCCAAACATGGGACAAACATCCCATCCCAAACATCCCCATCTAGAACATCCCTATCCCCAACATCCCCATCCCAAACACGAACATCCCAAATCAAAAAGTCCCCATCCCAAACATCCCCATACTGAAAATACCCGTCTCCAACATCCCCATCCTGAACCCAAACATCCCCATGCAGAACATCCGAAACCCAAAAATCCTGAACGCAAACATCCTGAGCCCAAACCTCCCCATCCCCAACATCCCCATCCCAAACCTGAACATCCCAAACCTGAACATCCCCATCCCCAATATCCCCATTCCCAATCCAAACATCCCCATTCCCAACATCCCCATCCGTAACATCCCAATCCCAAACCCAAACGTCCCCATCCCCAACATCCTCATACTGAACATCCCCGTCCCCAACCCGAACATCCCCATGCAAAACATCCCAAACCCTAACCCCCCCCCCCCATCCCACACATGAACCTGAACATCCCAAACCCAAATATCCCTATCCTGAACATCCTCATCCCAAACATCCCCCCCCCCCATCCCCATCCCAAACTGAAACATCCCCATGCAGAACATCCCAAACCCAAACATCCCGAAGGCATACATCCCAAACCAAACATTCCCTTCCCATACATCCTGAACCGGAACATCCCAAACCCGAATGTCCCCATCCTGAACATCCCCATCCCGATCCCCAACCCAAACATCTCCATGCAGAACATCCCAAACCCAAACATCCCAAATGCAAACATCCTAAACCCAAACCTCCCCATCCCAAACATCTCCTTCCCAAACATCCCCATGCAGTACATCCAGAACGCAAACATCCCGAACCCAAACCATTGAGGCACAATTTGATATTCAATTTATTGTCATGTTGCCAACCTAAATGCAGTATTCCTTGCAATTCAGGCATTTTCATTACAACATCCCAACACTATTTCTGCAAGATTAAAAGCTAATTCTAGCACCACCCAGGGTTTAAACTACTAAGACATGTATGACCTCTTATGATCACACTAAGAGGCGCACATATCCATTTCAAATTGACTGAGTCCATACTGAGGCTTTGCCTATTATTCTTAGTAACATAAGGGCTGTCTTAATGAAATCATGCATGTATTCTTGTCTGGAATGCAATGTGCCCTTCGGACGTTAAAGGCTGTGTCTCACGACCTTGGGACAATGTGTTTGTCTCTGACCGGGTGCCGTCTCTGACCGGGTGCCGTCTCTGACCTGCTGTCAAAATTTAATTTAATTTAATTTTTAACCTATAGTCATATATTTTATATAAGGATTTGTAAAAACTTTATGGCAGTTGTTATGTATTTATAATTAGCCTCCTGCTGTTGGTAGAATATAACTAAACTTCCAAAGTATCATCCGGTCAGAGATGGCACCCGGTCAGAGACGGCACCTGGTCAGAGACGGCACCCGGTCAGAGACAAAAATAATGGCCCAAGGTCGTGAGACACAGCCTAAACTACCTAACAATCAATGTATGGTTGAATCAAGCTTAACATTCGAAAAGTACATCAATGTTGAAGCAGGTGTTGGTTGACAACGTTGAAATGATAATGTTGCTTCAATGTTGAAAACAGGTCAATCAACACTGTAACTCTATATTGAATTAGGGGACTTCTCATGGCTTCCCACTGGGGGACTGCTGTTGGGGTCCTTCCCACTGGGCTTCCTTCCCACAGGGGACTTCCAACTAGGGGGACTTCCGACTGGGGGACTTTTATCTGGGAGGACTTCCGACTGGGCAGCTTCAAACAGGGACTTCTTGCTGAGGGGACTTCTGACAGGGGTCTTCCAACAGGGGACTTCTCATGGCTTCCCACTGGGATCCTTCCTGTTGTGAGACTTCATCAGATTCTTTACACTTCTCACTGGGCGTCCTTCCCACTGTAGTATTCCCAGATGTATCACATCTACAGCTTTAATTCTTTTGAGTTTGAAAGAAATTTGACTCTTCCTTGTTATATATGGTATCGCGCCCTGGGTTAATATTGAGAAAGTTTAATTGAGCCAAGACTGCCCTATTATGCCGCCCTAAATATGAAAGTAGGACCGGCCACTTGGGCCCCGACATCTCTATTCCGCACTAGCGAGTTGTAGTGATTCTGCCTTGTGATACCTTTAGCTGAAGCTGGTTCCTGGTCTGTCTAAAATCGGACATTTCAGGGGTCATAAACTTTTTAGATGGGTGCTCATTAAATATTATCTATGTCAGCTGTCCAGATTGGAGGAGTGGTTAGGACACTGTTCTATCAATGCAAGGGTCCTGACTTCGAATCCATGCCAAGGCTGCATGGTTAACTGAACATTTTTTCCCCTAGTCAGTCCAACCCAATAAAAACGTTATCATTCATGCAACAATAGAAAACCATTTTTGATGTACTATAATTGTCTGTAGTGTGTAAACGATATTTACCAAAGAATTGGGTACTATTACGAATTCTGACTAACTAAAAAACACATTTTTTACCATTATTTAACCAACCAGCCTTGGCATGGGTTTGAAGTCAGGACCCTTGCATTGATATGCCAGCGTCCTAACCACTCCCCTATTTAGGACAGCTGGCATAGGTGTTATTTAACTACAACATATTCAAAAAGTTCTGTCCCCTACAGCTTAAGATTTCAGACATGACAGGAACCAGCTTCAGCGAATCAGCTGACTGCTATAGTTTGCAGAGGAAAGACTACTGGTACCAGACAAGATGGCGCTGTACAGTGATCATCTCGCTAATGCGGAATATAGCCCCTTTAGTGCGGGAGCAATTGTTACATTTACTAGGTCCCGTGGGATTTTCATGGTTATGATACTTTTTTTAATGGAATCTATAGATGAAAAGGTACTGAAAAAGATAGGATACCGCTCCATTTTTTATTTTTACCTTTTGGGCTATTTTTAGGCCATTTAGGTTAATTGGTGTAATTATAGCTTAATGAGGCTCTGTTTCTCTAGGAAATAGAGCTATCCATTTTCCAACAACACCTACCCCCCCAAAATCAAGTATAGGGAATCTTCTGGTCATGTTGGTTTTTCTGTATTGTTGATGGTTGCCTAGCAACAGGCATATTTTGCTATATATCTGTAGTAAAAGTGCCAAATACAGTGTCATTACATAGAGATGTTGTGAAGATCAACTTGCAAAATTCTAAGGAAGACATGCCATACAATATGCATCGAGATATGTATTGGCCCATAGCTTACCTAGCAATGGGCATATTTTGCTATGTGTGAATAGCAACAGCACCTCTAGTAACTGTATCCATATGGATTGAAGTTATACATGGCACCTTGTTCATTCGAGACTAAGGTGGTAATTGCATGAACTCTACAAAGTATTAGGCGATATATTACATAGCAGCCATCATCCAAGTCTCTACACTGATCATATCTAGGCTCCAGAACTTAGTCAGTATTGGCTAACTAATCAGTCAATAGTAGCTAACCTAGTTAGACATTTTCTGGCTCCCCATACGGCCAACATCAGTTAGTTAACATTGGCGGATCTAGGGGGGGGCCCGACGGGCCTTAGCCCCCCCCCCCCCCCCAAAAAAAAAGAGGAAGAAAAGAAAAGAAAAAAGAAGAAAAGAGGGAAAGAGCATTGGCGGATCCAGGGGGGAGCCCGACAGGCCTTGGCCCTCCCCCTGCCACTGAAGAGATGTAGAGATTGTGGAGTATGATTCATAGGGCCTGACTGAGGGCTAACTAATCAGTCAATAGTAGCTAACCTAGTTAGACATTTTCTGGCTCCCTATACGGCCAACATCAGTTAGTTAAATTAACTAGTCCTACTGTCAGGGTGGTCAGTACTGACCAATTTTTGGGAAGTACAGACTGTTTTCTCTTTGTTTTTATGTAAAATCCTCCCTTTAATGTGGCCACCCCTCTTATGAGGCCACTTTTGGAAAGTCCACATTAGAGGGAGCTGACTGTATATATCAGACTAGTTAGTCTTGTATATCCGACATCTATTCAACTATAAGTAATATTTGAAGCAGCAGGGGTAGTGGGGGGGGGGCTGTTATCTTTAAGGCCCTTTTTTCATGTTTTTTTATCATTTGTTTTGTGCACCATGTTAACATATAAGTCATTGCTAGCTTCTACATAAAGGAAAGTTATGAAGATTAACTTGCAATATTCTAAGGTAGAAATACCATACAATGTGCATCTAGATGTGTATTTGCCCATAGCTTGCCTAGCACTGGGCATATTTTGCTATGTGTGCATAGCAACAGCACCACTAGTAACTGTATCCATATGGATTGTTATACATGACATCTTGTTCATTCTACACTAAGGTGGTAATTGCATGAACTCTACAAAGTATTAGCCAAGATATCACATAGCAGCCATCATCCAAGTCTGTACACTGATAGTAATTAGGCTCGAGAACTTCATCAGCACTGGCTAACCATTATAGTCAATAATAGCTAACATAGTTAGTCATGAGGATACTCCAAGGAAAAAGACTACTTTAAAATTAACGTCATAAGCTTTTCAGTGATATATTACACTTGAAGATATCAATTCCAGTTTTTGAAGAATGGCTTCATGAATATGTGTAGGCATTGCCCTATCAAAAATCCCAAGTCTCCTAAATCCTAAGTCTCATATTTCATCAAATATCCCTATCTAATTAGCATAGCTATGATGAGAAGAAATATATATCATACATTTTCATTCGTTAGAATTCGATCTATGAATGGTAATATTATTCTGTTTTGACCATAGTAACCTCCATGTTTTTGTATTCCTATTATATTCTACAAAAAAAAAGTACCCTAGAACAATTTTTAGCATATTCTTTCCAGGCCATGGTGGCGCCCCCTGGTGGCAAAAATCGGAACTAATCCCACACGGTGTATCCTTTCTGCTTGGCTACTCACTTATATTTTCTGTGTACTCCAGGCCTGGGGAATACTTACTAATATACAGCAGTCCAACATTATAGCACTCCAATGCACTATATGGATATATATCTAAAACTGGACATCGACATCCATGTAACAGAAAGCTATATTTATTAGAAGTAGAAATCCATGAATATCTATATGAAGGAGAACACCATGTTCATGCCTATATGTCTGTGTGTATGTTCATTTCAAAATTCAAGATTGCAACCATTGATTGAATGCCACCATGCTTTCAATGTAATCTCGAATTGCAGTTGCAGTAGTTTAATACTAATGAAAAAAAATCTATTCTATTTTTCTTTCATGAACAGTTGGCATCCCATAGATTCAAGATGGCTATCACTTATTGAATGTCCCGATGCTTGAAATGCAATCTTGACTTGTAGTTGCATTAATTTGATACTATCAAAAAAACAAATCCTATTTGATTTTTCCTTCATTCAACCCATTCAAGATGGCTACCATTTACTAAATGCCACAATGCTTTCAGTGCAATGAAGAATTGTAGTTGCATTAATTTGATATCTATATAAGAACATTTCTATTTGATACCTTTTTCAAACACAGTTGGCACCCCATAGGTTTAGGATGGCCACCATTCATTGAATGCCACAATGCTTTAAATGCAATCTTGAAATGTAGTTGCATTAATTTTAAACTGTTAAAAACATCCAATTTAGTTGTTTTTTTCATGAAGAGTTGGCACCCCGCAGGTTCAAGATGGCCACCAATCATTGAATGCCATAATGCTTAAATGCAATCTTGAGTTGCTGTTGCATTAATTTGATTCTTAAAAAAAAAACTTTCTTTTTTTTCTTTCATGAACAGTTGGCACCCCATACATTCAAGGTGGCTACCAGTCATTGCATGCCACAATGCTTTAAGTGCAATCACAAATTGTAGTTGCATTAATCTGATACTAATAAAAAAACTAATTCTATTCTTTTTTTTATTTATGAACAGTTGGCACCCCATATATTTAAGATGACTACCATTCATTGAATGCCCCGATTCTTGAAATGCAATCTCAAATTGTAGTTGCATCAATTTAATGCTAATAAAAAACAAATTCTTATCAATTTTTCTTTCATGAATATTTGGCACCCCATAAGGTGGCCACCATTCATATTAATGCAAATAGAATGCTTTAAGTGCTATCACGACTTGTAGTTGCATTAATCTGATACTAAAAAAAAAAAAAAATCTATTTGAATTTTCTTTCATGAACAGTTGGCACCCCATAAATCAAAAATGCACCCAGCACCCAGGTCAACAGCTATATACAGACACGTGTACCTCCCCTGCCTGTTCTCCTTCAATGCACAGTGAAGAGGGTGGGAGGGGGTGACCATCAACAGTGCATAAACACTTTGATTGGATGACAATGCAGTTTTTATATTACAACCTAAATTTGTGCAACGAAAATCATCAAGAAATACTAAGTATTTTTTCCAAAGAATAGCTTTTCTAGAATGGCTCGGTATTCAGGAATCCTACTGCGAATAAAAAAATGTCAAATTCTAATTCTAAATACCTGAAAATTGAGAAATGCTGACGTTCACGGGTTATGTAGGAAATGTACTAAAAACAGCAAAAAAGGGCAACAAAACCCTAATTTTCTCAAAAACTGTTCAGTAGGATTTTTTCTAACTGAGGTTCCACTGTTTTCTACCCTCATATTACACATTGGCATAGAGAATATATTGACACCTAGTCAGGATTTTGCGCTAGGAGCAATCTGTGAGGCGAAAAACAGCCAAAATGAGCCACTGGTCTGAAGTATAAAACTGGGCATCGATCACTATAGAGCTACAAAGAGACAGAGAATCGATGTCCAGTAATAATACTGACTATAACAGTTAGCCAGTACTGACTTAGTTCTGAAGCCTTATTATTATCAGTGTAGGGACTTTGATGATGGCTGCCATGTAATATCCCGGCTGATACTTTGTAGAGTTCATGCAATTACCACCTTAAAGAGTGTAGAATGAACAAGATGCCATGTATAACTTCAATCCATCTGGATACAGTTACTAGAGGTGCTGTTGCTATGCACACATAGCAAAATATGCCCATTGCTAGGTAAGCTATGGGCCAATACATATCTCGATGCATATTTATGGTATGTCTACCTTAGAATATTGCAAGTAGATCTTCGTAACATCTCTATGTGATGACACTGTATTTGGCACTTTTACTACAGATATATAGCAAAATATGCCTGTTGCTAGGCAACCATCAACAATACAGAAAAACCAACATGACCAGAAGATTCCCTATACTTGATTTTGGTGGGTAGATGTTGTTGGAAAATTGATAGCTCTTTTTCCTAGAGAAACAGAGCCTCATTAAGCTGTAATTACACTAATTAACCTAAATGACCTAAAAATAAGTGAAATAGCAAAAGTAAAAAATGGAGCGGTATCCTATCTTTTTAAGCACCTTTCAAACTATACATATCAGTTGAGAAACTACCATAACCACGAAATTCCCACGGAAATACAGTTGCCCCCCCCACTACTTCTAGAAACTACACAAGGATCCTGTAACATTATTATTTCAAAAGGCCTAAACACTCAAATCATGCACGGACCCCACATTAAAAATTAACTTATTTGTCAGCAGAAAGATTTGAGAACTTATCTGCAGCATTTAAAAAAAATCAAATGACTTTTTGCTACATTTTATTGCTGACGTCATATGATTATTCAAATGACTAATTCAATTACATCAACCCACCGTTTGTCAAAAGATCTAGTTTGCCTCATTTTTGCTTCTTAAAAATATGAATCTTGAGAAATACTTCTTTATTCTCTTGATACCGAATTGGTGTTGTGGGTTAATTGAAAATTATTGTCAAAGGCCAGGTCAAAAAGATAATTGTCGCTCACTCCAATTTTGGTTGTACAAAATCAACCGTCAAAACCATTACTACCGTATTCGACGTAATAAGCGCCCTGGACGCTTAAAAGATTATTTTAAGTGGAAAAATCAACCTCAAATATTCATTCTAATAAGCGCCCCTCATGGCTGTCTTATACAGAATTCTGTGGTCCCTAAAAGGCTTCTACACACTCCTATGACTTCACACTTGGTTTGACCTTAACACCTGCACAATTGTGAAGTACTCCATGGTACACACAGGTGTGAATGTGTGTAACAATATCGGAGTAACACATGAAAATAATCTAGAAAAAATCTGAAAAAGGGGGGGGGCGCTTATTAGGGGGAGGGCGCTTATTACGTCGAATACGGTAATTCAATTTTTGAAATCCATTGACTAAAATAGCCTGCTTCATCTAGTTTTTAAATTGAAATCCTTTATAGAATCTGTTAAATAATTCATCTATCAAACATGATTGCTACCGAGATCCACACATTGACAAGTAGAAGATAAGATTTTTTTTCAATATTTTTATTTTTATTTTTGTATTGGTAGTTTGTATGCAGAATGGTGTTACTCTTCTCATTCATTTGGAGAGGATATCTCCCAATCTGGGGTACAGTTATGTCCCTTGTGCCTTTTGCGCTCCATATGCGAAATATAATACAATATTCTTAGGTGGGGTTGATCTTGACTTTTTTGATATCTCCTATATCGTGAAGCAGCCATACGTTTCCTTTAACCGTCTGCAATAGAAATAAAAACAAAAGGACCGTGAAAGAACTGTTGTGTTTTTTGTAGACAAGTGGATTGATGTATATGCCAATGTAATATTTAAGACATGTTTTTGACTGAAAGAAACTACACTACCACTTATCACATTGGATATGCTATTCCTAAATACACTGTTTATTATACTTCAAAATATTCCTTATAAAAAATTAATTCGCAGTATCAAAATTCTCTCTAAATATTGTAGCGGGCAGGAGAGGGGTCGGCCGGTCGGGCATGCCTGCAGCTGCACTCTCAGAAGAGATGGTTCGGGCCGAGAATCTCTCGGCCGGGACTGCTCGGATGGGTACGCCTCAGACACTGGGGGTGGGTATATAAGGGGACGCATCCCGGGAGTTGGACAGTGTGTGTTTGATCGTCTTCAATAAAGGATCTCTTGGGAAACCGAAAGGCTGGCTGTTGTGGTGTCTATGATAAACTGGATACCGTATATGTAATTAGTTATCATCTATTCTGATCAGAAGTATACTTACTGCTCCCAGAGTAACAATGAAGAAGACTATGCTGCCGGCAAGGTACATGTTCCACTTGGAGTTACGCTTGCCATTGTGTTCCGCCCATGAGCCTGCTGGTACGGGGATATCACTGATGCGTGACCTCTGTTCCAGGGCGACCTGTGTGTCTGGTTTGAAAGCACCTCCGTAGTGACGCACAGCTGTTAATGATAAACACAAGATTGTTGATATTAGACTTTTTTTTAATATACTACATTTGTACATCAATAGGACACGGATCGTTTATACACTGTCAACACATATTCGGATTATCCATTGTCTTATTTGATATATTATTCATTTAACAACACTTAACCCAATTTGTCCAGCACTTGCTATATATAAAACCCCTATCCTCTGAACAGAGATGGCAATCCCTTGTCTACACAAAGTAGGTATGGGTGCCCTCGATACACCCTAAATCAAAATACCGACATTTCCTGCAACCCAGAACTAATTGTTGGGCCTTTTAAATCTAATTATTAGGCACTATAAGGCTTATTTTCGGGCTTGTATTTCATTTTAAATGATAAATTTTGTTCAGATGGAATATTTACAAAATTCTTTCAGTTCATAAAAAGAATATTCTCTCAGCTTTCCAGGTACCAAAGATTGTATCGATATAATGATTTTCTCCATGCGATAATCAAAATTCAGGAAATGTAGGTATTTTCGAGTCCCTTAAACTTCTGTATTTCTTCGTGATTCCCTTGAGAAAGATATATAGATCTATGGTGGTCGAGCAAAGCTCAAACTAGACTAGAGATATACCTCTATTATAAATACAATTTAAATAAAATGTGAAGATGCAATTTGCAAGTTATTCCACAGGCTAATAATATTTTCGCACGGTTAAGGAGGTGAATTTTTAACTTAGTTAATAAACCCAAGACAAGTTTCTCAAGACTCAGTCACAGTGAATGAATTATTAGTAGGGTGTTCCATACCTCGCGCAACTCGCGCAAATTTGATCGCGAGCTGCCGTTTTTGTCTTTCCAACATCATTAGAGTAAGTTTTAGTGGGTACTTTTTCATAATTCAAACAGCTATGGAATCGCCAAAATGTCTACTTTCACACCCATTAATATGCAGTGTTCAACATTTCTGGTTGTGATGGTATGACATGAAATATAAAGTAAAGTTGTGTCAAATTTGAAGGTGGCTGGCGGCCTGCACTGCAGCCAAGTCCCCATACAACCTACCATCACTCAACCAACTGGGTTGCATTAGCTTTGCATCCATTACCGTAAAACCTCGCGTAGAAGCCGCGGCTTGTACGCGAATCACAATCAGCTTTCATTTGATACCAAACATGCCTATATAGGGTGCGGCTTATACGAGAGTTTTTGCAAGTACATATACTACAGTACAAAATTGAATGTAATCAGATCGTCAGTGAGGCTTATAGAATCGGCCCAAAGTCAGGGTGCGGCTTATACGCGAGTTAGGCTTAAACGCGAGGTTTTACGGTAGTTAATCTCAGTTTTTCAGCATGCTCTATACATGTTTGTGGTCATTTCAACACTTGTGCGGAATTTCTACTCCAAATAGTTCCGAAAATATAGGTATTTTTGAAGAAAACTACCAAATCTCAGCACAACCCCTTCCCCATGTAATTTCTGCCCAAATTACACTTTATTACCACATATTTTAGGTATCCAAATGTGTGTTTAGGTTAGCTGAAAGTCAAAAATTGAAGACAGCACAGGGTAAAAAATGGATGCACCTCTGTTTTAGTGTTGAGAATCATAGTGTCATGACAGATATGTGGCCTTTATATGAAAGCTCTGAATGTAAGAAGAAGAACAAAAAAAGAATTATGTCAATCTGACAATTATTAAGCGTAACAGACCCATTTGAATACGGAAAAGTATTGGGCTAATTAGTAGCCTTATTAGGCTTATCTGGTGCCTAGGCCTACCATTTAATGACAAATGTATGGGCTTTCACTTTCACTATTCACTATAGTCCGATTGACATAATTTGTTTTTTTGTTCTTCTTACATAAAGAGCTTTCAGGTAAACGGCACATATCTGATATGACACTGTTAATTCTATTTTCGATGAAACACCCTATTATTAGGCCTAGGCCTAGCCATCTTAGCTGAGGACATTGTATTTGAAATAGACTTCATAAAGAGAGAGCAACAATGGGCCCTTGCACATTAAGGGAGTGCTCATTTTTTAACAACAGGGGGGGGGGGGGCGGTGAGATTTCGTGCGGAGCGCGCGAAATTTTTTCCACCCCCCCCCCTAGAGGGATCGAAATTTTTTACCCCCCCCCCTGGCAGGCCGAAAATCGTGCGCGTTCGCGCCCCTTTGTAGCATAGTAACGCGCGGGATTTTTCCCTCAAAACAGGTTGAATTTTTTTGACCCCCCCCCCCCCAAGAGGGGTCCAAATTTTTTACCCCCCCCCCGGTCAAGGGGTCTAAATTTTTTACCCCCCCCCCCCAAATCCACCACCCCCCCTGTTGTTAAAAAATTAGCACTCCCTAAGCAGACTTGGCATTGGTATAGCAACCTCTGGAAGGCCTTTGCCATGGCTGTACATGCTAACATGGGGCTCATGTCCTGGACGTTACGATCATGTTTATCACGTAGGCCACACACTAGATGACTAGTCACTAGGAATAGTTACAGTCTCAAGTCAAGACACAGACTCAAGTGGATCAGACTCAAGTTAATCAATCAAGTGGAAGCCAAGGTCAAAGTTCCGGCTCTAATAATTTCAAATTGGATATTAAATTAACGAGAAGACGTAGAGACAATTGTCTAGATTACTGATTTATCTGATATTTGATTGAAAAATAGACGTAATTCACAGCAAACGAGGCATAGAAGGAAGATTTTGTGTATTGGACTTGCCACTGTTGACAACTCGAGTGAGACGCACCCGGCATGGTGATGGTGGCACATCCGAGTGTCATTTAAATGAGTCTATCTAAGTCATTTCTCCCAGTTTTTAATATTTTCTAAGACAAAAGTCTGACGGGCATTAATTACAACAAACAGGAATTACCTGTGGTCCGGAGGGGAGCCGCAAGGGCCCGAGTAGCTGGCAAAAGTCGCTGGAACATCTTGACAGGAGGTTAGAATGGCCGCTCGGAGGACATCCAACGACCGGAAGTAGTAGGAGCTTCGCAGCAAATTAAGCTTGTATTTCAATTGGATAAAAATAATCGATTTTTATCTAGGAATAAGCAATATATATTTTGTTTGAAGAAATTAGAATACAGATTAGTGTATCGTAAAATGTCTAGATGATGTAAGGTGTATATATGTATTGATTTTCTATTATTTGATCTAAAGTCGCAGATTCGCAGAAAGAGGTCAGGTTCGTGACCTAGTTTTCATTTCCGCTGCGAAAACAGGAGTTGTCAAATTTCCAAGCAAAGAAATCAATGGATAGGTTTGTTTGGACGGATGGTTTACTTGCGGCCGATGAGCAACTGGTAGCCCAACAAAATGGTGTCCGCCTATATGATGGTGACGACAAGGTTTGTCATTGGCATTTGTATTTTTTCGGGTGTCTGTTACTCACTGTCACTACTGCACTAGCTGTCACTGTGTCTTAGGATAGTAGGCCTGCCTCTCAGACTCACTCGCTGAGTCGCTCTCAGACTCTGAGTTGCTCAGTCAGTAACTGAGAAGGCCTAGGTCTAGTGAGCTATTCTCCAGAGTTCTGAGTCGGTACCCCGGTACCTGTAGCTACTGTAGCAGCCCAGTAGGTTCTCTAGGTTCTCTACCAAACTGGATTAGTCTTTAGACTAATTCTGGATATATGTATACTTACTATGATAAGACTACAAGTACATGTAGTGCCCATTTTATTCACAACAAAATAAACAACTCAACAAGGACAACGACAAATGCCAACGCCCATTGATACCGTCTCTGTCCTGTGCTGTGGCTTCATGGGATATGGCTCCAACCCCCATAACTGGCATAAGTCAGTACGGTATCACTATCAATCAATGTAGTTGGCATTTCTGCTTATTTTTTTATTTGAAGCCATTTAATGAAGGAAAGACATCCTTAATCATCCTAGCCCATTGAATACCACCACATTGTATTCAATAGGGTCATTGAATACGGCTCTTCAGTGCTAAAGCATAGCCATAGGAAAACTTGTATTAAAAAAAAATGGGGGGTATTATCATCATGCAAGTTAGTTGACTCCATTGCATGATCTGACATTGTGTAGGCCATTGTGGTTTCATGTGGGTGGTCACAGCTGTTGTTAAATAATGAAAACCCCCTTAAATGTGATCCCTCTTTCTATACAGCAGACGTCTTTCGAATATGGAAAGTTAATCCTGACTACACACAGATTAATATGGCGACACCACAAGGATCAGGTGAGTGTAGTCACTGTAAATAGGTACTGGTTCATTTGTGACTATTTTTTCCCATCGTCTATCCAAGGGGAATGAACTGTAACCCTCACACACTTGTGATTTATTAAAAAGTGTGTATCTTTAAGGATTTCACCGGGCTTGAAGACCCTTCCTCTCATTATAAGTAATGATGTCTTCTTTTCAACTCATCACAAGGACATTGTTTTTTTATGCGGTACCAATTAAATTGTTTTACATTTGTTAATAGAATGCTCATGACATGTTTGTTGATAATATATTATTCATACTGTTATTATCATTGATTTCAGAAATGTGTGGTTTCGCTGCACTTGTCCCATGTGATATTTACAGAAGAGCAGGCATCCTCTGGCTTCTACAAGAGGTATGTAATAAAACTCTTGAGTACGACCCAGATCATAGAGCGATGATAAATACATTGAATTCTTACTGTCATCAATGGCTGCCCGGCGGAGGTGGCGCTGCGGGCGTAGGCAGCAGTAGTAAGGATGTTGCTGCAAACAAACCAGCCAGGTGCTTTTTTTCCCCATACTGAAGCATAGTAACTAGCACCCTGTGCCTGTGTATTCAACCTTTGGGGCCCCGATTTAGGGCCTTATACCCCCTACATAGCTTAGATATTTTAACCGCGTTGCAAGCACTATATGGACATGCATATATGTCAGCCTAGATCCCTAGCTTTTGACAATTTTGAGAAATCTGAGTTTTAGCAAGATTTCTAGTACTTAAGCAATATAGAGTTGGCGGCCGCTTTTGGCAGGGTAAATAATGGTAGAAATTGTATCATATCTAAGTAAATACCATCAATCCAATGGAATATCTGGTCTATAAATATCCGGGTGGGATATTTGTAACATATTTTATCATTTTCCCGGAGAAATTCGATCCTAAAATGATATTTGCAGGGATTTCTGAGGTACAGTTTACATTGAGTGTGGATTCCGATGCATGTAGTCACGTGACCAGTACAAGTCGACCCGACAGAGAGAATCACACAAACACAATTTTTGCAGTATCTTGGTTCAACTTCAAGCGTTCAGATTCCTACATTGCCGTCTGTACATACTCATCAATCTCTCCTAGCTCCTTTATCTTTAGAGCATTTACACCCACCGGTTCTTTCTGTATGTGAATAAATGCCTTAAATGCCTATATTTGTGTTTGCCTCCAACCAGTCCTAAAGTGATCCTTCACTTGACGGCGGCACCGGAATACCGACCGCCGGGTCCCGTCTCACAAAGCCGTAACAACTCGATCAAACTCTCCTTCAAAGATGGCGGAGAAACAGAGGTACTGAGATAAATACACTTAGAACTTCAGAATATGAAAAGAACCTTATGTAGATTAAAGATCTTTTTATAGACTATTTTGCTGTTGTGAAAGTGCCATACACTGCAGTGTTTGATGGTCCATCTAATTCTATAGCCTAGATATCATGTATCGTATTAACCGTCCTATAGGCTATAGGTGCACACTAAAAAATTATTACTTTTACAGATGTTCAGATGTTTAACTGAGGAATTATCAGCCAAAAGATGGACAGTAGAGGCTGTGCCTGCGCGGGTAGCCGGTGCAGAGGTAAGACTTGTGTGAACAAGTTAGTGTGAACAACTCATAGTAATTCTAGACATTTCAAAGTGAACAGTCCATAAACATGTATCAGTAATTTCGCATCGGGATTAAAACGTATTGCATATTCAAAGGATCTGACTGAATATGCCAACCAAATAAGCTGTAGTCATGAAATAGTGGCGAGAAACGTATACAAAATGTACTTGTAGGTCTTTTCCATAATAGAATCTATTTTGAAGGAAAGAGAAATGAACGTATTCCACAATATTATGGGCATCCTACTAAAGTTTTGACCCAAGTGATGCGAGACTGTTTCTCTACCTGTGTACTTGCCGGTCAGGTGAAGCGCTCCCGAGCTGGTATTGTAGGTATAGAACGTCACATCCAACAGAAGAATAAAGCGACAGATAAGGGCATCTCTGAGGCCTTCCAAGACCTGACAAAGCTCATGGATAAGGTTTGTCCATTTTTCAAATATGTACCATACTACATGTATCACGGTTATCAACATTTTGTATTGAAAACTTACGAGAAAATATTCAAATGTGTACACTGTGCGAATAAATAAATAAGATGCTACGTTTATTCATGTGATATAACTTCAAACTTGATACTTTTTTTGCATGAAGTATGTGTTGAATGATTGTTTTCCAGCATAACTTCTTTTCATATCACCACATATTTTGTACTTTATTCTTAGGCTAAAGAAATGGTGAAATTGTCCAAAAACATTTCTGCCAAGATCAAAGACAAACAGGGCGACATCACAGAAGATGAGGTTAGTATGAATTTATAGGTTTAACCGTCTTTCAAAGTAGTTGCACTAGCCTATAGCATAGCTCGTGTCATATTATGATATGCATGTGGAAGTATCAAAATCAAATTTTCAAGAGCCAGAATAAGTTTGAATAGAGCTTGTTTTAACATTCCTCAGTGAAACGTATGATCATAAGCACTATGTGCGTCTAATTCAGTATAGAAATAGACATTTGTTACGGAGTGTATTCTACAGAAACTGACACCTTGGTCCCCTATTGTAGACAATCCGCTTCAAGTCGTACCTGCTGAGTCTGGGTATCCCTGACCCAGTGACCCGGGAGACGCATGGTTCAGGTAACAAGTATTACCGGGAGCTGGCCAAACAGGTGAGCGCCTCGGTAGAGCAGCCGTTACAGGAGTGTGGCGGCATGATGACCGTTACAGACGTCTACTGTCGGATAAATAGAGCCCGCGGCATGGAGGTAAGACCCATTTTGCTATTGTCACTAACTCTAGGGATAAAAGTCTTTAAGTTTTCCCCTTGTTTCAAGTTTTATTTATGTCAAGGTATTTAAGGTATCATAGTATAAAATAGTCGACAACATTTCTAGTTCTGACCAGGGCTATTTATCTCCTTCAGATGGGCAAAAGGTATGGTTCTGTTTAGTGTACAGTAATGAATGCCCCCATAAATCAAAGCTTAACACATATCAGATGTTTTTGTTTTATTTGCACCCCACATAAAAAGGGAGACATCTGGTTTATATGAGAAAAAGCTGCTTTTACATTCTCAATATATTACCCAACATCAAATAGAAAGTTATGCTGTCATTGCTTCTCAGAATAGAGTAAAATTGATTGCCGTTCCGATATTGATTTCTAACCTTATGAATCTTTTCAGTTATTATCTCCAGAGGACCTCGTAAATGCTTGTAAATTGATGGAGGACCTTAAACTGCCTGTTAGGTAAGTAGTTGTCTGTTTACTTTTATATCACACTTAGTACAGTTATAACTTGACGCTTGAAAGTTCTGGTCAGTTAAGTCATTGCCTCGTGTGCAAAAATTGTACTCAGCTTTGCTAAAAAAAATATAATAAAATTCAATTTTAACATTGAAGAATATTCTAGGCTTATACGCGAGAATTTAGGTTAATCTTTGACATTTTGTGTATTGCAGGTTACGGGTGTTTGAGAGCGGAGTGATGGTACTTCAACTCCTGAGTCACTCAGAGGAGAAGGTCATAGAGCAGACCAGCCAAATGGTGAGCAGCTCACGTGTTAATTGTTCTGTCATATGTAGTTTTATCATATATATTCATCTTAAGTATGATTGCTACAATCCCAGAGACATATGCAAACCCCATGATGTTTTCTCCATTATATGTTCAACCCCAGAACAAAATATGAATTTTCGAATAAATGTTTGTATGTTTACAGGTGGAAAGACAGACTTCACTCACAGCAGACGAACTTTCACGCTTTGTAGGCATTTCAGTTATTTTGGCCAAAGAAAGGTAATTAATATATATATATAATTGAAATTACAAAGTAGAATTTGATCAAATCTGATGTGAAGTACTTGAATGTAGCCCTTTGACAGAGTCGCAATTATGAGTTTATGAGCCAAACGCCTACTATGTTTAAAAAAAAGTATTATCCCAGTAGGGCCTGCATTCTAACAAAGAAAACTGGCTGGTGTCTGGGGTTTTCAGTGGTAAAACATCGTAATAATGAGCACTCATGTACTCCTTGTTTGATATACAACATGTGCCCTATCACAACTTATTGACTGATGCGGTTTTGTTTTACAGACTCATTCTCGCAGAGAACCAGGGAAATCTATGTCGAGACGAGACGGTGGAAGGTCTGCGCTTCTACATAAACAAGTTTTTGTTATAACAGCTTTGTATATAGTCGTGTACATAACTATTTTGAGAAAGATTCTACGTCCATTGTTTCCTGTGCTTATTTTTATATGTACGTTCAGCTTTCATAGTTAAGCTTAAAAATATTTGACATACAATACAATCCTTTAGTATGTCTCAGTCAGTTATTGTTCCACATGGGTTAAGTTGGGTTTGACTAGGTAACTGTGGGAGGGGGGGTTCTGGGCGGCATAGTAGGGCAGGATGTATATATGTGTGATCTCTTGCAGAGTCACTATAATTGATTACTTAAATATTTGATAATTTTACTTAAAAGCAATATGACACATGATTTTATGTGTCGCTCTGCCTTTGCTGGTTGTTGCGTATAAAAAAAAAAGTTCCTCCTGCTACTTAAAGTCTTGTAACCCACTGGCATATATGTAACACGCTGAATTAAGTTGAATGCAATAGTGACAACTAGAACACACTGAATTAGGGCGTATACAGGAAGTGTACTGTGAAAGAAAGGCTTGTGTATGCCTCTGTAAATATTTACTGCACCTGATGAGAAATTAGAATAAAACAAGTTATATGCAATATACGAGACTTTGACTTCATCCATACATAAGTATTCATAGAGCAATTATGTGTAACCCAGGATAGATAAACACAAATCTAAACTCTAAAACAATATGCTTCAATGCAGCACATAATCTACAGCATGGTCCATCCATCCTGCAATCAGTGGCATCTATACATCGGACTTATCAACCCCGATTACAAATAGCTGAACTCTCGATCCCCAACGCCTCATGGAGAAAACATAAACCCCCCTCCCTGTCGCCTGCCCACTGTGGACCACCGTACTCTGTAGGGTTACAGTCCTCTTACAAGGTCATGAACATACCCCATCTCCTCCCTCACCCCCTAATCTCCTCTATTTTTTTGCATAATCATAACTAATTGTCGTACTAATAGACCATGAACTGGAGTCCATATGGTGTTTACGTATCGTGATAACTTGGTTGTAAAATAAAACGCCACAATATACACATTTACACGTTCTTTTAATAACATTCAATCTATACATGAGAAATACATCACTTGTTAAATACCGGTACATGTACATGGGTCACGTTTGTATATGGAACCTATTTAACTCACCTTACTTTAAAAAAAAAAACTGGCTTTGATTGTCCAAAGCTATCAAAATTCTCCATTAAAATTGTTATCATGGCAAAGCTAACATTGGCAATTTTACCTAAAGTTAGGCTGTTGTTCCTATATTTTAAAGTAGTATTACATCACGCATTGAATAGATTTTCTTCACATTTAATAGCGTTAACATTTTGGTTTTGGTGCACGGCCATAGCATGCGTTTATACAATTCTACTATGTACACAATAATCTATGAAGGCATAATTACACTATCCGTGTATCAAAAACAAAACTGTGAGTATAGTGTTTTGTTATTTACACGTCTGCGCATGCAAATTATCACAGATACTTATTCCGATTTTTATGTCCCTTTTTTTTCCACAAAAATCATTTCGACTTTTTCCCTTGTAAACTTCTGCTCATAGTATTGAAGAGCAACATGTAACACTGGAACTGTTGGGCATAGCTCTCTCTTCCCGATATTTCCTGTTTTCATAATGTCGTCTCGTTATATCTATGGGCCATCCTTAATTGCTCCTAACGTCTTCTATTTCTTTTCCTCTTTCTTGTCTGAAATTCAAGAAAAAAAAATTGTCATCATGTAACTATTCAATTAACTTTGAATTCACTCACCTATTAAGAGCCGTTATGGATACTAGACAGAACTAGAACAGGAAATTATCCATGGCTAAATATAACAGACTTGTGTCACTGATACTTCGTTCAGATGTGCATCTTTAGGCCACACCAAATAAAAAAGTTGGTCTACGGATTTACATTTTGAAAATATGGTGCGAGCGAGCGAATTTTTTTTTTTTCCTCAATTATTTTTTTTATATGGTAGAAATATGCTCAGAATTTAAAAACAGCACTTACCTGGTTCTGGGACAGCTTTGTCAAACTCATCCCCGCGGTTGTCCTTCCACTCTATAAGCCGCTCCACACACTGGCGGGAGCCCACATTGATGTGCTTGGTGACTCCCTCCAGCATCTTGTGGGCCGCGGCTACACCAAACAGCACACGGGAGGAACTGATGGTTTCTGTGTCGTTCATGGCCCGCGCTATGTTGTACGACTTGTTGAAATACTCCACAGCTTGGTCATAGCGTCCCTGTTGAAATCAAATTGTTATATTATTTACTCTTTTCCCTTTTGTATTTATTTATTGTATTATCTATATTTTATTATAATGCTTTCGTACACATCAGACCATGTAAATATGTTTTTGAAATGTATTTAACTGGTATTTGAAGAAGTGGCTTACATTTTTTTAAAACTTCCGTGTATGACTTTTTGCCAAAAACATATTAAAACTCTACTCACTCCCTCACCATCAATATTTTGCTACTCTGTATAGGCTTTAATATCAGAATAGGATATCTATCTCTCCCTTGTCAAAATACCATATGAAAATACCCATTTATTACAAAATTGTACCCAATAAGTAATCAGGACAGCTCACTTTAATTTTTGAATCTGTGTATATAGATACACTCAAAAACTTGACTCACCAGAGAGTTGAACATGGCGCCCAGGTCAGAACAGGCGCGGCTGATGGCCTTGTCGTCTTTACTCCTCTCGGCCACCTCAACAAACATCTCCAAGTACTTGATGCTCTCTTCCACCTGGCCCTGGCTGCAAGGCACAACAAGACATGATGTGGGCGCCTCTACTAGGTCTCTCCTGGGCTGGCTCTTGTACATCTCTGGTTGAGCCGTTATTACTTATATTATGTGTCTCAATGCGGGATTCTGAGGTAATGCTGTAGGCCTATGGGCTCAGCTTCCCAGCACTGACTATAAATCTGAGCAAAGTAGGAATTAATAGCCTCCTAGGTACGTTTAGAGAGTAGCTTCTTTAGTGTGTGACCGGCCTAGGTATACAATGTCAGCTGCACGTGGTGCATGCTACTATGGGACATCATGGGGGGGCGTTTATTACATAACAGCATCGACATAGACAATGGGCTAGGAAGAAGTGTTGGGCGGGGTGGGTGGGTGGGGGGGCTGCATCCATGAACAAAGGATCTACTTTCTTTGTAATGGGGTGTATGGTGAAATGTATTATTTTTAGAATAAAGGTTTGCATTATACATTTTATAAATTCACAAAAAGGTAAAATGACTAACCTTTCATATGACTTGGCAATAGCTTCACATGCTTTGCCTGTGCCGTCAGAATCTCCTAGGGTCTGGCAGATGTCTAGGTATCCATTAAGGTACTGAAGGATAATGTAGAAATTCATTAGCAGTGGCGTCAGTATCGTCCAGTTGATTTATCAAGATGACAAGTTATATTCATCACGGATATTACCAAAGAAACGTTAATATGAAATTTAACATGAAAGTAGTAAAGGGAGTGATCATTTGAAAACTAGGGATGTTATTCCCCGGTTAAGGGGGTCGAAAAGTCTATTAATTTTTTTTCTTTTTCTTTGAAAGGGTTTATATTTTATCTCACCTTGTTAATAGTTTTAAAGAATAACGAATTTCGTAAATTTAAGGCACTCTCAAAGACTTACCAAGAGTGCTGTCTCAGAATCCTTGTTCTTTTCGTAAGCCATACCCAGTCTGTAGCTAGCGAGTCCCAGGAGTCGCTTCTCACCACCTACCGCAGGATCAACAGTCACAGATTACCACTCGTGACCAGGTGCAACATAGTTTTATGCACATATTCAACAGAGAGCAATTTATCCAAGAAAAAGGGGAAACTTTTATTAAAATGATCACTTTTTGGTTGCTATCCATAATACTGTCTAAATGTTGTTTATCATTATCAAAGCTGCTTGTCAGATCATAACATTTTATCTCAGTTTCTGTGTCATTATAGAATATTTGATTAAACTAGTATCGCTCAAAAGACTCACCTTCCTTTGCCATATCATAGGCTTTCTTGAGGTATGAAAGGTACTGCTCCAGATCGCCCTGGTTCTCAAACTCATTGGCTATTGTAGTGTAGATTCGACAGAGGTGGTTACATGCTTCAATGTCCGTGGGCTCCGTCCATTCTGGTCGGCCCCGTGTTAGCGCATAGCACTCCTCAAAGTTACTCGCAGCATCGAAATAGTCACCTTCAAAAGGGAAGACAGTGACATTAAACAAAATATTCGGTAAACTTAGGAAATATGCAGTCATTGATTCTGATCAACTATTATCCACTATTGTTATACGTTGCCCAGACAGCACGAACAGTCTAACTAGAATTCTAGCTAGTGTTGATTTTTTTTTTTTTTTTATTAAAAAAAAATCTAAAAAATTGTTGAGAATTTTATATAAAATAGGACCCAAGTTTATATATAACCAGACATCCGCTTACCGCTCTCCTCCAGTGCAAGACCAACATTACAGTGGGCGTTAGCTGCCATCTTCCCGCCATCGGTTTTGATTTGGGTACTGGTTGTCAAGCACAATTCGAAAAAGTGATCTGCTAGCCATTTGTCTGATGTCCCTTGGAAATACTGAGCTAATTTGAACTGGCATGCATACACTTCGCCAAAGTTTTCTGAAAGGAAGGAATTATTTAAAAGGTTAGTTTTTTAAGCAAGTTTTATACTAATTTGGTATCTCTATTTATCAAATTACAATGAAGTATGGATAGCAGGGAATATCATGCCTGCACAAATGCCCCCCCCCCTCCCCCCTCAATGAACAGCGCCCTTCTATACATTTGTATTCAGATATAAAGGTATTTTTCGGGGGGGAAACATTTACTATATGTATTTTCAAAGCATTCATAACAGATCATTCTCCTCCTTTTTTAGTTTCAGGCAAAAATTTCAATAATTTAAACCATGCTACCTTTTCGCTGGGCATCTTCTGCTTTGGTAAGATACGCCTTCAACATCTCTAGTTTATCAGGTTCATTCTCCAGAACTGACTGGTTCCACAGAGACGACTCAGGCCCTGCTCGGTCACGTTCTTCATTTTGTTGTTTGATGAGTAGAAAGAGTGTTGTGAAGGATTGGTGGAAGCCCTCTTGGAGCATGTCCAAGCAGAGGTTGTGCTTGTATGTATTGCGGTATCTGTAATGATGGAATTAACTATTTAGTTACGGCCTATAGAGAATGCAATTAACAGGGTCAATTCTTTACAAATCAACATACATGTACAAGTTTCCATGACAAAAGTTTACCAATTCGTTTGTACATACTTCTTCTCATCATGTTGCATATCGCACATGTATGAACCACATTTACCGTTTTATAAGCAAATTTAGGGAGAAACAAAGCCACCACGTACTGTGCAGTTTGCCATTTTTGAAGTGATGCTTGTTGGGCCCGTAACGTCTGCCTTTTTAGTTCTAGCTCTCTGTCCTTTTTGCTTTGTCCCCTCTTCGCTGTGCCTCCTATGATAATTGTTGTGGGTACACTTGTTTTTGACTTTGAGCTCAATCCGCGAGAATGGCTGATGGGCGTCTTCCCACTCGGCCCAGCCGAGTGGAGCGGGGGCAGTACTGTCGCCATACCTCCCTGAGGATCAGAAATAAAAAGAGGGATTACATTTCAGTAATGTACAAGTACATTCAGATAACGGCCTGTTCATATGGTAGACATGTGTGCTGGAAAAAACCACACAGTATAATCATATCATTTTAAATACTAGAATAACTTTAAAAAAGTCTCCCGTAGTACGCGAGTCAGATCTCCAGTGCGGCTTATAGGATGGTCCCAAGTAGGGGTGCGGCTTATACGGGAGTCTTAAGATGTATACTACAGTACTAAAGTCACCATAATCAGATGCTCTAATTATAGGCTTATATGTTTCTCCTCTGTTAGGGGATGACTTATACGCGAGTTAGGCTTATACTTGAGGTTTTACAGTATGTATTGAGCAGATGTTTTTTTTTGTCTGCTCTAATCAATAACCTCTATCATTCTGTCCTCAGGATTGAATCCTGTCACAATGTCAATTTAGAAACTTGTAGGGCTATAAGATAACCTGGCTTAAAGTTTCTGAACAGAAAGGGGAATATAAGGGCCCCAGACAGAGGGTTGCTGTGTCACTTAAATTGTTGATTTTAAGAATTACCAATGTCCCTTAATTTTTGATTTTAAGAAATAGGTTGCAAAAGTGTAGCAAAAGTGTAGCCACTTTCCTACCCCTATAGGCCTACTCCTGATACAGACGAACCTCAGTCTTGCGGAAGTGACACCGATGCAACACAATTTAGCAGGTAACAAATACCCTAGTCTCCAGAGCAAACTGCAGCAAATCATACACTTCCCCTATGGTCTTTCCTGGAGCCACAGTCTGCCGCACGCTAACTGCCTACATGTACGATTTCATTTTCATACGCGTAGGGGCCACTGACCAACCACAGGTCCCGTACGTCCAACCGTCGCCAAATGAGGGCTGACGTAACAATTGTACCGATTGTACGCGGCAGACTCCAACTCCCAGTAGCATCGCGAAGCAAAACGTGGATGGATTTGCGGTGTTTGCTCTAGAGACTAACAAATAACCTGGATTCAGAACAGGAAACCTTGGTGCGGTATGCTTTGATTATGGGCGTTCCGGAAAACTTGAACATTTCTTCTTCCAGGTGAATCCCTTAGGTAATCCACTATAATATGGTAGTGGTACAGCTGTGGATATCATATGTCTAACACACAATAATCTGAAAGGATTCCCAGACCCAGTATAGTCTGAGTAGAGATCTTTCTTTGCTGAGAAACTGTAGTATTTTTTTATCAAAACAAAATCGCTTCCTGTCCTAATTCCAGGGTTTTTGTAAGCTGCTAAACCTAAACTGCATTGTATCGGTGTCACATACATACCTTGGCTTGAGGCTTAATAGATGAAACCTAGTCTCTAGTCTAGAGCAAACATCCGCAAATCCGTCCACGTTTTTTTGCGATGCTACCGGGAGCGGCAGTATGCCACATACTATTGACATTGTGACGTAGGCACTCATTGACTTTGGCCATGCTAGGACTTAGGCCCCTACGCCTACGGGCGCTGTCATTACATTAGTCAGTGCCCCGTACATGTATGAAATCATACATGTCTGCACTTTCTGTGCGACACTGCCGCTCCAGCAGGAACGTCCATAGTAGGCACTGACCTATCTGCTGTGCGCGGGTCTGACCGCCGCAGGGGTGTAAAGTGTGATAATTTTTATACTGAGGAATTTGCCCCTATGATTTCTTTACAAACTCATTCTGGGTTTGTTTACTGGAGGATTTGGACACAAAAGGTATCATTGTAAAGGTATTGATTGTGCGCTTCTAATGTATATTCTAAAAAAAAGGGTTTAGTTATTACAGTGTAAATGGGGTATAATTGTTTCCTAATTAAATTTGAAACATAACTTTAGTAGCGATTTACTACATGAAAAACATGGAGCACACTAAAACAAATGGTTTCCACGGACTCTCCTGATAATTCTGATCAAGAAAATATCCAGGTTATTTCTTTATACCTGTGCGCAGTATGGTATAAATGCTGCGCCAAAATCGTGGTAGAGTACCTCCCTCACACCTGGACAGGGTAATAATGCCCCCGGCCTTAGTGGCACTAGGTGCGGCAGGGGAGGTGTCTTGCTACCCTTCTCACCTCTCTAGGTAGGCAGGTAATACCCCCGGCCTTTAATAGGGCTAAAGAAAGAAGTTGTGTTTCTTTAGCAGCTGTTTACGATATGAAGGTCACGTAGCACACTAAAATAAATTGTTTCCACGGATTCTCCTTTTAATTCTAATCAAGAAAATATCCAGGTTATTTCTTTATACCTGTGCGCAGTATGGTATAAATGCTGCGCCAAAATCGTGGTAGAGTACCTCCCTCACACCTGGACAGGGTAATAATGCCCCCGGCCTTAGTGGCACTAGGTGCGGCAGGGGAGGTGTCTTGCTACCCTTCTCACCTCCCAAGGTGTGACTGCGACACTGCTTCCTTATCTTTACTTGATCACAAAAGCACAAACTCTTAACTACTGTTAATTGTGGCAGAAAAATGGAGCTAATTTCGGATCTTTGAACGGTCATAAGTCCACTTTGAGTTGGCCTAAAGAGTTCATTTTAAATACAAAATCGCATATTTTTTCAAGCTCTATCCAAATCTAAACAGATTGAATACACAGGACCAAGTCTTAAAAAATGTGTAAGTGCCTATCCATAGGGCAAGTGTGTTAGTGTTTGATTTGTGGCTGTTTGTTCTGGTCTGGAGACCTAGCTGAAACCTACAGGGCTAGGACCCTAGCCTATAGGTAGATTTTTTTGTGTCTCTTGTGTTTCAGCCCTCTATTAAATAATATATATCCTAGAATTAAACCTAGACTCTAGAAACATTACAAATTCAAGGCCAAGAAGAGCCACTCTACTGGTCCAGCTCTACTTGTTCCTCTCCTAAAGTAAAGTTGTATAAAGCAAGATGATATATAATTATAAGCCTAAACTCAGGCCACAGACCCAAAGACCAAAATGTAAACAAAGTTACAAACTCAAAGTAGGACACGGTGTAAACTTCCTCTCCTTTTGAAGTTGTTTTGGGCGTCAAAGGCAAAGGGTCAATTATTCTCCACTATGCAGACCACATGTGGAAAACCTTGCCTTTGTCCTATGCAAGTTCTTCATTAATTTAGGTCTATACAAATCATAAATTAAATGCTTTTGATGGTCGGTAGCTCACCTTTTCAGCTTCCCAATGGCGTCAGGCCGCCTTCCATAGCAACGGTGGACAACGTGAAGTTACTTTCGTAATTAATTGAGTCAAGTAGATATGAATGTAGGATTCCTTCATATTGATTTCAATGTTCGAAAAGATATTTTTCATATATGCTCCATGGTGATAATTCTAAAAGTATTGAAGAATGAAATTATATAACTAAATACGTGTGAAACGGCTAGCTCTGCATAATCCCCGGCTTGGCAGATTTGCGCGACTGTTTTGCTTTGTTTTGATTGAAAAATACACTTTCTTTGCCAAT
This sequence comes from Harmothoe impar, assembly GCA_947462335.1. NCBI lineage: Eukaryota > Metazoa > Annelida > Polychaeta > Phyllodocida > Polynoidae > Harmothoe > Harmothoe impar. The sequence continues at coordinate 37,989,489 of OX381710.1, forward strand.
TTACCAGGTTAGTTCTTGCATCATATACTTAAATTAAAGTCAGAGAACATAAATTAGAAGTTATAACACAAGTATTTTAAGATAAGCTTAACTTAGATGGAAAAACGACACCATTCTGTGAGCGATAACATGGGTAAAATGTTATTCTTAGAATCTTAGTCAAGTTAGTGACTGCTAAGACCTAGGCTGAGGCTAGGCAATACTTGACACTTCGGAAGCAAGGACAGATCGGGTGCAGACATTTCGGAAGCAACCTATAAGACATTTCGGAAGCAGGACATTTCGGGTGCAAACTGTAAGACATTTCGGAACCAAACACAATTAGGGTGCACTATGCTAGTATGTAAGGGAGTGCTCATTTTTTAACAACAGGGGGGGGGGGGGGTGGTGAGATTTCGCGCAGAGCGCGCGAAATTATTTCACCCCCCCCCCGGCAGGCCAAAAATCGCGCGCGTTCGCTCCCCTTTGTAGCATAGTAACGCGCGGGCTTTTCCCCTCAAAACAGGTTGAGTTTTTTTCACCCCCCCCCCAAGAGGGGTCTAAATTTTTTACCCCCCCCCCCCCCGGTCAAGGGGTCCAAATTTTTTACCCCCCCCCCCTGTTGTTAAAAAATGAGCACTCCCTAATTTCTACCTCCATGTATGTCTTTTAGTTTAATTTAGCAAAATCTCTTTATCTATTAAATAATCTGAGGCTGTGCCCCCGAACCCCCCTTCATTTTTTCCCAAACTCTTCCGACAGTTGGGTCTGATCTGATGGGGTCTGCCCAGAATGGCCTACCGGTAGACTTCGATCATGTCCCCCCTTAGGGAGTGCTCATTTTTTAACAACAGGGTGGGGGTGGTGGGTTTCCACGGGGAGGGCGCGAAATTTTTTACACCCATCCCCCCCCCCCCCCCCCCGGTCAAGGGGTCAAAATATTTTACCCTCCCCCCCCCCCGCCTGACGGGTCGAAAATCGGCTCAAAACAGGTTACATTTCAAGGGGTCCACATTTTTGGTACATCTAACTTAAAAGCATCTTTTTCAGTGAATTTAAGCATTTTCAAATCGATTTTGTAAGCTGTTATTAAAGAATTATTACAATCTGTACTCATTTATGACACCCTGAAGAAGACCTGCACAAGGTCGAAACGTTGGTTCAAACAGAAGATGCTCCTCTTGACTTTTTGATTTAAGTAACTAGGCCTCCTCACCTGAATAAGGTTTTGGGAATATTTTACAATTCTTAAATATTTATATGAAAAGAGGGCTGATGTGGCCTGTGTAAAAGGTAAATGGCATCGTGTAAGATCTCGCGACACAGGCCACATTGGCCTGTGTACAAAAAAAAGTTTTCGGCAACACTGATCAGCCAACCTACATAAGGTCAATATGGTTGGTAATTGTGAGAAAATAATTCAAAGGGAAAAAAATTCTTGGGAAGAAAATTCGCTAAAAAGACGATACTCTGAAATAAAATCTTTCTGAAAATAAAGCCATGTATTTTAGGCGAAGACTATGTATCAATGATATTGTGCACCCTCTTCCTTTCGCAGGCGCCTAGCCCATACTCAAGATGATGGGCCCAGCCTGGGGTGAGCTCCCAGTTGTTCTGGACACGGATTCTGGGATTGCAGCAATAGAGCGAGAACAAATGACAAAACCAAGACCTATGGATGTAGAAGGCCCACGACTTCACCAGCCATCTGCCCACCAGATACCACCGAGCTGCGAGTAAGTGATGTTGTTATTTTTGTTTAAAAGGGGAAGATGGGGGGGGGGGGGGAACAGATAATACCCGAAAATATTCACATAACCAGCGGGTTATATGCGAGGGTTTCTCTGGGATTCCGCTATCACTTGTTTTCTATTAGTCAATTTGGCGAATTTGTATCAATTTCAATTAGCCAAATCAGATATTAATTAGCCAAACGTTTTTGCTGGTGACATATGCTCATATTTGTTCTTAATACCGGGTATGTAAGCGTTAAATATAACAGAATTAGAATATATTATGGATAAGGCTAAGAAACAGTTTAATATCCTTTCTCCCCATTTCAATGACGGCAAAAACTGAGATGAATTAAACCTAATTATTATTATGTTCAAGGAGACCGATTTTGAGCAACACAATATGCAGTTGGTTATTTATGGTGGTAGGCCTACCCAGCTACTGCAAGCCCAAAAAGTCCCACAACAACAATTAGCCAATTTGGCGAGTTTTCAGTAGGTAGCATTAGCCAAAATGAACTTTGATTCGCCATTGGCGATTTGGCGAGTGGCTAGCGGAATCCCAGCTTCTATGGTACCAATGTTTGTTATTTGATCTACCACCGATTGTATTAAATTCAACAGTCTTAGTGTTGTCAAATGCTTTATGATCTGTTCTTCCTGTCTTTCCTTCAGCCCACATCCTGCTGAAAACTTCGCCATTGACAGTGTGACTATGCACACCATAAAACTTATCCAACACGCCAGGAAGGTGAAGTCACTGATCCAGAGCGCGCACCAAACATTAGACAGCATGGTGGGTGTTACTTGTAATATAGAGTAGGCCATAAAGAACCGCCTCCGAGAATTTTGGCATTTTCTAGAAAAATAAGGCCGCTGTGGAAAGGTAGACACAAAGGGAGTTGTATGGAGCAGCTTTTTTTTTTGCTTCTGATCGCCACTAAAATAAACAACACCTGTAATCCAAGTTACTTAATTTCTTTTTATTATATATCTTTTTCATTAAAAAAAAACTACTTTAAATGGGAAATATATTACTTTAAACATGTTCTCTTGATACGTTCCCCCTTTGCGACTTCAAAACCAACACACTTCTAGCCTTCTTTAGTTAATGGATTTTCATCATTATTCTTTAGAAATCAACAGAGAGCGACATAGCGTCTTTACCAGAGGCGCCCCCTATACCTGAATATGAAGGACCACCACCAAAACACAAGTTAGGTACTCCGGTACCGTTCCTACCGAAAGTAACGGACAGGTGAGCGGACAAACACATCTCTTTGTCTTGTACAACTGAATATATTAGGTTTTAAAATCGGATTGTAAATCTATGAACTTAAGATCACTTCCATGTTGTACATTCATAATTCAAGAGCTGGACTGACACAATTTTATCGTCGCTAGATCATTCACCTGTACTCATCTCTATCAAGAAACTTTATTTAAAAGAACATCCCCTAGAAAGGCGATGAGATTTAAATTCTTTTTTTTAAGTACAACTGAATGAATTAGAATTAAAAATGGATTGTTAATCTATGGAAATTTAATTCTATTTCAATTCAAAGTATATGGTTTATCTTTCAGTGACTTTTGTCGCGGCATCGGTAAAGCGCCACCTGTTATTGACCAGTCTGCGTGTCATAATCTACTGCGGCGATCCATGACTGCAATGTGTGCGCATGCCGGGTTTGAGAGTAAATAAACATTCATCCTTCTATACGGTAGTTCATATGGATATGCAACCAATGTTGAAAAATTATTGAAATGAATAACATTTTCTTTGTAGAACTATACAAACCAGTTAAAATTTTAATACAATTTTCTGGTTATCTGGTTCTAAGATTAGATCTGGTTCCTCTGGTGCCCTGAATATGACCTCAGCCCGGGTTGTTGCACGTTATAAAGGGTACAGTTCCTGTTCTCTCAGGTTGCCCAGACACAGTGCTGGACATCCTCACGGATGTCAGCAATGAGTACTTCCTGCGGATCACACAACAACTACGCCGAGCCGTGGACAACGAAGCCTTGAATGGATCAACAAGTTTTCAGGTAGGTAACTTGTCTTGGTAACTCCTGTTTCCACCTCTAGTCCGGACAAGGACTAACCAGCCATTAAGGCTCTCATGGAATAATCGGTTCCTTTTCCTAAAAAGATACGATACAATCTTTATCAAGTTGATCCATCATGATAATGATGTAAATGACGATTAAAAACAGATGTACATCATTTTTGTATAACACATGATTGATGGAAGAAGTCCAGAACGCTGTGCAATCTAACGGATCACATTGTTTGATAATTCAATTCAATTTCAATTTGCAAGGTTTTTATTCTGCAATCGCAAAAAAGTGAAAAGCACTATCATATTTGTTTGCATAGGATTACAGAAGAGGGTGATACTTATGATAATAGCATAATTTAACTAAAACTGTTTTACTTATCTTATCCATGATTAGAGTAGGAGCACCCCTGGCTCTATACTGAAGCAACTACTACTATCTATAATATGTCATACTAAAGCAACCACTCTTATCTATAGAATGTCATACTAAAGCAACCACCCTTATCTATAGGATGTCACACTTAAGCTACCACTCTTGTCTATAAGATGTAACACTTAAGTTCCCGCTCTTGTCTATAGTATGTCAGACTAAAGCTACCGCTCTTATCTATAGTATGTCATACTAAAGCTACCGCTCTTATTTAAAGGATGTCACACCAAAGCTACCACTCTTGTCTATAAGATGTCACACTAAAGCTACCGCTCTTATCTAAAGGATGTCATACTAAAGCTACCGCTCTTATTTAAAGGATGTCACACCAAAGCTACCACTCTTGTCTATAAGATGTCACACTAAAGCTACCGCTCTTATCTAAAGGATGTCATACTAAAGCTACCGTTCTTGTCTATAGGATGTCATACTAAAGCTACTGCTCTTATCTATAGGATGTGATGGAGCAGACATTCCATGAGGTTGGTATCGGCAGTACGATGGGACTGCACAACTTCTACCGGACGCGCGTCCTTAACTACCACACCAACATGCAGCAGGCCTGCGAGCTGCACATGGCGGAGTACGAGCGACTGCTCAACCCTGACCTGCCGCCCACCGACGACAAGGCCTCCGTCAAGTAAGCTTTGAATTTGTCCAAGGGATATTGCATCTGTAATATTGATTTGGCTGTTTGAATTATATTTACAGTGAATGTTCGTTATAAGGAGGGCCTATTGGCAAGGCGGATTTGCTCCTTATAGGCAATGTTCCTTATAAGCAATACTTAATATAGAGAGAATGGGCTATTTTGGCAATGAAAATGTGTTCCTTATAACAGGAACTTCCTTATATCAGTCCTCCTTATAACGAGATTACACTGTATTTGGCTGTTTAAATGATACATGAATGGTTTTGGCTGTCTGAATGATAGAGAGATTTGACTGAATAATATTGATTTGGCTCTCTGGATAATGTTAATTTCGCTGTTTGAAAAGTGTGTCTGTTATACCTCGTCGTCTGTTTCTTTAAATGAGTAGTTATTAATTTGTGTCGGACCTACTTTACAATAATATAATCTGTATTAGACCTGCTAAGAAAGTAGTTTGGGTTCTTGTTAGATCTTTTGCAATTAGTCTCATGATCATACACATTTATCTAATACACATACACATGTATTTATTCTTAACTGTAGGGTTAAAGATGAGATGTTGCCTGACATACAATTCCCGAATGCAGAGGAAGCAGAGGAGATGCTTGACCCTGACCAATTGCTGCAGTTAGGAGAAGGTAAAATTTAACATTTAATGTTCTCAAATCCAACCAACGAGAATAGTTTCTCTCAATTAAGGTACATTCACATTGGTTCGCACTCGGTATTCAACTGTTCCCATGGAGGTCTGCATGATAAAATACCCGTATCGGGAATTAGGTTCATATAACGATTCTAAATTTTATTGAGCGTTTTAAAATTCATTTCATGATTGTTATTGTAGTGGGTCGCCGCTGTACTATTTCTATGGAACCAGTTTGAGTTATATTTGGTATATGTGTTGTCGTGTATCCAGGCCGCACTCCTGTCTACTGCCGAGTATAAGGTTATATAAGCCCACACCTGAGGATTGGTGGAGCGCGGCCTGGTTATGTGCATTCAGCCGTGACCGCCACGTGTCACCCGACATATCTCGGGTACAGTGTCGGCTCGGATGCACCGGCGCGTGGTTACCCGGAGTTCCTCGGGAACTCAAGTGTTTACGAGTAATGAAGAGAATTACATAACGACCAGTACATAAGACCTGGGGTTCTACTAATCGAGGACCCAGTCTTGCTGCGCACTTCGGCCAGCTCGACTGCTCCACAACAGAGCTTCCCCGAACTCTGTTGTACCTTTTAGGCCTAGTCCTGTCGCTGCTTCCAACTTGGTCACCCTGCGTCTTTCTCTGTTCCACCCTCTGGGGGAACTAGAGGAGATAGACGCATTGGTGTACAACTCCGGGTACAGAACTCCCTCTGTGGAGTCTGATCCAAGTGGAGTTAACCAAGATGGAAGAGAGCCTTGGAACTCGGGAATTATGTACTAGACCGTGAGCGTATACCTCCTGTATGTTCATATGACCACTGGTGTTCAGAAGCCTATTTGATTATTGCTATCCGTCTGTATGATTACGAGCCGTATGTCAGAATGAATAAAGTGTAATTTCTGAACAACCTATTTTCGAATCTGGAGTTTTTCATAGCCGATGTCTATCTTAGAATAGCCAACAGCTACATTATAAAGAAAAAAACATTACATATTTATCCATTGATAGATTAGTATGGATGACATGACATCACTACAATGGACCGATATGGCCTGTGTGAGTGAAAATTGCATGGATATAATTACACAGGACACATTAGAATGTGTTCCTGAAAGGTTTTCAATTCGTTTATTACCCTACATCCTGTTACTTATTAGGATCCATTTATCTCTAGGTCTAGGTCTTGAAATCAGCATAGTGCAAGAGGCCCCGAACACCTTGGCTGCCGAGGAAGACGCAGCCTCAGGGTCAGGTGTGAAAACTGAACCCGCAGAAAGGTAATTTCATCACATTTTAGTCATATTCTGATATCTTCTAGGAATCTGAAAATATAAAGGGTTGTCTTCTAGGGATTTTACATATCATTTCAGCTGACTTGTAGTACTATTGATATCTTCAAGTATTCTATCATAAAGGGCTAGGTTCTAATATTCCGATATTATATAGGGCTATCTTTATATACTTCTAGTAGTTTGGTGTTGCATAGAGCTAACTCATGTATGTTGATGTATAGGCTAACTTCACAAAGAGTCACAAAAAGCAACCCTTAGCTCGCACATAAGAGAGCCAGCACCGTAGTATAACTTGGATGTCACACAGGTATTTCATAGTACATCTACTGTTACTTGAAATGCTAGTATATTTCACAAATTGTGTCTCTAGTTGTCATAGCTGCACACTATTAGCACACGATCACCTCTTATAACAAGGACTTCGAGTTTTATCTAGAGAAAAGAATTTGTATAGATTGCATCATTCCATGAGTGATCTCCTAACCTAAGCACAAATATACACTGATACCAATTATATAGGAAGCTACTCCCAGCAAAGAGAAGGTTGGGGAGCATAGATGCTCTCACCAAGAAAAAGTTAATTGACATAGTTCAGAGTCGCACCCAAACTGCGTGAGTACAGAGAGATGAGAGTGTCTGACTAACGGTGTCCATGGTAGTAGACCATAGGCCTACTAATGACGTTTCTTTTGACCACCCCCCCCCCCCGCCTCCATTGCCCTGCAAGCTGCATGTAAGACCCGAAATGGTGCCATGTTGTGGTTCACTTAAACTAGTTTATAAAGGACCTTTTCCAGCCGAGTTCTAGAATGAAGAATGATGTGGATTCTAAATCCCAGGCAGTGAAATATTGTGTGTGATGGCAGCAGAGATGAGAAGATTAATCTTCTTGAAACATGCCCTGTGATTTGATTATGCGACAGTAATGCCGCATGTATACTTAATACCAACATTTTTTGCATGGAGTTCTGCATCAAACGTTTTTTCTCGATGCATGGAATGCCCAAGCTGTAGAAACTGGTTTACTCGGTTTAACAAACCGAAAGAGTTTATATGTAACGGTCGTTTTGATACTTTAGTGTAAGAAAAAACATTGGTATAAAAAAGAGAGTACTCCCGATACATTTGATTAGGACAGTTTTGCATTCGATGTCAACATTTAGAGCAACCAAACCGTTGGTGTTTTTTTCGCTTATCACAAAGGTTTGTTTCTGGGAATGTTGGTATGCCTTACTGAGTTGAGTATTCCATAAAATACTATCTGCTCATATATTTTTACGGTACTTCAATTTTGGTCATCCTTGTAATACGCCCAAATGGAGGAGAATGATTCAATATGGGTGATGGTCGGAAGGGGGAGTCTCGACACTTTATGACAGTTCACAACATATAAATGGATAATCTTCCAAAGACAAATATATTCCCTGGCCAAAGTTTTTTCTCAGGGCCCTCATTGGGTTCCATGCTGCATTTTCTGGATCTAATTTCATCTTAATGTTCATGTTCCTCCAGGGCAGCATCGATGGATTCCTTTGATGGAGACGAGGCGCAGCAGTCGGGTACCGAGATGCCGTCCACTCCGCGTCTAAGTGACACAGCCGACAGTCTCAAGGACCCGGGCTCCGTACCCTCCTCCGACATCATGTCACCCCCACCCGCCCGCTCAACCAAGAAGTCAAAGAAAAAGTAAATACTAATACCTATTAATCAAGAGATACCCCTAGTCTTCCTTCATCAACAGAAATGTTTATAATCTTAGAGTATAATGGGAGGCACAACACATCGTCAAACCCCAACTTAGAGTATAATGGGATTGTTGGTATTTGTAGACAAATAGAAAGCTATATTTGACTGCTCCAAAAGGAACATAATTAACTTTTCAATATGTGTATTCCAGAAAGAAGAAATGAGTGGATTCCAAGAGCAACTAACACTACACATGCGTTACTAAGATGGGAAAATCGAATAGTGTTCAACTAGACAAGACTTTTATATCATATTCGTTGTATCAATTCATATACCTATGTGGTAGTATCTTATATTAGAGTATTTAATAGTATACCGTATACATCTTTAAGTTGACCATTGAAATGTACAATGTACTGATTTGACAGGACTTTAAATAAAGTTAAAATAGGTGTGCCGACATGTTGTCTATCCTTCATGTTATAATCATGGCTCCTACATAAAGGCCACGACGTGTCAATGGGTCAATATATGAGGAGTGACCCCATTTCACATTCCCTATGAACCAATCACACACGGTCTTACAGGAGGGATGGGCGAGGACAGGTCAGCACCTGGCTCACGCTCTCCATGCTCTGGTACGTGATTGGCTCATGGGAAAAGTGCAGCGCGGCTCGTGGGAGTTTGGAAGCCCTGAATCGATAATCTATTACCCTTCATTTCACTTGCCAAACATGTGTGACGTAGAGTATAGCTTAGGCCACCTTTTTTTGATAACTTGGATTACGGGCTTTTACTGTAAATATTTTGGAAGGGAAGAGGAAAAAAAAAAAAAAAAAAAGCTGTTTTACACACCGCCCAGAGTACCGAAAATTCCCAAAGGGCAGAGGCAAAAAAAAAAAAAAAAAAAAAGCATTGGTAACCTCATTTTTTGGTAATATACTGAAGGTATGTTGAGAACTATCCCTAATCTGAAAGGCCTTATTCCATCTTTTGCTGGTCAACAGGTACTTTTTTTTTTTTTGCTAAAATATTTTCAAAAAATCTCGGAGGGAAAAGGTAAAAAAAAAAAAAAAAACTTTTTTTTTTTTTTGCAATTTGCCAAAAATCTCGGCGGCGGATCCGTAATCCAAGTTATCAGAATAAAACGGCCTTACTTACCACATCTCCCATATAACCTGCACCCAAATATTTGGAGAATCTTATATTATAATCGTACATAATCCTCACATATTTTTAGTATATCATAAATATCTAATATTTCACAGAATGATAACAGAAAAGGCAAGTAGAGTAGTTAAATAATATATTTATTGACATAAATAAACCACATTCCACATTAAAGAGAGAACAGAGTGATGCGAGAGTACCAACGACGATTGATATACTGAGCTTCTTCCATGAAGTATAAAATCTAGGAACATAAATGTCATTTTAAACTATTCCGTGGTTTTAATGACCATATGCCCTATTCCATTCACCAAACCAATTGTATTAACGTAAAATCTTTTCACAATATTTCATTATACGCATCTCAAATTTATCAAAAAAATGAGTCTTGTCCCATTTCTTTATTTAAGAATTCCAATTCCCCACAAATTGATATGACAAATCTGATTTCTCGCATGATGAATTACAATCCTTAACTCTAATAGTACCTACCGAATACCATATCTCTGACAAACAATTTCAATGCCCTTTTTAAGAGCTTAAACCGACATTCACACTCATGTTTTCGGACCTTAACCTAGGGAGGAATGTTAACGTATTGGGATATACCTTTTTATAACAATTGGAATCCATAGATCAAAACATGTAAAGTTTAGATAAATTTTGACATCTGAGATAGTGCGTTCCGTGCGTGCGCTTCTGATCTAGCGGCCTCCGACACCATGGACGTGGATGGCACCCTACCCTGTGAGGTACTTCCGACCATAGAATTGTGACTTGCGTTCAAACGCCTGGGACTTGATCGGCGTGTTAGGCTCGTAGAATGGATTCATTGAGTACTGGAAAGAAATAAAAGTATATTTAAAATCGTATGGTTGGATTTTTTGACTGCCTTGTTACTTAATTTAGAGTAAAGTGACGTTCACTCACTGCTATGGTTTTCTAGACTTAGTACCGATATATAATTGTTCTTCAGGGGGGCATGATTAAGGGATACACACCTTTATGTAAATTTCATACATTTCCTGGAAGAAGTTCCTGATGCCATCCTCATTCTTAGTGTCATGGAGCATGATGAAACGCATGCGTATCAAAAGTCAAGGATATTACACATTCAAAATTAAACGCTCTGATTTACGGTTCTAGGAGAAACTCCGTTTTGCATTACTTTCTAATATTGGAACTTGAAACCACAGTATATATGTCACGCGCAGAATAGGAACCAGCCCAGTTCCGGAATTGCCCCTGTACAATTCCGGAACTGCGCAGGGCAATTCCGGAATTGCACCATAGTTAGATTGCACAGTATCAGAACTCCTCTCTATTTTTATTGTAGCTACAGATATAGAATATAAATATATATTTCAACTATGTTTGAGGATACTGTAATGCATCTTGGAGGTGTGAAAACAGTCAGGGAGAACCCACATGCATGTCACACCTGTATGTAGCTGTGAATAAGGTGTGGCAGAAATGCATCTGCTGTGATAAAACATTGGGCCTTTGGCTGCCTGGGCCTGAAATGATACAAAATAACCTCCTTGCAAATACATTTCTTGCCCTACCTTTCTGTTTGAGGGGTATACTGATATATCTTATAATATATCTTATGTTCATGTAGGAGTTCCGATATTGCGCAAATTCCGATATTGCGCGTGACATATGTCTTGCCTACTTTACATTAAATCCCAATTTCTAAAGAATCTACATTTGGCATACCAAATTTCCAAAGTATTTGTTGAGTTGATTGCATTAATGGTAATCAATATCATAAACGGATCAGTTCATAAATCATTGATCAGAAAAGGATATGTCCAGCGGTGAGAAAAGCAGAGACGAACCACTCGTTGAACTTGTCGACGATCTTCAGGTACATGTTGCTTGTGGCCCACATGTGTTCGTCGACAAGATCCAGAGAAGCGTGAGCAATGAACTGATTCAGGTGACGGTGATCATCTTTCTACAAGTAGAAAAGAGAAAATGTGCTGGCATACCTGGTTCTCTATTTCGTGATCATAATTGTATCGAAGTAAATTAGACATCAAATAAATAGAAATTATCCTCAATAAGATGAATTAGGTTTTCTTCTAAAGGAAAGCTGAACAATATACTGTTTACAAGTAAACTTTTCAAAATATTTTTTTTTAGAAAATTGTGAATTCTTTACCTTAGGTTCATTGGTCTTGTTCGGGGGAACAAATTCCATTTCAAAGACAGGGTTATCATGGTGACCAATTATAGCGAAGTAATAGTTTCCCGCCATGGTGAAGAAGAGGCATGTGAGATTGGAGCCTCCTGTACTTCACACCATTCTTGTTGGACGACTGAAAACCAAAAGTGGATGTCAGTAGAATCGAGAGATTAAATAGGGATCACTATCTCTAGTTATAAGTACATGTAATATGAAAGGCAGGGGTGGGGGGGGGGGGGGGTCTAGGTGTATTCAGAGATAAGGGCAAATTCGTTGAAACCCCATAGCCAAGGCTGTCCTCATATAATGTAGTTTTTACCTCCCTATCCCCAGGCTGCCCAGGGATAGCGAGAGTTAATTTTTAAGTCTGCTAGGGCGGTGAGGCTTAAAAAAGAAAAAGTTATGTTCAGGTCTAACATGGCCAAAGAAAAAGTGCGTCGGCAGGTAGGATTTTGAGACGAACTTCCCCCCTTTTTCTCATGATTTCAGGGGAAAATTGTGTTTAGTAAATTTTTGGGTGCCAAAAACTCAAAAATGTCTTCCAAGATTTTTTTTTTTTAATTATAAACTGGGGTAGGCCACAAAATTTGGGTCGGTCGGGATACCTGAACGGGCAGGCCTTTTCTCTAAAAAAAACAAACGGTTCACCCCCCTCAAGAGGAGTAACGATTTTTGCGCCCCCTCCCCGCAAGAGGCATCGATTTTTTTTTATGAGGAGATGGAGCGAAAGCGGATCCATTTCTGATTGGCTGGCAGGGCAGGGCCAGCTAATACACATCCACTATTACCACCAATTAAGGGAGTGTTCATTCATTAGTTAGGGGGGGGGGGGCATAAACAATTTAGGCCATTTTTAGCAAAAAAAAACCAGCCAGCACGTTACTATAGTTTAAAGGGGGGTGGGCGAAAAATTTGCACCACCTTCGGCGATCGAAGGGGGGCGCGAAACGTTCAACGCGCTCTCGAGGGGGGTGGGGCATAAAAAATGTCCGCGCCTCCACGCGAAATCTTACCACCCCCCCTGTAATTAATAAATGAACACTCCCTATTAAAGAGATCAAAATCATGCCCTCGGCCTTGTCAGGCTTGTGTATTCGGAAATACACATCTATAAACTTTAATACTATCTTCAAAGGGATCTCACAGTTTGACAGTTGAATACACATTATTATTTTTGTATTTTATCCTTATGGTGTCAAGGTCGCAATTATATGATACCTACGCTATATCTACCAGTAGCGTGGGTGTCCAAGTTATCATAGACATAGTCACTAAGTCAGTGACAGTGACAGTTGTCAGTGACACTGACACTGACAGGGTCAGGGGGCGGGACTTGAACTGGGCGATAATATAAGTGATTGACATTTTTGCATTAGATTCATCATTTTTATGGCGATAAATTCTATAAAATAATTTTTAGCGAAGAGAGATAATTCTAATCAACCTACCTGTAATAGTGGGGTCCCGTTATATCCCCAAAGTATCCCAATAATCCCTTTTGATCAACTCATCATGCGAGAAGCTTGGGGAACCTTCCTGACCTTTGCGGAAACGAGGCAAGGGAATCCCTGTTACTATAAATAGATTTATTTTGCCGTGTCATCTGTCAGTGAGCGACATTTGGAGGTTCCCAACAGAAGTGTATCAACTCTCAGTGAAATAACAGCAAATACGCAAACATGGAGTTTCCAGATTTAGGCCAGCACTGTTCAGACAGCAGCTGTAAACAATTGGGTAAGTGGTTTTGTATTTAATGGCTATGATTTTGATGGGATTCGTTGAAAAAACAGTTGAAATGTTGATCAACATACTGACATAGACAAGTCTCACAAGACAAGTCACCACTCCACTCCACTCTAGCCTAGCCTAAGCCAGGGACATTTAGTCATCCCCAAATTAATACAATACAAAATCACATGATAGTGACCTAAAAGTTGTCCTGTCATGCCCCTGGCCTGGGGCTGCCAGGGGCAGGGCATCATGGAAATACACTCACGCACCAGTGCCACCAGCATTTTAATTTAGAATTACATCCTCATTCATGAATCATGCCCCAAACATCTGAATCTGTTATGAAAACTGTGTGGCAATTTTTATGGTTAAATAGATCTGGAATGGATCTCAGCATTTCCTCTTTTTTGTCATCCAGGCTATGGCATCTATTAGATCTACAGAAAATGAACCAAAATCTCAACATTTCCTACTGTTGTCATCCGGGCTATGGCATCTAGGTAGATCTACCTGTAGGCTGTAGATCTACAGAAAATGAACCAAAAATCTCAAAATTTCCTACGTTTTGTCATGCATGGTGACTCTTGCATGCTTGCAAAATTTCCTGTTTGCTAGTGGCAGCTGTTTTCCCCCCTTTCCCCCAGCTGATATGGACCCACTGTTTTGCGCTTCCCCTTCCACGTTAAGAGGGATCAAAATTGTTGAGTCATCTATACTATGTCTATAGACCCTATACATGTATTGGGCCTACTGGGTTAGGGAGTGTGCAGTTGAAATTGCCCCCCCCCCCCCTCACTTTGTTTAAAAGTGATTGTTCCCTCAGTATGATGGGACCATGGATGGTATGGATCAGAACTATTCATCAGATGTAATTGTCATCATTCATCAATTATTCAGTCATACCCCCAGGGACCCGACCACAATCACATTGAGTAGGTGTATAGGCCTACCGTAAAGTCTCCCTTACAATGGCTCAATGCAGTTAGATATCTATAGGATTTTAAAGATTTAGTCCAATTTCAGGGTGAGGATGATACAGTTAGGCCTATATCTATGTGTATAGACCTAGTACAGTATCAAAGTAGTCAAAATCAGATCCCAGGTACAGGTTATAGGGTTTCACCAAAGTCTAGGTGTGGGTTATACGTTAGCTGTATACCTGAGTCGCGGGTTGTACGCAAGACTTTACAATAACTGTATTGAATACGCACAACTGGGATTCAAATGTAGATACCTATTTTATACATTTCAGTAGATAACTTTTCATAGCCGGGTTACAAGTGCAACTGATACAACAACAATGCTTCGGTGACACAGTTAGTGGTATCTGAAATTAGAATATACAATAATAGTATTGCAAAAGAAGAAAAAAAAAACACGCAAATATTGGTCTATGGATACTGCACAATCATTATGGTACCACAGACAACTAGTATCCTTGTATATGGATGTGAGTAAAATGATTACATATGAGAGCCGTTTTAATACCAGGCCCTAGCGCGTATATGCATGTAGATATAGATGGGCATAAAGTTCCATGCTTCTGTTTTCCCATTTCAGACTTCTTACCAATGAAATGTAACGCATGCAGCAATATTTTCTGCAAGAACCACTTCTCCTATACCAACCACAGCTGTCCAGAGGCATATAAAAAGGTAAGACTGGTTGTATCTTCTACATTCTCTGTATCACTTCTTCTCAGGGGTCTCCCATTATCAGAGTTAGTAGAAAACAAGAGAAGTAGAAATAAATCCTT
Source organism: Harmothoe impar (assembly GCA_947462335.1). NCBI lineage: Eukaryota > Metazoa > Annelida > Polychaeta > Phyllodocida > Polynoidae > Harmothoe > Harmothoe impar. The sequence goes on from OX381710.1 coordinate 38,004,821, forward strand.
TATATTATGAATATATATAAGATGATTAAGATCAGATGCTAGCTTCACTTGATATGACAGTGAACTCATGTATCCGCCTTCTCTTCCCTTGTCCTGTTATCAGGATAACCAGGTACCCGTGTGCCCACTTTGTAATGCCCCAGTACCAGTGCCGCGTGGACAAACACCGGACATTGTTGTCGGGCGACATATCGATGATGACTGCCAGTCAGATCCAGCGAAAGAAAAGCGTAACAAAATCTACACCAATCGCTGCTCTAATAAGGGATGCAAGACTAAAGAGGTACGTTATCTTGTTACTAATCCCTGACTGAGTTATTGACTCAGGGTTACTAACCCTGGGTTATATGCGCCACCTCTGCCCCATTTTTAAGATGGAGGGAAACTTCTGTCTATGTCTCATTATAACCTGAGTACCATATCTACCTGTACATGATAAGCCACAGACCCAGCTTACCCTGAGTCATTTGTGAGTTCACTCACACACTCAACCTTTTGAGTCGGTGGGTGAATGGACGTTTGGCTGACACTACTGAAAAAATGTGGTTATAAATTTGGGCGGATTTGAAAATTCTCTCCATGTCCATACTTTACTAATATGTGTACAAAACATGTAATTCTAACTCTGCTTTAAATATCTAGGAATTTATTCATTGATACTGTCCATTTTCTCTGCCATTTAATCTTTTTACTTTGAGCTCTATTATGATGCACAATAACATTTCTTAAAATTGATACAATCCAACTTCAACTTCAGAAAAAATGAGTCAAGATTGTTTAATTGATTTTTCCCACATTATATTTTTTCTCCAGCTCATTCCATTCAACTGTGAGAACTGTCGGCAAAACTTCTGTATCAGACACCGACTGGAGTCGGATCACGACTGTAAAGGTTTTCAGGGCTCGGGTCGGGGGATATCTCAGGCTGGAGCAGCGGCAGCCAGTCGCCAGCCCTTCAAAGCTGCATCAAAACCTGCGTCCAAACCCACATCTTCAGGTCGACCACAGCAGTCTGTGCTATCTTCTTTAGGACGAGACCTAGATAGGTAAGTGGCTATTGTATATGTCTACAGTAGATGAGGGTTAAGATATAGTATATATTATGCAGGAATCAACTCCAGAATATGTATTCAACTCATTGTGGATTCATGCAATAGTCGAAATAATGCTACCGGGTAAATGCTGCTTCAATTTGATATTTGCTTTCCAGTAAGAAAAGTTGATAATTAATAGCAAGGAACGTGGACTAATCGCGTAAACTTACATTCCATTCTACTGTATCTGAATTGTAGGGAGCGCCGAGAAAGAACGCAACAACCAGCACGAGCAGCACAACCTAGAGCAGTTAATCTCCGTTCTATGCAGGCTAATATGGTAAGTTAATATGAGCGAATTCACCCAGTAGCCTGAAAATAAAAGATGATGAACAAAATGTATTCATATTAACCCTCATTTGCGTTAAAAAGAAAGTCCATTTCAGTTTTAGAATTAAATGTCACTATTGGGTACCTCAACTACTTTAAAATGATAACATGTATACTTTTCTATGTACTGTTATATCAGGTCTTGTCGCATTAAACTAACCAGTATATGATATGGTTATGTTGTAGACAGAAGACGAAGCACTAGCACAAGCCATGGCACTCTCAATGTCAGATTCCCAACCAAAGCCGTCCAACCCACCAACGTAAGTGAAATATGATTGTTAACATAAAATGATCTAAAACATATATATGACAAAGAAGTTCTCCAACTTTATGATATAGTTCTTTAAATTGTCATTCATGCATTATATAGATCAACATCATCCTCACTTTATGACTTAAAGTATGCAAAATGATTTTAAAATTTTAGATAAAAATGAAATTAGTTACTCAACTCATATGTAGAGTAGATACAGTAAACGATAGATGAATAGCGTCTTTTTACACCTTATACTCATTACATATCACCTGTTGTCACCTATAGGAGGGAGATGACGGCCCAGGAGGCAGAGGACCATGCGCTCGCTCAGGCTATTGCGGAGTCAGAGCGCTTAGCGGCAGAACAGAGACGGCGGGTAGGTGGCAGTCAGCTCTACTACACACCCACAGATATAGGAGCAAAGGGCTGAACCCCCAAGCATAATGTCATGCATACTCTGATGGCCAATGTGAAAACATGATATTATACTCATCTTAGGCATTAAGAAAACTTGATATGAAAATGTGATATTTTACCCGCTCCCCCTATGACTAAACGGGAGAAGCGTGATCATCTACATGAGTTTTGGGCAACAAAACCATTTAAAAAATGTGTGTATACAGAGGCAGAATCACATGAGCATACACAATATCAAAATATAACCGATGATATCTGAAACCATTAGTTTTTAGCAAAACTTAGCCTCTGGTATATAGTAGGTTTCTTTCTCCCCCTATAGGGTAACCAGGGAGGAGGACAGAGCAAGGATAAATCATGTCTGCTATCGTGATGGCGTTGTACGTCCACAGAATGACGTCATCAGACGCACACATCGATGACGTGACGCCACTCTAACCACTCTATACGCACACTTACTCTAATACGAATCAAGTAGGGTCGATGGAATATAGATATGAAAAAAGAAATATTCAGGAAATTTCTGAGTTTTCATCCACCATACTTGACGACTTGAACGTTGTGACTTACATCCTTAGTGCCTCGTCCGAAAAAGGGTGTAGGGTCTAGGAAGCTTTCTTAGATATGTAGATGGAATATAACTTGGAGGTCCCTGTCTATATTATATGTTGTATATATTGCAAAGAAGAGAAACCTAGCTATCTGTCTTCAAACTAGAGTATATTTCTGTACGTCCTTAATCGGTGGTGACGCTATGGCTGTTGTACAGCTTTTACCTATTAAATTGTACATATGTTATATATTAATATATTGATATAGAAAATGATACTGGCGTCATGTGTTAATGCCAGAATAACTAAAAATCTGTTATATATGGGAGAGGTATTACCCCAATGTTACAATGTAGAAATGTCTAAGGAGTGTACAGACACGACTTGGACATATTGGAATGTATATTTATGTGGGTATCTAAAATAGTGCAATTTTATTTTATATTGATCCAATATAAATGACATAACGAAAAATATAGCAAATAATTATCAGCGTTTTACACCTTGAAAAATTCATACATCTAATCAATGTGTAGTCAGAACTGTTATTGTAAAAGTGCATCATCCAATATTTCATAAATTCAGTGTTGTATGATTGCCATAATCTTACCGTATGATATCATTATAACGGATAGCTTGGTGCACGATCATACATGTGTTTGATGTTTGGAGGATGGACTCGTTTGTGTTCAGCACGTGTATGCAATTTTACCAGAAACATTATGTTCCCATTATTAGCACCTACCATGATATGCATGGCCCAATTCAAACGTCGAAAGTATTCAATGCTCATTGTAGGTTTTCAAAGGTGTATATTTTCTTAACAGATAATAGAATTAATAGATGCATATTCTGAAGTGTTCAAAATTGAAAAGAAACTCGTTACAGAGATGGTAGTTATGTATAGCCTATCCAGAGAGTCATTAGTTCTAGAAATGAAATGGGAAAATACATTTTAGGTTACACTAGGGATCACAAATATCGCCCCAGCTATATACCAAGAGATTATATAGTGCATTAGTAACCAAAGAACAGTATTATATCAAGGCCAGTATAATACAATTTTCATATACGATTAACAAGAGAATCCCTTTTATGGTCAGTTAAACATAAAGAGTTTATTTTGTGATCCAGGAGGAAAACAACGTGTATATACAGTGATTATTTTCGAATAGATAAAATGGTTGATTGCCCCATGTCCCATTACATAAACATAGCACATGTGGAATGACTGAAAAGAAGCCAATTTAAAGGGTTCGAAAATTATGAATTATGATTATGCACGTGATTATGCATTTTAGAAATATTAGCTGTCTCACTGTATTCAGATGTTTATCCTAATAACGTGTTACTAATGCACGTAATGGAAATGGAATTTATCTCACCTAACAGTTTTACTTATCAGTATGGTTACATCATAACATAGTCAGGACATTTCAGAGAAATGCTGAAGTACATTTTAATATGCATTTAGCACGGTGATATCATGGGAGCACCGCAGAAAGCAAACAGTTGAATGAGCTTATTTTATATGAAACTATGATGCAGCTGGATATTGTTTGTTCGCATCATCAGCACCCAGTAGTAAAACCTCTCACAAAAGTCGACATCTCTTATATTTTATTATTTGAGGATGATTATATGCCGAATTTGTGGCAACTTAAACATGTATTGGTTACTTTTACTTTATTTGATTAAAAATCTCCCTTGTAAGTCGAACCACCCCCAATCTTTACAAAGAAACGTTATGAGCCTTACAATCCCGAAAATGTGCGAGGCTTATGTGAGATGTTATACGATATTTCTCTGCAGGTTGTAACCCAGAGTGAAACTTTTATGCGATTGTCGAACTTTTGTGAAGTGCAAACTTTTATCTTATTTTATCTCACACCCAGTGGCTCAGAAGCAGGACCATGATCAACCCTCTTTATGTAACACTTATGTAAAAATGTATATTGTATAATAAAATGTGACATAACTACTAAAAGTGTTAGTTTCATACTTTACTATAAATATGGTAAAGACTGGGATATGGGTCATACATCGCTGTCTTTCACACGAAAAAAAAACCCACAAAAAACACATTTTTAATGCAATACCCAGGGTTGGGATTAGCCTCTCACACTAACCCTGTCCTGGGTCTGTATGAGGTTCCTGTTATTGCCACCAGAGGGAGATGGAGGGTAGAGTTCTCACCCTTGTCATGTAAGTGGCATACTTTCTATGCTCTGAGTAGTGAGCAGACTCGCACTACTATATCCTGGATTTTTAAATGTACGTATAATGATAAAAGCATATTCCCATAATTACTGTAGCATATCCCAATATCCTTAAAGTATATTGCAACTTCGCTAGCATATTCTAATATCTAACCAATAATGAATGGATATCAAGGCACGAGTGCCCTGTATCATCGGATATCGGCACAAGGCGCTTTGAAGGGCATTTACATAAAAGACTATATCGAGCAAGTAGGGCGCCATGTTGATTTTGACATCCCACCAAGCCTGGTCTCTGATTGGTTGAGCTGTGTGGGGAGCATTCATTATCTAAAAGCGACTAAACCACTTTCCCGCCCAACCTATCGGCAGTGTTAGCGTATACGACTGTACTCCCGCGGCGCGACTTGCTGTTTTATTAACTAACCGCTCCCCAGCAGACTTGAACATAGCCAGCGTTTCCCTGCTGGTGTACCATGGTCACTGTAGCCTGGCGGCTAGCGCGTCCGACTCGCACACCAAAGATCCCTGGTTCGAGCCTAGGTGAAAACGCCCCTTTTTTTAAGTGCATATATATATATGTAAAAAAAAATGACCCTAGAATTATTTTAATGAATAGGAAAGTAAAGTCCAACTTCAGACTTGGTAGGCCTAATAAAAAAAAGGAAAAAAAATTGACTTTGAAAGAAATTATACCGAAAAATGTCTTTTTCTTCTATAACTCGGTAAATATTGGCCCTACGGAGCTGAAACTCTGCCTATAGACTCCTTGTTTCATCCCCTGCTCTTACCAGCGCCTCAACGGCCTGGCACGTAGAGCGTCCGAGATTAAGTTTTGGGGTAGCTTGTTCTAACCACCATGAAACCTCAGATTTTATGGGTGACGAAATTTCGGAATTGCTCAGGACCACCAGAAACATGCTGATATCCCCCGGAAACATGCTGATATCCACCGGAAATGTGCTGATATCACTAGACATCAGCATAGGGATATCACCTAAAAAGCGCGATGAGTGGCGCAATCGTATAATAACCCTGATTAAAGCGTATTTGCATATATTTCAATAATTATTATCAAGTATGGATAACTGCATAAGTATCCAACCATGAGCTAAAGGTAATACACAGAAAAAATCCAGAGCCGGCAAACCTGGCACTGCCTTGTCAATTTGACAAGAAAAGGGGCTGGCAAGCAAAACTCTTCAGTAAGAAGACCCAACTAGCTTCACCTGGTACATGCCAGCCCTAAACTTGTCTTTGATTAATTCCTATCTTAATATAATACTGAGTATTAACATACCTATATGTTAATATGGAGAATTCTGTGAAGTATCTAGTAAAAACATAAGATAATCTAAAGAATGCATGGTTTTGGCAGCATTAAGTAAAAAGAGGATAAGTATATGGGGTGCAGAGGGGTCCCCCCCTGAGGTCGGAAAGTCGCCGAAATTAAGGGGTCCAGGTCGAAAAGTCACTTTTTTGGACCTCTTAATCTATAGTAAATTTATCTAAAAGTCGCCAGGTCGCTTATATTATTGCCTTAGGTCGGAAGTCGCCTCCAAAACAGCCCAGGTCGCCAGGTCGTTTTTGACCCATCTGGAGCCACAGTACCCTAGTAGCAAACACACTGTGGCCCCGGACGGGGCCAGACTGTGTTTGCAAGTCTGGCCCGGAATGGGCTAACCGACGGGCTCCCGTCGGTTTAGGGCACTGGGCTTTGGTCTGGCCCCGTGCGGGCTTCCCATGTTGGGCGCAGATCGGGTTTTGGACGGGAAGCCCACTTTGGGCTCAGATCAGTTTTTGGACGGGCTTCCCACTTTGGGCTCAGATTGGTTTTTGGACGGGCTGAAAGTGGGTTCAGATCGGTTTTTGGACGGGTTGAAAGCGGGCTTAGATCGGTTTTTGGACGGGTTGAAAGCGGGCTAAGATCGGATAATTATGGGTTTTTAGAATCTATTCAATAATTCTCCAATGATTTCTTGTATTTGTTGAACCAGATATCCTAGGTCCTGATAATCAACCCAAGGCATAATCATACTCTTCCTACCCAATAATGGAAGTATCAAGCAGGCCTATTATCATCAGGTTTGAGCCACATGCAGCATAGACAAGTGTCTATGGTGCACATTGGCCTTCAAAGACATAGTTCATACCTACATGGGGCACATGAGTCTTGTATTAAGATTGTAATGCCACAGAAATAGTGTTTACACTGGATAGCTGCTTAGAGAACCTCCTTTTCATCATTCAAAATCTATTCTATCTTATTTCCAAACTGTGAGAACATCTATTTATTGTTTCCTATTCTACATCACTTTAACATTTTATTGTATTATTATTATAATGTCAATTTCATCTGGCTTTGTTGGAAAACTCTAGATTTTGTATAGTAGTGACATCTGGTGTCAATCATCAGAACTATTAGACCAGTTGCCCTGTCCAAACCCAACCTCAGCCCTCATCGGCCCGGAGTGGGCTAACCGACGGGCGCCCGTTGGTTTAGGGCACTGGGTTTTGGTGTGGCCCCAAGTGGGCTGCCCGAATTGGGCTCAGAACGGGTTTTGGACGGGTTTTCTGTCATCTGGCCAACATGAACCCAAAGCGGGTAGCCCTGTTTGAAACTGATCTGAGCCCAAATCGGGCAGCCCGCTTTGAAACTGATCTGAGCCCAAAATGGGCAGCCCGATCGGGGCCACACTTCAGCCCAGCCATCTGCCCAACATGAAACCCAGCTCAGTTTTGCCCGACTTCAAACAGCCAATCCGAGCTAAAACCAAATTGGCCCCGTGCGGGCTTGCTACTAGGGTATAGAGTGAATACACCTCTTTTCTGTCATTCACCAGGGCAGAAGTAGGGACATGTCCCTACTACTGGTATGATCCACACATATGCCTATAGTCCATTGCTGATGAGTAGCTTATCCTCAGTAAAGATTAAATTGATAAAATAATCTTGTCATCTGGAACCAGACCAAACTCATACATTGAAACCCTAGACCTACCACCATTATGCAATGATGAGCCCCAGCTGTGGCTAATCTAGGCCTGCATCAACCATCTTTCTTTGACGACCTTGACAAGTCTAGGGTTGTTTTGTGGGATGGTAACCTGGCAGGTTGTCAATTTGACAAGTTGAAGCTAGTTGATTCTATGCTGTTCACTTAGAAGACCCTAGGGTCGTCCTGTAAGACGACCTTATGGACTCCAGAGCTGTCCAGAGTTTTTCAGTGTAGGGTTAGCGCAAAACCTCGTGGACAAGCCTAACTCGCATATAAGCCGCACCCCGACTTTAGAGCAATCCTATAAGCTGCACCAGCGACCTGATTTTGGTGACTTTTGCACTTTATTATAATAGCAAAACATAGTGTAATAGAAAGACTAAGGCCGACTGGGGAATGCAAGGAACACGAGAACACAGACAGTTTATGAATAAAGGCTTGTATTCAGGAAAGTGCTTGACTAGAGGTTATTAATTATACATAAGGCACATCGACAGTTCTTAGGACCAACTGCGGAGTTAGGAGCTCAGGGAGTACGTCCGTCGCCAAGCTTGAGCCAAAGTAGACTGAGGCACGACTCCGCAGCGCGCCCTAATATAGGGCTCGCTACGGAGGCGCCCTCTGGTGGGCGGCGGACGAACTACTCCTGCGCTCCAGACTCCGCAGCGGCTCCCTCCCGCTACACCCTTCCCTCGTTATTTACAGCTGTACCCTCCCTCCCTAATCGAAGTAGAGATAAATATAGCGACTCCGCAATACCGGATTACAATTGGTGGTATCCCTGCGGCTTAACTCTAGTTACTTTTGATTCAACATGCTTATTTATATAGCGCTGCTCCTGCAAAGTTACAGTCATAAACGGTGAGATCGGCTCGATCCTATTCTAACAATAATAATATTTAAAACTGCACGACTCCTGCGGAGTTCGCTTATGATATAACCTATGCGTAACATGTGCGGAGTCCCCTGTGGGGATCTTAAGTCTCTAATGCTGCCGGAAACATGCTGCCCGAACTTCTAGGGGGTGAGGTGGTGGATGGTGATGATGTTGAAGATGACGGGTGGAGGGGATGACCGGTGCCTCCACGCCGGCCGCTCCGTCCGGACTTGCTGCGGGGTCCTACTCGTCCCTACGGCGAGGGGGGGACCCTCCTCCTTCCTACAAGTCAACACAATTTTAAGGTAAGGTCAGGTAAGATTTCTCTCTTCTTTTATTCCTCCCTCCCGTAGCGCTCACGATGGTAGTATCACTTCTCCCCTTCTTAAGTACTACCCGTGGAGGTCCTGTACTGGTCCTCCGCCGCCCCGGGGCCCTATACCGGGCCTCTGGCGTTTGCTTCATTCCCCTCCCTTCCTTGTTACGGCTTCCCCTCCCTCTCGTCCCCTCTGGTAATTATCAGGCTGGATGGCGCACTCACCTTGCGTGGTCGTGGCCTCCGCTCGTCTTGAAGTAGCCGGTATCTGGTCGTTATTGAAGCTATGACATCGTAGGTCCCCGGGCCAATCACACGGAGACGGCTGGATACGTCGCCCCCGGTGGCCGCAAATTCCTCCCCCATGGAGATGGGGGGGAGTAAAAATGCAGCCCACCGCTCCAGCCGGTTTGGCTCCCTACCGGAGACAAACCACCACGGCATCCAGGCGGGTGGATCTGCCGTGGGCCCGTGCCGGTGGGATCCTAGCACTCGGGCGGCTGAAGGGGGGCCACTCCCTGGGCGAGAGGTTGGGGAGTGTCTTTGCTGTCGAGCGCTGGTGGGTGTGCGGAGTGGCCTGGTTCGCGTTCCCCCCAGTCGCTGCTCCTCCGCCGCCTTCTGATGATATTTGGCTCTTCCCTGTAGCCCTCCCCACTTCTGAGTGGGCGCCGGGGGCACCACCCTTTCTGTCTCCGGTCTGGCGGACTCCTTTTGTAATTTACGCCGCGGGTGGCTGTCTTGTGGTGACCGCCACTCCTCCGGTGCCGCTGCAGGGGGAAAATCCTGTATTAGAGCGTCCAGGTGGGGGTTGGGTGGGGGGTGGGGTTCGTCTGGTTCCCTCAAGGGGGTAGACGTAGGGGGCCGGGTGGGATCATAAGGGTAAAACACTACTCTGTGCGTGGGGTTGCTGGGTGGCAACAGTGTTACCAGAGAGTTGTTCCACTCCCCGTCGTCGCTGCGCCCCTCCTGCCAGACTACGTCTCCCGAGCCATCCCACATAGCCAGGAGATGTACCATCAGGTTGGCGGGCATGATAAAAAGCTCGCCGGCTACCTGAGGCGTCGCGGGCACCACCCTCCGCGTGTCGGCCTGTCCAGTCGTGGGGGTGGACGTGCCGGGGATGGTAGCGTCTGGTTCTCCCTCTGGAGGTGGGGACTGTTCCGGGCGTGGTGACTCTTCGCCTGCTACCTCCCGTGGGGAGATGGTGACGGTGGTGCGCGTCACTTGCTCCTCCCCCTCCTCTTCCTCCTCGGAGAGGGCTATACGGTGGTATCGCACTGGGGGGCGCGGGGGGGGCTCTTCCACCTCAATGACGTACCCCGCGCTGTGCGGAATAAAAAGACCTGGGGAAGTCTGCGCAGGGGAGGAGAGGGTATGGGTGAGCGACCTTTCGGTGGGAGGGGGAACTCCTGCTGCCACCAGAGCCTCCTTCTCCTCTGGAGTATCCCCAAAGCTTAGGTAGATGCGCATGCGCTCCTGCAGGCGGCGGGCCCTCTCTTGTGATGTTTCCTCGTCCTCTGGCTGATCCGTGGGGGGGGGTGGCGACTGCCTGCCCGGGGTCCCCATCGCCATGAGGTTGGTGGCGGCCAGTGCCGCTTCTGCCTCGGAGGAGATGCTGGCCGCCGGTCGGCCTTCAGGCGAGCCCAGGCTGAACCCGGGTGAGGGGCCCAGCGAGTCCGCCCGCTCTCCCTGCAGGGGTGAGGTGGTGAGCTGCTCGGAGGCCGTTAGGGTGGATTCACTGCCCGATGGTGCCGCCTCCATCTCTTCCGGTTCTTTGGTTGGGGGTTGCTTTCGCTCCGCCTTTGTGGGGGTACGGGTCAGTATCACCACCGGCACCCGCAGCCCTATTTCCTCCCCAGTTGCTACCTGTCTCGGGGGTTTATTTGGGGGTAGCATGACCACTGTCTCCTTCCTTTTCTTACCCCCCGGTGTGCCCTCCTCCGTTTCTCTCCCCCGCTTTCTGTCTGAGGCAGAGGTGGAGCCAGTAGATGAGGTGGAGGAGGTTTTCTTGGCGGAACTGGTGGAGGTAGAGGTGGACGAGGCGGAGGAGGTCTTCCTGGAGGAGCTGGTGGAGGTAGAGGTGGAGCCGGTGGAGGAGGCCTTCCTGGAGGAGCTGGTGGGAGTGCCCTTTGAGGTGGTGGCTACCTTCCTACCCGACTCCGCGGATGACTCCGCAGCCTGTTGTCGCTCTCGGGCTTTCTTCTCCTCCACCCTGGGAGACGATCGATTCGGCACCACCACCACGCTAGGGACCGCTTTAGAAGACGAGGAGGTGGTCTTACCCTTACCAGCCGGGGACGACTTGCTGTTGGCAGAGGTAGTGGGCCGGGCTGCGGAGTCGAGGCTCCTACTGGCGGAGGCGCTGCTCTCCCTCCGGCTGCTGGAACCCCGGGCGGGTGTGGAGGATCGTCGGCGGCTGGCCGACTCCGCAGACGGCGAGGGTGCCGTCTCCCTGGCCGCGGATGCTGGGGAAGTAGAGGAGGGACGGCGGAGGGTGGGGTCAATGGGGTGTTTTTCCGGCATGGGTTTCTCCCCGGTTACCCAGGGATGCTTAGGGTCCCGGTGATAGCCCTCCAGGTGTCTCCTTAGATCTCTTTTCCGCACGGCGGCAAACACCCCCCCTGCATTCCCTCCTCGGCATCGGTTGGTGCCTGTGCCCCGGGGGCACAGCCATCCCATGGCCTGGCCATCTGCGTGCTGCTCTCTGATGTGCCTTGCCCGATTACACGATTTAGTGAAAGTCTTATCACACAAGGAACAGTGATACAACCCGTCTGCTTCCATGTCGTCTGCATGCGGAGTTGGAGTCAAGATGGCGTCTTTGTTATGGTGTTCATCCGGGCGGTGCGGATCTGGCCTCTCGCGAGACCTGCCGCGAGAGGATGACTCCGCGGAACTCCGCGCGGAGTCCCGGTCGTCTGCATCCTTAGTTTGCCTCCCTCTTCCCTTTTCTTTAGACCTACTTCGATCTCTACGGGAGCCTGAGCTTGCTTGCTCCTCCCTGCGCGTTTTTGATGGAGCAGTGGTTGATGTAACTCCCTTCCTTCCCCTCATTTTTGCTGTGATGACCTGGGACGCTCTGGTCGTTTCTGCGGAGCTTCGCGGAGTCCCCCGCCCGCGCTGGTGCGCGGCGATCCCCGGCTCTTCCCGCTGGTTCCCCCCGGGTGGTGCGGAGTCGACTCCGCAACCCGCAAAACCCGTTGTTTTTACTGTGGAGGGGGGGGCTTCCCTCTTTGGGCTGTGCTCCGACCATTTCCCCACCCACCTAACTACCGCTGCCCCCTCTCTCTCTTGTACTCCCGGGGGAGGGGGGGGGATGACCTTCAGTTGATCGAACGGTACTACTTTGGCCTTCCTGCCCTCCCCCTTTATTTCGTACACTGACTGAGAAATGCGGGCCGTTACTACCCAGGGGCCCGTCCACAGGCGTTGCAGCTTGGGACTTCGCCCTATCTTCTTGCCGGGGTGGTGGTGGTATACCGTGGCTCCCACCTCTATTTCCCGGGTGGTCGCCCTCCCGTCGTAATTGCGGCTCTGTCTGGCGACCGACGTCCCGATGTGTTCCCGGGCCAGGGCATGGGCAGTGGCGGTGTTCCTCTGCAGGCTAGCGACATACCCCGGTCTGCCCTCTCCCACCCCTTCCATGGGCTCTGGGTACAGAAGGGCCAAGGGCAGATTAGTTTCCCGCCCCAACATCATCATATTTGGTGTCACTCCGGTCGTGGAGTGCACCGAGGACCTGTATGCCGACATGACCATGGCGAGATGCTCGTCCCAATCTGAGTGGTCCTCGGCTACCACCGCGGAGAGCAACGCCTCGATGGTGCGGTTAGCCCTCTCCACCATTCCGTCCGAGCGTGGGTTGAAAGCACACGTGCGGGTCTGCCTTATTCCCAGAATGCGGAACAGGTTAGACTGGAAGTTGCGCCCTTGATCGGAATGGAGACTAACGGGGGCCCCAAACCGGCACACCACGGTGTCCACTAGGGCCCGAGCCACCGTGGCGGCCTCTTGGTTGGGGATGGCCACCGCTTCGGCCCATTTCGTGAAGTAGTCTATGATCACTACTATGTACAAATTCTTCCTGGGGGTTGGTGTCAGAGGTCCCATAACGTCTATGGCGATCCTCTCCATGGGCAGCCCCACCCCCACGTGTCCCATTGGAGCCCGTGTGGGGTGGGGTGCCGGCTTCCTTTCCAGACACATTTTGCACGTGGCCGTCCAGTAGGTTATGTCCCTTCTGAAGTCCGGCCAGTACCATCTTTCTTGTAGCTTCCGTACAGTTCTGTCCCTCCCAAAGTGTCCCACCATACCTCGCCCGTGCGCTGCCTCGAAAGCCTCGGCCTTCCTTTTGTCAGGTACCAGGATCTGAAACGCTCTGTTGCTTCCGGGGACGAACCACCATCTCCCTAGCAGCCCTTGCTTAATGGCCAATCTACCCAGTTGTGTAGCCAGAGATTTCACTGCGTACCCTTGGTCTGCCAGTGTCTCCTTGCACGGTTCGGTCCCTTCCTCCACCCATTTGTACACCAACCCTAGAACGGCATCTTCCTTCTGGTCATTTTTCCAACTCTCTCTAACTTCCCCCGCTATGTCCGGGTCGTCTGCCCCCCGTCTAGTGATGGCCCGTACTGACGCCGGCACCGCCTCCTCTTCCTCGTCTGACCTCCCACACTGTCGGCAGGGGATCCGGGATAGCCCATCCGCATTGCCGTGTAGCCTACCGGCCCGGTGTTCTATAGTGTAATCATACGTGTCCAATATGGAGATCCATCTGGCCACTTGTCCCTCCGGTTCTTTGAAGGCCATAACCCATTTCAATGCTGCGTGGTCCGTGCGGATGTGCCGTATGTGAGGACGATCTCTCGTACGTCCCCCCCCTCCCCTTGTCTTTGGGACAGCACCACCCCAAGGCCGGTGTCAGAGGCGTCAGTGTCCATGACCAGTTGTCCCTCATCCTCCGGGTAGCCCAGGATGGGTGACTCCATCAGTAGGCGACGCAACTCGTCAAAAGCCACCTGACACCCCCTGTCCCACTTAAAAATTCGTCCTTTATCTGCCATCTGTGTAAGGGGTTTCGCCAGGGTAGCGAATTCCGGGACGAAAGCCCTATAGTAGCCAGCCAGCCCCAGAAAGCTCCGCACCTCCGTCAGACTCTCCGGCACCGGCCAGTCCCGTATAGCCTCTATCTTCGCCGGGTCCGTAGCTATCCCATCCTTGCTGACCACATGCCCCAAGAAACCGACCTTCCTTCTAGCCAGCTGGCATTTTGATGGTTTGATTTTCAGGCCGGCGGCCTCTAGGCGCCCCAGTACCTCCCCCAATCGTTGGAGATGGCCCTCGAAGTCTCGGGCGAAGACGACGATATCGTCGAGGTAGACCAGGCAGGACGTCCATTGTAGGCCCCGCATGGCTACCTCCATCAGTCTCTCGAACGTACCGGGGGCATTGCACAGTCCGAAGGGCATCACCGTGAACTGGTACAACCCCCGGTGCGTCGAGAACGCCGTCTTCTCCCGGTCCTCCGGGGCCATCTCCACCTGCCAGTACCCGCTGACGAGGTCCATGGTGCTGAACCATTGGGACCCCGCCAGCGTATCCAAGGAGTCGTCGATGCGTGGTAGTGGGTATGCATCCTTTCTCGTGGCCTCATTGAGACGGCGGTAGTCCACACAGAAACGCATGGTGCCGTCTTTTTTTTTTACAAGAACCACGGGGGAGGCCCAGGGCCCGTTTGCCGGTTCTATGATGCCCGAGGTTAACATTTTCTCTACCTCTGCTTCCACTAACGCCCGCCGATGCGGAGCGAGTCTCCTTGGTGGCATCCTAATCGGGGGGTGTTCCCCTGTTCGTATGTGGTGTTGAATGCAGTTTGCCCTCCCCGTATCCCCCGGTCTCAGCTGAAACGCCCCACAGTGCTTGCGCAGGAGGTTCTCCAAAGGGGTCTTCCGATCCTCCTCGACGCCCTCCGTCAAGGTGCGGATGAGGTCGTCTGCTTCCCCCGGGGTTCCCTGTGGATTGCAGGTGGCGACTCGGCACTTAGCCGCTTCCCCCTGATTTATTTCCGCCGGTTCTTCCACGGGCTCCAGCGAGGCCAGTGTCATGTCCTTGTACACGACGACTGCATCTTGTCCAGGGTTAAATATCCGCACTGGTGTGGTTTCTTTTGTCGTGTCCACCAAGGCACGCCCGACCAGCAGGCCCCTGTCTTCCTCCACCTCCCGTAGGCCTTCTACCAGGCCCCCTTCTCCTCCCGTCCAGTCTCCCACCAGGTATCCCCCTATTATGGCTTCCTCCCCTGGCGGTATTACTTTGGTGTGGCAGCTTATGACTCGACAAAAGTTCAGTTCCTCTTCCTCCAGCGTTGGTAGCAGCAACCGTTCCCCCGCCAAATCCACCAGAAATCCCGTTTGTAACAGGAATCGTGATCCCACTATTGCGTCCGTAGGTAACTCGGACAGCTGAAACGTCACCTCCCACGATCTACATTTGACCCGGAGCAGCACCGTGACACGCCCGTATAATTGCAGTGGCCTCCCTTCCACCGAGTATACAGCCTCGTTTGTCACCTCGTAGGCCCCTGGCTCCCCATGGGTCCGCCACCAAGAGAGGGAGAGCATGTTCACAGTAGCCCCCGTGTCCACCAGACATTCTACGCTACTGTCCCCTATTCTCCCCTCCACTAGGAGGCCGGACCCGCCCTTCTCCAAGCGTCCTACCACGATCTCTGTGCGCCCCTCTCCCATGTCGACCCTAGACTGGCCATTGTCTAGGGTCGGTTTTAGTTTTCCGCCGGCTGTGGAATGATGGCCGGCGCGGAGGTGGTTCCTCCCGCTGCGCTCCCGCTTGCCTCCCTTGCGTCAGCTGCGGCTATCTCGTCCCTCCATCTGGGGCAGCTACTCCTTTGGTGTCCCAACGCGGCACAGTGGTAGCATCGGATCTCGGACATCGGCAGCCGGTCCTTTCTCGGTCGGTTTGTTCTTTCTCCCCCCTTGTATGACGATGAGGAAGAGGAGGAGTTAGCCGGTTTCCCTAGTGCGGCCTTCATGGCCTCCCGGAATTTGGCGTTCTCTTCCCTCTCCTTTACGGCATCCTCCCGCATGGACTTGAGCTCTTCTCCCATTGTTTGGCCCGTGGCCCGGACATTCTGTGCCGAGCCGTGCGGCCGCATGCAGGCTTCTGCATGCAAAGCCACTTGTACCGCCTGGGAGAGGGTAGTAGCCGACGATTGGTGTACCCACATTTGCATCTGGATGTCCTTCAAGGAGTCCACGAAGTGGTCCTTTGCCATAACGTCTACCGTAGCCATGTCCGCCAGTGGGTACGCCAGCCTTGTGTACCTCTCTACTTCCTCCGCATGTGTTTGGAGGCATTCCCCCTTGTTCCTCTCCTTGCCCTTTAGTATGGCCTTGTATCTGGCGGCCTGGTTAGGGGGCTGGAACCTCGCGACGAGCGCTGCTCTCAGTTTCCTGTATCCTCCCTCCGCTCCTGGTTCTATCCCCGACAGAAGACGTCTTGCTACCCCTGTCAGGCTTAGCCCGAGGAATACCCCGGCCGTGGTTTCGTCCCAGCTGTTCGCTGTACAACACAGATCGAAGTGAGACAGGTATTCCGAAAGGTGTGTCTGGCCGTCGAACTTCCCAGGCATGTAGACTGGTTTCACCGGCTTCCTGCCCCAGCTCCCTTCCTGCTGCAATCCTTTCCCTGCCCCCGGTGTCGTCGCCGTGACTGACCCAGCCGCATTTGGTGACAGGTACTTCTGCGCATTCAGCTGGTAACCTTGTGGTTTCCATTCCATTGCGTCCCCCCCGCCTGGTGGGCCTCCCCCCATGTATGTAGCTGAGACCAACGGCTGCATACCCCCTGGATTTGCCACTTGAGGGTCCACTTGCGGCTTGGACTCTGCGTACCCCGTCCCCCATTCTCTTTCCGCCGGCTCCGTGGACACTCCCGCATAACCCCCTTGGTTGATGGTGGCCCCACTTTGCCCCTGCACTTCAGCTGCTATAGCCGCCCTATACGCTGCTTCCCTCCTGGCTACTTCCTCTCGAGCTGCTTCTACCTTTGCTATCTCTCTCCACACCGACTCCGCCCTCATGGCGTCCTCCTCCGCCCTTTCCACTCTCTCCGCCTCCATGCGTTTCCTCTCTGCCTCCAGGGCTGCGGCCCCTTCCCTAATCTCAGCCCGTCTTTTGGCCTCTATCCTGCTGATCTCTTCCCTTTCCCCCCTTCTCCTCTCTTCCTCCCTTTCCGTGGCTATTCGCAAAGCTTCCACTTCCCTAGCCACTTCCTTCTTTGACTCCTCTATCCTCTTATTTTCCTTCACCAAGGCCATCTCCTTCATCCTCGCCCGCACCTCCTGTAGGATGTACTCATGTCCCGTGGGGGTGGCCCCGTTTCCTCCCCTTCCCTCGACTCCGTTTCCTGCTGCGGAGTCGACTCCGCACTCCTCTCCCGCGAGATCCCGCGCTGGCCGCGAGAGCGGGACGGTTTCCTTGGTAACTTTGTTTACCTCCGCCGCCGCCTCCTCCTCCGGCGCCCATGGTACAGTATCCGCACTTTCTCTCCCTTCTAGACTCCCCTCGTCCTCTCTTGGTGCCCATATCCTCCTTCCTTCGTCTGCTACTCCGCAGGACCTCTCTTTTTCTTTGAATGCTTTTGCCATCTCCTCCCATTTCTCGTTCTGGAGCTGCCTTTCTCTCTCCATTCTGCCGATTCTCTCGGCCTCCTCGGATCTCCACTTCATCACCCATTGTCGTTGTGACTCCGCAGCTCTCCGCATTTCCTCCTCCTCTTTTCCTTCCTCCGTTTCTGGTCCTTGGGGAAAGCCTGGAGGTGGTTTGACCGTCTCCTGAAGACTTCTGGGTCCCCCATACTCTGCTCTTCCCTCTACCTTCCTCTGCGGAGTCCGGAGGTACACGTTCTCTCCCACATCTACTTCTTCCACCTCCTCAAAGTCCCTCATCCTCTCCTCCAGATTCGCCGATGCCAACCCTAATGACCTTCGTCCCTCCATCTTCTCCGGGCATGATTTGCTGTCTTTTTGAACCGCTTGTCACCACTGTAATAGAAAGACTAAGGCCGACTGGGGAATGCAAGGAACACGAGAACACAGACAGTTTATGAATAAAGGCTTGTATTCAGGAAAGTGCTTGACTAGAGGTTATTAATTATACATAAGGCACATCGACAGTTCTTAGGACCAACTGCGGAGTTAGGAGCTCAGGGAGTACGTCCGTCGCCAAGCTTGAGCCAAAGTAGACTGAGGCACGACTCCGCAGCGCGCCCTAATATAGGGCTCGCTACGGAGGCGCCCTCTGGTGGGCGGCGGACGAACTACTCCTGCGCTCCAGACTCCGCAGCGGCTCCCTCCCGCTACACCCTTCCCTCGTTATTTACAGCTGTACCCTCCCTCCCTAATCGAAGTAGAGATAAATATAGCGACTCCGCAATACCGGATTACAATTGGTGGTATCCCTGCGGCTTAACTCTAGTTACTTTTGATTCAACATGCTTATTTATATAGCGCTGCTCCTGCAAAGTTACAGTCATAAACGGTGAGATCGGCTCGATCCTATTCTAACAATAATAATATTTAAAACTGCACGACTCCTGCGGAGTTCGCTTATGATATAACCAATGCGTAACATGTGCGGAGTCCCCTGTGGGGATCTTAAGTCTCTAATGCTGCCGGAAACATGCTGCCCGAACTTCTAGGGGGTGAGGTGGTGGATGGTGATGATGTTGAAGATGACGGGTGGAGGGGATGACCGGTGCCTCCACGCCGGCCGCTCCGTCCGGACTTGCTGCGGGGTCCTACTCGTCCCTACGGCGAGGGGGGGACCCTCCTCCTTCCTACAAGTCAACACAATTTTAAGGTAAGGTCAGGTAAGATTTCTCTCTTCTTTTATTCCTCCCTCCCGTAGCGCTCACGATGGTAGTATCACTTCTCCCCTTCTTAAGTACTACCCGTGGAGGTCCTGTACTGGTCCTCCGCCGCCCCGGGGCCCTATACCGGGCCTCTGGCGTTTGCTTCATTCCCCTCCCTTCCTTGTTACGGCTTCCCCTCCCTCTCGTCCCCTCTGGTAATTATCAGGCTGGATGGCGCACTCACCTTGCGTGGTCGTGGCCTCCGCTCGTCTTGAAGTAGCCGGTATCTGGTCGTTATTGAAGCTATGACATCGTAGGTCCCCGGGCCAATCACACGGAGACGGCTGGATACGTCGCCCCCGGTGGCCGCAAATTCCTCCCCCATGGAGATGGGGGGGAGTAAAAATGCAGCCCACCGCTCCAGCCGGTTTGGCTCCCTACCGGAGACAAACCACCACGGCATCCAGGCGGGTGGATCTGCCGTGGGCCCGTGCCGGTGGGATCCTAGCACTCGGGCGGCTGAAGGGGGGCCACTCCCTGGGCGAGAGGTTGGGGAGTGTCTTTGCTGTCGAGCGCTGGTGGGTGTGCGGAGTGGCCTGGTTCGCGTTCCCCCCAGTCGCTGCTCCTCCGCCGCCTTCTGATGATATTTGGCTCTTCCCTGTAGCCCTCCCCACTTCTGAGTGGGCGCCGGGGGCACCACCCTTTCTGTCTCCGGTCTGGCGGACTCCTTTTGTAATTTACGCCGCGGGTGGCTGTCTTGTGGTGACCGCCACTCCTCCGGTGCCGCTGCAGGGGGAAAATCCTGTATTAGAGCGTCCAGGTGGGGGTTGGGTGGGGGGTGGGGTTCGTCTGGTTCCCTCAAGGGGGTAGACGTAGGGGGCCGGGTGGGATCATAAGGGTAAAACACTACTCTGTGCGTGGGGTTGCTGGGTGGCAACAGTGTTACCAGAGAGTTGTTCCACTCCCCGTCGTCGCTGCGCCCCTCCTGCCAGACTACGTCTCCCGAGCCATCCCACATAGCCAGGAGATGTACCATCAGGTTGGCGGGCATGATAAAAAGCTCGCCGGCTACCTGAGGCGTCGCGGGCACCACCCTCCGCGTGTCGGCCTGTCCAGTCGTGGGGGTGGACGTGCCGGGGATGGTAGCGTCTGGTTCTCCCTCTGGAGGTGGGGACTGTTCCGGGCGTGGTGACTCTTCGCCTGCTACCTCCCGTGGGGAGATGGTGACGGTGGTGCGCGTCACTTGCTCCTCCCCCTCCTCTTCCTCCTCGGAGAGGGCTATACGGTGGTATCGCACTGGGGGGCGCGGGGGGGGCTCTTCCACCTCAATGACGTACCCCGCGCTGTGCGGAATAAAAAGACCTGGGGAAGTCTGCGCAGGGGAGGAGAGGGTATGGGTGAGCGACCTTTCGGTGGGAGGGGGAACTCCTGCTGCCACCAGAGCCTCCGTCTCCTCTGGAGTATCCCCAAAGCTTAGGTAGATGCGCATGCGCTCCTGCAGGCGGCGGGCCCTCTCTTGTGATGTTTCCTCGTCCTCTGGCTGATCCGTGGGGGGGGCGGGCGACTGCCTGCCCGGGGTCCCCATCGCCATGAGGTTGGTGGCGGCCAGTGCCGCTTCTGCCTCGGAGGAGATGCTGGCCGCCGGTCGGCCTTCAGGCGAGCCCAGGCTGAACCCGGGTGAGGGGCCCAGCGAGTCCGCCCGCTCTCCCTGCAGGGGTGAGGTGGTGAGCTGCTCGGAGGCCGTTAGGGTGGATTCACTGCCCGATGGTGCCGCCTCCATCTCTTCCGGTTCTTTGGTTGGGGGTTGCTTTCGCTCCGCCTTTGTGGGGGTACGGGTCAGTATCACCACCGGCACCCGCAGCCCTATTTCCTCCCCAGTTGCTACCTGTCTCGGGGGTTTATTTGGGGGTAGCATGACCACTGTCTCCTTCCTTTTCTTACCCCCCGGTGTGCCCTCCTCCGTTTCTCTCCCCCGCTTTCTGTCTGAGGCAGAGGTGGAGCCAGTAGATGAGGTGGAGGAGGTTTTCTTGGCGGAACTGGTGGAGGTAGAGGTGGACGAGGCGGAGGAGGTCTTCCTGGAGGAGCTGGTGGAGGTAGAGGTGGAGCCGGTGGAGGAGGCCTTCCTGGAGGAGCTGGTGGGAGTGCCCTTTGAGGTGGTGGCTACCTTCCTACCCGACTCCGCGGATGACTCCGCAGCCTGTTGTCGCTCTCGGGCTTTCTTCTCCTCCACCCTGGGAGACGATCGATTCGGCACCACCACCACGCTAGGGACCGCTTTAGAAGACGAGGAGGTGGTCTTACCCTTACCAGCCGGGGACGACTTGCTGTTGGCAGAGGTAGTGGGCCGGGCTGCGGAGTCGAGGCTCCTACTGGCGGAGGCGCTGCTCTCCCTCCGGCTGCTGGAACCCCGGGCGGGTGTGGAGGATCGTCGGCGGCTGGCCGACTCCGCAGACGGCGAGGGTGCCGTCTCCCTGGCCGCGGATGCTGGGGAAGTAGAGGAGGGACGGCGGAGGGTGGGGTCAATGGGGTGTTTTTCCGGCATGGGTTTCTCCCCGGTTACCCAGGGATGCTTAGGGTCCCGGTGATAGCCCTCCAGGTGTCTCCTTAGATCTCTTTTCCGCACGGCGGCAAACACCCCCCCTGCATTCCCTCCTCGGCATCGGTTGGTGCCTGTGCCCCGGGGGCACAGCCATCCCATGGCCTGGCCATCTGCGTGCTGCTCTCTGATGTGCCTTGCCCGATTACACGATTTAGTGAAAGTCTTATCACACAAGGAACAGTGATACAACCCGTCTGCTTCCATGTCGTCTGCATGCGGAGTTGGAGTCAAGATGGCGTCTTTGTTATGGTGTTCATCCGGGCGGTGCGGATCTGGCCTCTCGCGAGACCTGCCGCGAGAGGATGACTCCGCGGAACTCCGCGCGGAGTCCCGGTCGTCTGCATCCTTAGTTTGCCTCCCTCTTCCCTTTTCTTTAGACCTACTTCGATCTCTACGGGAGCCTGAGCTTGCTTGCTCCTCCCTGCGCGTTTTTGATGGAGCAGTGGTTGATGTAACTCCCTTCCTTCCCCTCATTTTTGCTGTGATGACCTGGGACGCTCTGGTCGTTTCTGCGGAGCTTCGCGGAGTCCCCCGCCCGCGCTGGTGCGCGGCGATCCCCGGCTCTTCCCGCTGGTTCCCCCCGGGTGGTGCGGAGTCGACTCCGCAACCCGCAAAACCCGTTGTTTTTACTGTGGAGGGGGGGGCTTCCCTCTTTGGGCTGTGCTCCGACCATTTCCCCACCCACCTAACTACCGCTGCCCCCTCTCTCTCTTGTACTCCCGGGGGAGGGGGGGGGATGACCTTCAGTTGATCGAACGGTACTACTTTGGCCTTCCTGCCCTCCCCCTTTATTTCGTACACTGACTGAGAAATGCGGGCCGTTACTACCCAGGGGCCCGTCCACAGGCGTTGCAGCTTGGGACTTCGCCCTATCTTCTTGCCGGGGTGGTGGTGGTATACCGTGGCTCCCACCTCTATTTCCCGGGTGGTCGCCCTCCCGTCGTAATTGCGGCTCTGTCTGGCGACCGACGTCCCGATGTGTTCCCGGGCCAGGGCATGGGCAGTGGCGGTGTTCCTCTGCAGGCTAGCGACATACCCCGGTCTGCCCTCTCCCACCCCTTCCATGGGCTCTGGGTACAGAAGGGCCAAGGGCAGATTAGTTTCCCGCCCCAACATCATCATATTTGGTGTCACTCCGGTCGTGGAGTGCACCGAGGACCTGTATGCCGACATGACCATGGCGAGATGCTCGTCCCAATCTGAGTGGTCCTCGGCTACCACCGCGGAGAGCAACGCCTCGATGGTGCGGTTAGCCCTCTCCACCATTCCGTCCGAGCGTGGGTTGAAAGCACACGTGCGGGTCTGCCTTATTCCCAGAATGCGGAACAGGTTAGACTGGAAGTTGCGCCCTTGATCGGAATGGAGACTAACGGGGGCCCCAAACCGGCACACCACGGTGTCCACTAGGGCCCGAGCCACCGTGGCGGCCTCTTGGTTGGGGATGGCCACCGCTTCGGCCCATTTCGTGAAGTAGTCTATGATCACTACTATGTACAAATTCTTCCTGGGGGTTGGTGTCAGAGGTCCCATAACGTCTATGGCGATCCTCTCCATGGGCAGCCCCACCCCCACGTGTCCCATTGGAGCCCGTGTGGGGTGGGGTGCCGGCTTCCTTTCCAGACACATTTTGCACGTGGCCGTCCAGTAGGTTATGTCCCTTCTGAAGTCCGGCCAGTACCATCTTTCTTGTAGCTTCCGTACAGTTCTGTCCCTCCCAAAGTGTCCCACCATACCTCCCCCGTGCGCTGCCTCGAAAGCCTCGGCCTTCCTTTTGTCAGGTACCAGGATCTGAAACGCTCTGTTGCTTCCGGGGACGAACCACCATCTCCCTAGCAGCCCTTGCTTAATGGCCAATCTACCCAGTTGTGTAGCCAGAGATTTCACTGCGTACCCTTGGTCTGCCAGTGTCTCCTTGCACGGTTCGGTCCCTTCCTCCACCCATTTGTACACCAACCCTAGAACGGCATCTTCCTTCTGGTCATTTTTCCAACTCTCTCTAACTTCCCCCGCTATGTCCGGGTCGTCTGCCCCCCGTCTAGTGATGGCATGTACTGACGCCGGCACCGCCTCCTCTTCCTCGTCTGACCTCCCACACTGTCGGCAGGGGATCCGGGATAGCCCATCCGCATTGCCGTGTAGCCTACCGGCCCGGTGTTCTATAGTGTAATCATACGTGTCCAATATGGAGATCCATCTGGCCACTTGTCCCTCCGGTTCTTTGAAGGCCATAACCCATTTCAATGCTGCGTGGTCCGTGCGGATGTGCCGTATGTGAGGACGATCTCTCGTACGTCCCCCCCCTCCCCTTGTCTTTGGGACAGCACCACCCCAAGGCCGGTGTCAGAGGCGTCAGTGTCCATGACCAGTTGTCCCTCATCCTCCGGGTAGCCCAGGATGGGTGACTCCATCAGTAGGCGACGCAACTCGTCAAAAGCCACCTGACACCCCCTGTCCCACTTAAAAATTCGTCCTTTATCTGCCATCTGTGTAAGGGGTTTCGCCAGGGTAGCGAATTCCGGGACGAAAGCCCTATAGTAGCCAGCCAGCCCCAGAAAGCTCCGCACCTCCGTCAGACTCTCCGGCACCGGCCAGTCCCGTATAGCCTCTATCTTCGCCGGGTCCGTAGCTATCCCATCCTTGCTGACCACATGCCCCAAGAAACCGACCTTCCTTCTAGCCAGCTGGCATTTTGATGGTTTGATTTTCAGGCCGGCGGCCTCTAGGCGCCCCAGTACCTCCCCCAATCGTTGGAGATGGCCCTCGAAGTCTCGGGCGAAGACGACGATATCGTCGAGGTAGACCAGGCAGGACGTCCATTGTAGGCCCCGCATGGCTACCTCCATCAGTCTCTCGAACGTACCGGGGGCATTGCACAGTCCGAAGGGCATCACCGTGAACTGGTACAACCCCCGGTGCGTCGAGAACGCCGTCTTCTCCCGGTCCTCCGGGGCCATCTCCACCTGCCAGTACCCGCTGACGAGGTCCATGGTGCTGAACCATTGGGACCCCGCCAGCGTATCCAAGGAGTCGTCGATGCGTGGTAGTGGGTATGCATCCTTTCTCGTGGCCTCATTGAGACGGCGGTAGTCCACACAGAAACGCATGGTGCCGTCTTTTTTTTTTACAAGAACCACGGGGGAGGCCCAGGGCCCGTTTGCCGGTTCTATGATGCCCGAGGTTAACATTTTCTCTACCTCTGCTTCCACTAACGCCCGCCGATGCGGAGCGAGTCTCCTTGGTGGCATCCTAATCGGGGGGTGTTCCCCTGTTCGTATGTGGTGTTGAATGCAGTTTGCCCTCCCCGTATCCCCCGGTCTCAGCTGAAACGCCCCACAGTGCTTGCGCAGGAGGTTCTCCAAAGGGGTCTTCCGATCCTCCTCGACGCCCTCCGTCAAGGTGCGGATGAGGTCGTCTGCTTCCCCCGGGGTTCCCTGTGGATTGCAGGTGGCGACTCGGCACTTAGCCGCTTCCCCCTGATTTATTTCCGCCGGTTCTTCCACGGGCTCCAGCGAGGCCAGTGTCATGTCCTTGTACACGACGACTGCATCTTGTCCAGGGTTAAATATCCGCACTGGTGTGGTTTCTTTTGTCGTGTCCACCAAGGCACGCCCGACCAGCAGGCCCCTGTCTTCCTCCACCTCCCGTAGGCCTTCTACCAGGCCCCCTTCTCCTCCCGTCCAGTCTCCCACCAGGTATCCCCCTATTATGGCTTCCTCCCCTGGCGGTATTACTTTGGTGTGGCAGCTTATGACTCGACAAAAGTTCAGTTCCTCTTCCTCCAGCGTTGGTAGCAGCAACCGTTCCCCCGCCAAATCCACCAGAAATCCCGTTTGTAACAGGAATCGTGATCCCACTATTGCGTCCGTAGGTAACTCGGACAGCTGAAACGTCACCTCCCACGATCTACATTTGACCCGGAGCAGCACCGTGACACGCCCGTATAATTGCAGTGGCCTCCCTTCCACCGAGTATACAGCCTCGTTTGTCACCTCGTAGGCCCCTGGCTCCCCATGGGTCCGCCACCAAGAGAGGGAGAGCATGTTCACAGTAGCCCCCGTGTCCACCAGACATTCTACGCTACTGTCCCCTATTCTCCCCTCCACTAGGAGGCCGGACCCGCCCTTCTCCAAGCGTCCTACCACGATCTCTGTGCGCCCCTCTCCCATGTCGACCCTAGACTGGCCATTGTCTAGGGTCGGTTTTAGTTTTCCGCCGGCTGTGGAATGATGGCCGGCGCGGAGGTGGTTCCTCCCGCTGCGCTCCCGCTTGCCTCCCTTGCGTCAGCTGCGGCTATCTCGTCCCTCCATCTGGGGCAGCTACTCCTTTGGTGTCCCAACGCGGCACAGTGGTAGCATCGGATCTCGGACATCGGCAGCCGGTCCTTTCTCGGTCGGTTTGTTCTTTCTCCCCCCTTGTATGACGATGAGGAAGAGGAGGAGTTAGCCGGTTTCCCTAGTGCGGCCTTCATGGCCTCCCGGAATTTGGCGTTCTCTTCCCTCTCCTTTACGGCATCCTCCCGCATGGACTTGAGCTCTTCTCCCATTGTTTGGCCCGTGGCCCGGACATTCTGTGCCGAGCCGTGCGGCCGCATGCAGGCTTCTGCATGCAAAGCCACTTGTACCGCCTGGGAGAGGGTAGTAGCCGACGATTGGTGTACCCACATTTGCATCTGGATGTCCTTCAAGGAGTCCACGAAGTGGTCCTTTGCCATAACGTCTACCGTAGCCATGTCCGCCAGTGGGTACGCCAGCCTTGTGTACCTCTCTACTTCCTCCGCATGTGTTTGGAGGCATTCCCCCTTGTTCCTCTCCTTGCCCTTTAGTATGGCCTTGTATCTGGCGGCCTGGTTAGGGGGCTGGAACCTCGCGACGAGCGCTGCTCTCAGTTTCCTGTATCCTCCCTCCGCTCCTGGTTCTATCCCCGACAGAAGACGTCTTGCTACCCCTGTCAGGCTTAGCCCGAGGAATACCCCGGCCGTGGTTTCGTCCCAGCTGTTCGCTGTACAACACAGATCGAAGTGAGACAGGTATTCCGAAAGGTGTGTCTGGCCGTCGAACTTCCCAGGCATGTAGACTGGTTTCACCGGCTTCCTGCCCCAGCTCCCTTCCTGCTGCAATCCTTTCCCTGCCCCCGGTGTCGTCGCCGTGACTGACCCAGCCGCATTTGGTGACAGGTACTTCTGCGCATTCAGCTGGTAACCTTGTGGTTTCCATTCCATTGCGTCCCCCCCGCCTGGTGGGCCTCCCCCCATGTATGTAGCTGAGACCAACGGCTGCATACCCCCTGGATTTGCCACTTGAGGGTCCACTTGCGGCTTGGACTCTGCGTACCCCGTCCCCCATTCTCTTTCCGCCGGCTCCGTGGACACTCCCGCATAACCCCCTTGGTTGATGGTGGCCCCACTTTGCCCCTGCACTTCAGCTGCTATAGCCGCCCTATACGCTGCTTCCCTCCTGGCTACTTCCTCTCGAGCTGCTTCTACCTTTGCTATCTCTCTCCACACCGACTCCGCCCTCATGGCGTCCTCCTCCGCCCTTTCCACTCTCTCCGCCTCCATGCGTTTCCTCTCTGCCTCCAGGGCTGCGGCCCCTTCCCTAATCTCAGCCCGTCTTTTGGCCTCTATCCTGCTGATCTCTTCCCTTTCCCCCCTTCTCCTCTCTTCCTCCCTTTCCGTGGCTATTCGCAAAGCTTCCACTTCCCTAGCCACTTCCTTCTTTGACTCCTCTATCCTCTTATTTTCCTTCACCAAGGCCATCTCCTTCATCCTCGCCCGCACCTCCTGTAGGATGTACTCATGTCCCGTGGGGGTGGCCCCGTTTCCTCCCCTTCCCTCGACTCCGTTTCCTGCTGCGGAGTCGACTCCGCACTCCTCTCCCGCGAGATCCCGCGCTGGCCGCGAGAGCGGGACGGTTTCCTTGGTAACTTTGTTTACCTCCGCCGCCGCCTCCTCCTCCGGCGCCCATGGTACAGTATCCGCACTTTCTCTCCCTTCTAGACTCCCCTCGTCCTCTCTTGGTGCCCATATCCTCCTTCCTTCGTCTGCTACTCCGCAGGACCTCTCTTTTTCTTTGAATGCTTTTGCCATCTCCTCCCATTTCTCGTTCTGGAGCTGCCTTTCTCTCTCCATTCTGCCGATTCTCTCGGCCTCCTCGGATCTCCACTTCATCACCCATTGTCGTTGTGACTCCGCAGCTCTCCGCATTTCCTCCTCCTCTTTTCCTTCCTCCGTTTCTGGTCCTTGGGGAAAGCCTGGAGGTGGTTTGACCGTCTCCTGAAGACTTCTGGGTCCCCCATACTCTGCTCTTCCCTCTACCTTCCTCTGCGGAGTCCGGAGGTACACGTTCTCTCCCACATCTACTTCTTCCACCTCCTCAAAGTCCCTCATCCTCTCCTCCAGATTCGCCGATGCCAACCCTAATGACCTTCGTCCCTCCATCTTCTCCGGGCATGATTTGCTGTCTTTTTGAACCGCTTGTCACCACTGTAATAGAAAGACTAAGGCCGACTGGGGAATGCAAGGAACACGAGAACACAGACAGTTTATGAATAAAGGCTTGTATTCAGGAAAGTGCTTGACTAGAGGTTATTAATTATACATAAGGCACATCGACAGTTCTTAGGACCAACTGCGGAGTTAGGAGCTCAGGGAGTACGTCCGTCGCCAAGCTTGAGCCAAAGTAGACTGAGGCACGACTCCGCAGCGCGCCCTAATATAGGGCTCGCTACGGAGGCGCCCTCTGGTGGGCGGCGGACGAACTACTCCTGCGCTCCAGACTCCGCAGCGGCTCCCTCCCGCTACAATAGCATATAAGCCGCACCCGGACTCTGTGCCCATCCTATAGGCCCTATGCCGCACCAGTGCTCTGACTCGCGTACTAGCCACGGCATATACGCGAGGTTTTATAGTAGTTGTGTGGTGTGTAGGGATCGTCACGACAACTTATAACCCTCTTCAGTATGTTTTAACAATATATGAAGAAAGAGACTGAAGCAAGGAGTAACGAAATGTGAACCCTCTCATAGGCACTCTGAAATACGCACCACACTGACCTAAAAGTGCTGCCATGGGCAGCACACAGAATTAGCTCTGCCTTTAGCAGTCTGCTTGAGATGACCCTCTCAGTTTATCAGCCCCTGATGCTATGATGCTATGATAACAATATACAACGGCGCATTGAAAAGCTCTTGGAGAGTACTATCTCATAGTGTACATCTACCATAGATTAATAACCCAGGGGGAAAGTGACAGTTTGCGAAAGGTTATGGTCTTTTTATTCTCAATAAATAACATGAACATATTTGCGAGCCTCCTATATGAATGCGCTAGGTGTTTTCTAGATTTCCCAACTGTATGCACTGCAAGTAATGGGTTATACAGCATGAAAATGTAATTATGATGACAACTATTTTATAAAATGCTACTTAGTTCAATCAAGAATACACCAAGATTGAAAGGGATGCCCCTGCAGAACGGGGAACTGATATAGACTACAGTCATAATATGCCATTATCTATTAGACTGCCATTATTCCTTATGACAACCTAGGTTGTCCCTATTGACAAGGTTTAGTCCCCCTAGGTTTTCAGGGTAGCTGACTTTATAGACTGTGCCACTGGTCCCTACTTTATGTCATTTATCCATTAGTACTGTAGGGTGTCACATATATCTAGCTGAAACTAAATAGGAATACAGATAAGTGAACGCTTCTAGTCACTAACAATTTGTGCCCAACAAATATAATGCACATAATAAGCATAATGAACTGGCAAATGCACCTAAGGGAGTGCTCATTTTTTAACAACAGGGGGGGGGGGTGGTGGATTTGGGGGGGGGTAAAAAATTTGGACCCCTTGACCGGGGGGGGGGGTAAAAAATTCAGACCCCTCTTGGGGGGGGCAAAAAAATTCAACCTGTTTTGAGGGGAAAAGCCCGCGCGTTACTATGCTACAAAGGGGCGCGAACGCGCGCGATTTTCGGGCTGCCGGGGGGGGGGGGTAAAAAATTTCGACCCCTCTATAGGGGGGGGGGGGTGAAAAAAATTCGTGCGCTCCGCGCGAAATCTCACCGCCCCCCCCCCCCCCTGTTATTAAAAAATGAGCACTCCCTAATGCCAGAGTATAATAGTTTCTAAGCAACTGT